>KV751325.1:668921-684374 GCA_001698575.1 Mola mola
CACTCATCAGCTCCTTAAAGTACTCCTTCCATCTTCTCTGCATGCTCTCCTCACTTGTTAGTACATTAGCATCCCTGTCCTTGATCACCTTAACCTGCTGCACATCCTTCCCAGCTCGATCCCTCTGTCTCGGAATCGATACAGATCCCTTTCTCTTCTTTTGTGACCAACCTCTCTTACAGCTCATCATACACCTTCTGTTTAGCCTTCGCCACCTCCCTCCCCTTATGTTGCATCTGCTTGTATTCCTGTCACTCACTATCCCATTTCTTCCTCGACAACCTCTTCCTCTGAATAATCTCCTGTACTACCTTGTTCCACCAAGTCTCCCTATCATCCATCTTCTGTCCAGGGGACACACCAAACACCTCCCTACCTGTCTCCCTGAGCACTGCTGCTGTAGTTACCCAGTCATCTGGCAGTTCTTCACAACCACCCAGAGCCTGTCTCAACCTCTCCCTGAAGTCCTCACAGCAGTCATCCTTTCTCAGCTTCCACCATTTGATCCTCTGCACTGCCTTTGCTCTCTTCCTCACCACCGGAGACACCTTTCAGTCTCCAATCTCTTTCAGATTGCATTGTCTCCACAAAATGTCATCCACCTGCATGCTCATGCCTCCACTCTTATATGTCACCCTGTGTTCTTCCCTCTCTTGAAAGAAGGTATTCACCAAAATCCATTCTTTTTGCAAAAATCCACTACTATCTGTCCTTACATGTTCCTTTCCTTGACATCAAAACCTGCCCATCACACCTCTGTTCCCTTCACCAACATGCCCATTGAAGTCTGCTCCAATCACCAATCTCTCCTCCATGGGAATACTCTCTACCACTTCATCTAACTCCCTCCAGAATGTCTCTCTCTCTTCCATCTCACAGCCAACTTGTGGGGCATAACCGACAACATTCATCATCATGCCTTTAATTTCCAGCTTCACACTCATTTCGCATCTACAACATTCTTTACATTCCATATGGATAGCTAACAGGGTCAAAAATTTAATGTCCATTATTTGTCCATGCAAATTATGTTTGTTGCAGTCGTGCGAAGACCCTTTTGAAATTGAAGGTATCGTTTTTATTTTACCAAACAAATCACATTTTCTAGGTTTTTCCAGTGCTTGAAAACTCCTCCTAGAGATTTTATCCAGGTGACTTCAACTTTGGTCAGGACATTCTTGCCATTGTCAACATACATTTTGTTGTTTGTATTTCAGTTTTCCTTGCATGGTGAATTTGGATGTTTTTCCAATATACATGAAATTGCTATAACTTCAGTGTACATGATCCAATCTTTTAAAAACATCCCACTTTGGATAATGATGCCACCTTGAATGAATCTATTTGACAATATTTCTGTGAATAGCATAACACCACCAAGTGACAACAGGGAATGTAAAGTTTTCTGCATGTATTATTATTAGTAGGACTCGATGAAATTGATAAAATTAGACTAAAATAGTTGGCAAGGAATGACATCATCAATTTTTTTTTCTTGCGTGGTTACTTTGACACTCACTGTGTTGTGGAGCAACGACAACACGTAAAGTAAACAGCTGCAGAGAAAGCTGAAGAGAGCGTAGTTACATTGTAGAACAGAGCAGAGCTAAAAAGAAAACACACATTTGCAAAATGGCACGGATGGAGAAAACATCAAAAGTATAGGAGCATTTTACATTGAATAAAACAAGAAACTGTGTTCATTTCTACCCTATTAATAAACCCTAAGCCCAAACAAAATTTTAGTTCATTTGAAAATCTCATTCTTAGCATTTCCGATCAACACATGAAAACTCCAACTATGTTTGTTACAGTGTATCATGCACCTGGACCCTACACTGAATTCAAAACAACAACTGATTTCAATGCCGGCTCTCTACGTGCTTCACTCGATTCAATTGTCCCTGTTAAAAAGAAAGCAAAACCACTCAAGAGACTAGCTCCATGGTATAATCCTTAGTACTCACAAGTTTAAACAGAAAACTCACAAACTTGAAAAGAAATGGCGTTCCACTAAACTGGAAGAGTCACGCCTGGCCTGACAGGATAGCCTGAAAGTATACAGGAATAATAAGAAAAGATTACTATTCAGCGTTAATAGAAGAAAACAAGAATAAGCCCAGGATCCTTTTCAGCACTGTAGCCAGGCTGACTGAAAGCCATCACTCTATTGAACCATGCATTCTTAGAGCCCTCACCTGTAATGATTTTATTAACTTCTTCAATAATAAGATTATGCTTATCAGAGAAAATATCCTACACTTCACAGATTCCACTTCAGCAACAGGAATTATAGAGGCTGTTATTAGTCCTGATGTGTGTTTGGAAAGCTTCCATCTAATTGACCTACATGAACTAACGACAACATTATCTTCATCTAAATCGTCAACCTGTATACTATACCCCATACCTACTAGGCTGCTCAAAGACGTTTTACCATTAATCAGCCCTCCGCTACTGAATGTAATCAATCTATCCCTTGTAACAGGTTATGTGCCCCAGTCTTTTAAAGTAGTTGTAATTAAACCGCTCCTAAAAAAAACCTATCCTGGACCCAGAAGTTCTAGCCAACTATAGACCAATATCCAACCTCCCCTTTCTTTCAAAGATTCTAGAGAAAGCAGTAGCTAAACAACTATGTGGCTTTCTTCAGGATAAAAGTCTATTTGAAGACTTTCAGTCAGGTTTTAAAAAGCGTCACAGCACAGAAATGGCATTGATGAGGGTTACAAATTACCTCCTCACTCTATCTGATGAAGGACTTATCTCTATACTAGTATTATTAGATCTAGTGTCAAAAAAAAAAAGCGCGGCTATTGACACTATTTTTCATCACATCTTACTACAGAGGATGGAACACCAAATTGCCATTAAAGGATCTGCTTTAAGATGGTTTAAGTCCTACTTATCGGATAGATATAATTTTGTTCATGTTAATGATGAATCATCAAGATATGACAAGGTTAGTCACCGAGTCCCAACAAGGTTCTTTTGGATCACTACACTTCACATATCCCTGGATTTATAGATTCCACATACTCTTGGACTCAGTGACTACATCAGCAACACTCAGATCTTGATACATGGACTATAATGACTCCTGGACCAACAGATTTTACCTGCGTCTGGATCACTTGACTTCCCATACATTTGGATTCATAGATTCCACAGACTCTGGGACTCATGGATGTTTTATATAGTCTAAGTAAAGTGTTGTTATCATGTTGTTGTGTTCTGTACAAGTGACATCTATTGCACGTCTGTCCATCTTAGGAAGAAGGATCCCTCCTCTGTGGTTCTTCCTGAGGCTTTTTATTTTCCCTGTTTAGAGTTTTTTAAGTTTTTCCTCATCCAGTTCAATGGTCTAAGGGCAGAGGGTGTCACATTTGTACAGTTTGTCAAAGCCCAGTGAGATAATGTGTAAACTGGGATTTTGGGCTATACAAATAAAATCTGATTTGATTTGATTGCTGCAAACTGTTTAAATGAGACTTGGCTACAGTTAGCTCCACTGAATCAGTATCTGACAACATGTTGTTAATATCATTGACAAGGAGGAAGGGAACACAAGAGCAGGTAGGCGCCACAAAACCCACATGTCTTGTACTGAAGTAAAATCAAAAAATGTAATTTGTCAGAAGCTGGCTGGTGCTAACATTGCCCAGCTGCCATTAACCCAAGACGGTTAACGTTGGCCTACAAGCTAGAACTACAGTAAGGTTAAAAAAGGTGGTGGAGGAAAATACAGGAGCAAATCAGGTTTAAACAAAAGTGCACAGCAGAGTTGAGACAGGCATGTTTTGTGTGTGTAATGAAACCTTTGTTTCTGTATAAGTATTTGATGTATAATGTAATGTTAAGTGTATAATTTACCGTCATGTATTAGGTGTGATCACTAGTAGGCGCTGTTTTGCCCATCACAGACTACCTAATAAAGCCACGGAAGAGTATGCTGCAGATGTATGCAGCTTTGTTAAGGAAGCCATTTCAGACTTTGAATCAAATGCGTCAGAATACATAAAAATGTCCTGTTTCATTGGTAGATTGGATCAGGGGCTACAAATTAAGTATCATGAAATAATGAAGCTTTTGAAATTGCCTCCCAAGCTGAACAAGGCCGTCAAGTTAGTAATGCCCATTTCCTCATTTAAAATTGCCTGCAGAGATGTGGATGCCATGCAGGTAGTAAGTACTGTGTGTGAAAATGACTGAATTTAGGAAAGCAGTTAAGACCCTCATAGTTACTGTTAAAGACCTAAATAATAACTTTGGGTCATTAAAACTGAAACTGAACGAGCAAGGCAGATGGCATCATGGCAGAAATGTTTGTAGCCGCCTCTCCAGATTTCCCTTAAAATCTAAAGTCGAGATAGTCCGAGAAATCTCTGTGGTTTTGTTATGCACAGTATCCATCCAGGCGTTAATATTTTCGTCGTTCTTCTCTGCAGCATTCAGATTTCTGCTATTCCTATGATATGCCACAACACCATTCAGATTACACCTGGGGATAATCTGGCCGGTACTGACAACACTAGAGACACTCAAGGCTCAAGTAGTGTTTCAGATTTATATGGGGAAAACAGAGGAAGACAGCTGTCTCAGTACAGTAGAGTATTATGACTCCCGACGTAGAAGCCCAAGTCCTTATCACAAACATGTTGCAAAGACCAAAGACCACATTTATATACCAAGGGATTTTGGATGGCATTATAATACTAAAAGTGATTACAAGGTTCAAGCAAGATTTCGGCAGGGAATCTTTTGTTAGCTGATGATGCAAGGCGCTCATCTGCTATTCTTCTGGAAGCCCCAAATGTCTGCCAGACTGAAGCTGTAGACAACAGCAGTGCATCACTGACACCTAGGGGCTGTGTAGATATGAGAACTCCCTTGATTGGAACTAAAAGCATCAATATTACTGTTAGTTATAACTACACCTCCTATGTAAAGGGAATAGTGGAGGGAGTGGATATGCACATTATGCTTGGTTCATGCTCCACTATTTCATTTATTAATGAGTAAGTTAGGTTGTCACTTCCTTTTCTCTTGAAGAGGCCATTAAGGAAGAATTTTATTTTGTCACGAGCTGTAACTGGTGAGAGTCTGGACACCTAAGGTAAGTTAGAGTTACTTTTAGGTTGGGGTCTCAAATTCTACAACATGAAATGCAAGTCATTAAGAATATCAGTCAGGGTCTTATATTAGGCTGTGATTCTTTTGCTTTTCATGGTGTTATTCTGGACATTAGAAAAGAGGTTTGCTATTTAGGTGATTAGGTTCTGCCCTTATATAGGAAGGATGAATTGGCACCGCCTAGTTGTACAGTGCAAATGATGGAGAGTACAACTGTACCCCCACACTGTTGCCTTGATTCCTCCTGTAATAAATTCCAGCACCCAAATAACTATTATGGCCTTCTTGAGCCACAACAATATGAGATGGGATTGGAGTGGCATGCACATAATCCACTGTTGAAAATGGTTGTACTGTTGTTGGGGTTGTCAACCCCACACAGAGCCCTGTACTATTTTATTCAGGTATGCAGTTAGGACAGTTTTATCCAGTATCTGACTCTGAGATAATCCAGAAAGCAATGTGGGTCAAGAGAAGAAAGAAAATCACATTGACCATGTTTACATGCACACAAATATTCCAGTTACTGAGCTTAACCAGGTTACGGACAGATCAGGGGCAGACCTGTTTACATGAGAACGACCAGCAATACCCCAATCATATTCCTGTATACGTGACTCACTATAAGGTCGGCTACCTAGCCACATTTACACATGTGCGTGTATGAAAAATCATTGAAAAATACAAGAAGTTGAAAGGGCTAGAACCGTTGGTGTGATTCTGTTTTTTTGTTTTGTACTGGGAGGCTTTCAGAATTTTTCAACGCTGCCTCACGTGTTTAACCATCCTAATAAAGACAGCATCCCAAATTGTATCCACTACAGCTTTAAACAAATCACTATATTGATGTTTCTTTCTATCAAAGTTACGTCATTCTCTTTCATAAGGCATCTTTCCAAAAAATTAGAGGGAGAGTTTTGCAATGTTTTTTTAAGGAATGACGACTTTCTGTGTGCACATGTGCACCAGAGCGTGCCCCAGTAGTTACTGGGGTAAGATGTATACATGTCCGAATGTTCCGGTTATTACAGGCATAACCCAGCTTTCTAATTCAGGTTTCTCATTACCCGAATAATTAAAAACCCCAATCCATAACCAGAATATTGTGTGCTTGTAAACGTAGCTATTGAGTTTTCTTCATAGCCTCTTTCGTGAGGTCCAAACGGCCATACAAACCATTCACCAGCCCCATGACCAAGTTCCCCCCATTCATTCATTCTCCCCCCTTCTGCTCTCCCAACTACACCCCAATCAACCCCAGCCTAAAACAGCGCCCACTAGTGGTCATACCTGATACCTGACTGTAAATTATACATTCATTCATTCATTCATTTTCTACCGCTTATCCCGTTAGGGGTCGCGGGGGGGGCTGGAGCCTATCTCAGCATCTTGGGGCGAAGGCGGGGTACACCCTGGATGAGTCGCCAGTTCATCGCAGGGCTGACCTATAGAGACAAACAACCATCCACACTCACATTCACACCTACGGGCAATTTAGACCAATTAACCTACCCCCAGATTTGCATGTTTTTGGAATGTGGGAGGAAGCCGGAGTACCCGGAGAAAACCCACGCAGACACAGGGAGAACATGCAAACTCCACACAGAAACGTCCTGACCCAGAATCGAACCCAGGACCTTCTTGCTGTGAGGCGACAGTGCTAACCACTGCACCACTGTGCCGCCCTGTAAATTATACACTTAACATTATAATAGACATCAAATATAGATACAAAAACAACAGTTTCATTTAGTACACCAAATATCTCTCTTTCAACTTTGCTTTGCACTTGTTTGAACCTGATTTGCACCTGTATTTCCATTCATCACATTCTTTAACCTTACACTAATAATAGTATTCCACAAGCAAAGTTCTACTCATGAATTCATAGCACCTCAACAGCATCTGATCAACTGTTTTCTGCAGCAGTAGCTTCCAAGAAAAGAGCCACTCTTAGCCAGGAGCATGTGGACATGCTAATACTTTAACAAAAGAGAGTGAGACAGTGGCCAACGACACATCTGGCATTAAATGCATTTTCTGTGAGCGTAGCGCCGCTCTCTCCCCTGCTTTGAAAAGCAGGCAGTATTCAACACCATTGCAACTTCATAGGACTTGTGCTGAGTTCTGCCTGGCTGTGGAAAACTGCATGCACACATTGTGGGAATGTGCAAAGCAACAGTTTAATGATTAATGTAAATAACAGCTTCATAATGATGGTCATGCAGATCTCGGCAGGCTTGGCTGTTGTGTTTTCTTTGTTTTTTTGTTTATTTTGTGAGTGTGTGAGGGTGTTTGTGTGTGTGATCTTGCCGCGCAAGGTTACTTTTACGTAGTTACCAGCATACCCAATTTTTTAATTAATAAATAACAAATATTTAAATAAGATTACACAAAATAAAATGTCTTTTTTAAAATCCAATCAAAAAATTCTTAAAATAATCTGCACCTTCTAGTTGCCGTTCATGGCTGGGGGCTTTATGCCTTCCTGTTGAGGGGTCCAATTTAATAGTTAAGGGCTTTACCCCAAGCATTGTAGCAACAATCCAGAGTGCCAGATAATAGTTTTAAGGCCAGTAAACCAATAAAATGTGAATTCTAACCATAATTGGTCATTAACAGGAAACTATCCTGTTCCTGTGTCCTTTTGTTGATGTGTTAACATTCCTTCAAGAGCTGCTGAATAAGGGTCTTTCCCATTATTAAGATCTAGTTGGTGGGTATATCTGCCTGTCATTGGTTTTGATAGTGACACCAGACTCTCATGCATTTACAACATGATTCTTTAATGGGGTCTGCCGGTAGAGACCTATGGTTAATTGTCTGTTGAAACAGAAGCTTTCTCATTGGATTGTGGGGGCTATCCACCTGGCTTAGTAGCAGAGATCTCTGCTTGCCTCATGATGTGAAAGAGGGCACATAACCAGAGGCAGAGCAACATTATGGGCCCTGTTCAAAGAGTTAGCTCTGAGTAATACAGTATCCGTGCGAAAGACAGATAGTCATCAAATTATGATTTCGTTCTCTTACCTAAATGTAGCAGCCCTTTAGGTATTTTTTCTTTTGTTCTTTCTGTTGGGTCCACCAAGCACTAGAGTGGCAGGGCTTTGCATTTTATTATGTAATGGAAATTATGGACGGGCATTTCAAGAACAAATGCTATTTGATCTTGACTGGGAATTATTCTATGAATATTAGAATCCCCCCTACGCCCCTGTCCTCACACACCCCCAAAACCCTGCCACATAAAGTATAATGAATAGACAGAAATGGATCAGTTCCCTTTCAAATGGGAATCAGGCTGTCATGCAATCAAATACCCTTAAGGCTTAAAAACAGAAAATAAAATCCATATGTACACACAACAGACTGAGAAAATTAAAGCTTTATGTCTCGTTTCACTCAAAATCACATGACAGAATCACATATGACAAACGCTATCAAACTCCAAAAACCCTCGCCCTCAACAAACAGGTTGTTGCGGATGGTTGAATTGCGTATGACAGCCCACTTTCAGCAAAGTGCTTAACTGTCAAACAACAGAGCATAGTTGTCAATTTGTGATATGCTAGCTTTACCTAGCTGAGTTTGCATTGCACCTCATTTTCATTAATTTTGTTGAATGACTTCCACACAGAACCTTTTGACGACTGTAGCACTCTTTGCATGTTTCTGCTGTTTGTACAGCTACTTTAGGATATAGTATACATCACCACTTATGGCGTTATTTACAGGCACCAGCAAAAATGAAAGGGACATATACAGTATCTCACAAAAGTGACTACACCCCTAACATTTCATAAACCATTGTATTATATCTTCGCAAAGGACAATACTACAGAAATGAAACTTGGATATACTTCAGAGTACACATTTTAAAGTTTGTATAGCAGTATACAGTTACTGTCCTCTGAAAATAACTCAACACAGCCATTATTGTCTAAACAGCTGGTAACATAAGTAAGTACACCTCACAGTGAACTGGTCCAAATTGTGCACAGTGTCAATATTTTGCATGACCACCATTGTTATCTAGCACTGCCTTAATCCACTTGGGCAGGGAATTCACCAGAGCTGCACAGGTTGTTACTGGAATCCTCTTCCACTCCTCCAGATTGACATCACAGAGCTGGTGGATGTTAGATACCTTGCACTCCTCCACCTTCCGCTTGAAGATGCCCCACAGGTTCTCAATGAGGTTAAGATCTGGACACATACATAGCCACTCCATCATATTCACCTTCACCTTCCTAAGGAAGGCAGTTGTCATTTTGGAGGTGTGTTTGCAATTGTTATCATGTTGGAAAACTGCCATCAAACCAGTTTTCGAAGGGAGGGGATCATGCTCTGCTTCAGAATGTCACAGTACATATTGGAATCCATGTTTGCTTGAATGAACCGCAGCTCCCCAGTGCCGGCAGCACTCATGCATCCCCAGAACATTACTCTACCACCACGTTTGACTGTAGGCAAGACACAATTATCTTGGTATTCCTCACCAGGGCACCACCACACATACTGGACACCATGTGAGCTAAACAAGTTTATCTTAGTCTCGTCAAACCACAGAACCACTGCTCTTGGACTGCTTATCTCCAGCAAACTGTGAGCGGACTTTCTTGTGAGCCAGCTTCAGAAGAGGGTTCCTTCTGGGACGACGGCCATGCAGAACGACTTGATGCAGTGTGTGGCGTATGATCTGAGCACTCACAAGCTGACCTCCTGCTTCTTCAACCTCTGCAGCAATGCCGGCAGCCATCATGTGCTGGTTGTTTGAGCCAACTCCTGGATATGATGCAGACCATGAGGACTAAACTTCTTTGGTCAACCCTGGCGAGGCCTGTTCCAAGTGGAACCCGTCTTGAAAAACTGCTGTATGACCTGCGCTGTAGCTCAGTTTCAGGATGTTACCAATCTTCCTATAGCCTAGGCCATCTTTGTGGAGCGCATCAATTGTATTTCTCAAATCCTCAGAGAGTTCTTTGCCATGAGGTGCCATGTTGAGTATCCAGTGGCCAGTATGAGAGAATTGTACCCAAGGCACCAAATTGAATGGCTCCAATTCATGGTACACAAATTTGTATGGTCCAGTCAAGCATGCAAAAACGTGAACATGATGAATAAGACAGGCGGCTTTGCATGTTTGAACGACATGTACAGGTATCACGAGGGGTGTACTCATTTTTGTTGCCAGCTATTTAGACAATAATAGCTGTGTGTTGAGTAATTTTCAGTGGATAGTAAATCTATACTGCTATATAAGCTGTACACTGACTACTCTAAAGTGTATCCAAGTTTAATTTCTATAGTATTGTCCCTTGAGAAGATATAATGAAATGGTTGCTGAAATGTGAGAGGTGTACTCACTTTTGTGAGAAAATGCAAGTGTATATTGTCAGACAAACCAATAATCTAGCAAATTTCTTCAATCATTAAAATTTTTTCAAATATTTGAGAGTAATGATTCATCCATAGTGGAAATGAAAATGTATTTTTTTGGTACCGTGGAATTGTGCCTGCTATTCTCCCTATTATTGTTTATTTTTTAAGTGTTCTTGTGATGGGGAATGCAAAATTATTGGATTATGTGCTAAGGTCTTAATTATTTAAAAGACCTATTGATAAATGCAGAGCATATCTGACAAAACAACATGCATGTCTTTCATTTCATGTCAATATGCAGACTGAAATGAAATTTGAGAATTAACTGTTTTGCCATTTTGTTTTAACTTTCCCTTCTGTACAACAGCTCACTTAACCCGTAATTTTGAAATTACAATTCAGTGTCAGGACCTACTTGAAAGTTAGGTATACGCTTATTTACAAATGCGTATTATCAATGACATGCAAAAATATTGTACACAAGGATGGATAAATCTAGTACGTACACTATCATCTGAAACAAAACACTGGGATTCAAAAGAAAGCAAAGGGCTTCTTCCAGACTGAAGAACAAACAGTTCTTTGCTCACTGCTGATTTTGTGAATATGAGGTTTGACAAAACCAGTAAGTAAAGGACAAAAGTGCAACTATAAATGCTTTCTCAGAATAATAATCTGGACTATTATACAACAACTGCAATATTTAAAAGTACAGATCCTCAATTTTCTATGATGATGTACGACTGACCTGACACGGGCTGCCTCATCAGGAATACCAAGGCAGATCTCTCTGTCAAAGCGTCCTGCTCTGCGGAGGGCAGGGTCCAGGGCATCAGGCCTGTTGGTGGCACCGATGACCAGTACTTGCGCCGTCATCGTAGGACTATTCAAGTCTGTAATGTGGCAAGGATTAGAAGAAATTGATTTGATAAAATGTTTTGCAATTCCTTTTCAAATGAATAACAGAGGCACAGTATTTTTTTATTGTCATTCGGTTATGAAAGGCGGCAAGGATCACAAAGTAACTCATGATTCAATGCTATTTTAAAATGTTGATCACAATAACAGTAGCATCATGATACAGAAGTTCTGCAATAACTTACTGAATATAAGGCAATCACCCTGTGATCGCAATATTTGTGCAAGGGAAAAAAATTATTTTCCACTTTTCCAACCACTACAGAAAGTAACCAAAATAAGCAACTTTTAATCCATGTGACGTTTATATCCATGTACTGTACACTGCAGTGACACAGCAGTAATTGGCACTCTATTTATGAATATTACCCGTGTAATCAATTTTAAGAAATTAATGATTTGAAATTCAATTCTTTTAACACGAATAATGATTCGAAACATTTTGGAAAACAATTTATAAATCAAATACTCTAAGAGATACATTTAGAATATATTTTCACTTATGAGGTAAGGAGGTCAGAAATTTTACAAACTACAAAAAAATGTGCATTTGTTTTTCTTTGTAAATGAGAAAATGAAAACATATTCTGTCTTGAGATAATAAATGATCACAGAGTTCCTTGGTGATGAAAAACATCTTTATAAAATCAAGCCAAGTTAAGACCACTTGAGGAGGTACTCATATCATTGTCAAAGTCTTCAATTAAGAGATGTGTATGTGTAAATACAGAAAATTTACGAGAAGTTGCAAAACAGCATTAGATTAAAGATAAGGACAACATGGTAGAGGTAATGTTATGGCATGAGTATTTTATGGCTACCCAAAACACACAGTGAAAGCAACCCAAGATTAACCTTCCAAATGTAAAATTTTTTTTTTCTAGGTTGCACAGATATTTGTAAGTGTGGATTTAAGATGACTCGCGTACAAGTGGGATCAGTATAAAAAAGGGCATATGCCCAGAGCTTCATCAAATTCTACCATTTATAGATGATCCCACAAAAGAAATGGCAGAATGGACAAAGATTACAGAAAGAGAATCTGAAAAAAGGGTTCAGGCAGCTTTTGGATTACTAAAATCTCTCCATTAACAAGTATTGGATTTATGAAAAAAGGCAAATTACTTAGATATCAGTTTTACGACATGATTATAGATTGGTTTATGTACACCAGCAACTTGATGGCAACAATGTCAAGACATCTAAACACAAATGAATTTGACCTCCTCAGGACAGACTTGCAGTTGAGATCTTTTATTCCAGTTGATAAGGAATAGGGAAGGTCGCAAATCCTACCAAGATAGAACAATTTTATTAAACATATAAAAGGAAAGTGGGGATAAGAAAATAATTAGAAAACTGTACAAATATTTTCAATAGGAGACTGGTTTGGAGACTGAAAATGTATGGCAAATTATGAGGCGAAAAATACAACAGAAACCCTGGACTGTTGAGCAACTTAAGATGTACATACACAAGAATGGGAAAGAATTCCACTTTCAATACTTCAATAATTAGTGTCTTCAGTTCCCAGACGCTTACCAAGTGTTGAAGTAAAGATGATGTAACACATGGTAAATATGCTCCTTTCCCAACTTTTTTGAAACAAAGCATTAAATTCAGAATGTGTTTGTTATTCAAAAAATATATATATCAATATATATCAGTATTATTATTGCTGACTACTGAAAGCATTTCCTGAATTGCAAAAATATGAAATTAAATGCCAAAAGACATAATGAAGAAAGAAATTCACAGATTTATGCTGCTGCAAACAGTTTCCATGGTGTGCCAGCATCCATATGTGACATTTTCTCAGGGGGATTACATGTCACTCTGAAGGCAGCATACTGTACCATCCATGCAGGTTAACATCTGTGCTACAATCCTCCTCTCCATGTCTTTAGAGGCCACCTCTCTCTTAGGGGTGATTGCATCAATCTCGTCTATAAAGATAATACAAGGGGCAGAGCTCTGCAGGGGGACAAAATAAACAATGTTCAGAGAGAGAGAGACAAGGGACATTCACATTATGAATGTTTCAAATTCATTACAATAATGACATTTCTTTCTTCATCAGAAAACGAAAAGTGCTACTCACCACAGCCAGGTCAAACAGCTCTCTGAGCTTCTGTTCAGACTCCCCAGATACTCCAGACACCAGTTCTGGAGCAGAAACCTTCAACATGGGGAGCTGCAGCTCCTGTGACATAAAAACACCTCCCTTTTTTAACAAGTAACCAAATTATACACAACTTTTTAATGATGTCCTACTTGCTCAGACCTAGCTGGAAAGATGATAATTGTAGTGTTTTGGCAAAAAATACTGAAGAAGACCAAACAGATACGTATACCAAAATTTGACACTAAATATTTCAGATATGCTAATTGTGTGTACTGTATAAAGAGAACAGAGACAGAAAATAGAGATACTGTATATCTGCTGCCTTCTTCTGGCAAATATCATTTATATATAGTGGTAACAGTTAACTATTAAATTAACTGACTGAGTTAACAATGTGAAGTGAGCAGCTATTAGTTTGTTACATTTAATATATCTGCATTTACGATATTGGTATCAGAATTGGAACAAGTCTATCTTATATACGGGAAGCCCAGTGGTATGGCCAATACAGAGGAGGCCATGAGACTGAGCAGCTTCTCGCATTGCATGAGGGCAATTATTTTGGCCCTGCAAATCCAAGTCATATTCGTTAGCATAATCACTAATCTTTTTGCTGATAAGTATAATATGATAAAGTATTGTGCTAAATGGGCTTTATTGTTCTGTTTTCTACATTAATTTGAAAACCCATTTCCTTAGATGGCAGTTTAGGGCAGGGAGCCCTAAACTGAACCCTATCCCCCCACCCCCCTTCTTTGGGATCAGGATTATCTCGACTAGAAAACACTGTGGTTCTGTAACCAATCTCTATTATTTCTGTCCCCCATCTTGATCATGCAGCTCCTGCTACTGACCGGCAACCTAGTCAAAGTTGGCATGCTGATAACCTCTTGTGGCTGAGGTGTGCAGCGCACACCGTCTATATGCTCCGTCTCCACCAGAGCATGAAGACACTTCGGCTGCCCATATTCACAATCATGGGGACACCAGCCTCCATAGACTGTGTTAAGGCAGACAAGATTATATTAAAATTAAAACTTGCACCTAGCATGTCCACTGTGCCTCTAGAAATGTGAGCTTGAACAAGCAGCATGCGTAAAGTATCGCATGTATCAAATCAGATTTACTCTCTTTTCTTCAAATCATCCATTAGCATTGTCGGCCAAGTGGAGAGAGTGTGTGGTCCTCTGATCAGAGATTCTGTGGGAGTTAGATTCCTAACATGTTTCTTCATTCCCCTCTTTAAAAGCCATTCATGCATTGTGGCTGCTGTTCAACTAATGTATCATTACACAATGCCTAAATAACTTTAACTTTTTTTTTTTAACCTAGCATTTATATACAGTGTTTATTACCTGACAAACCTATACGCCACACAACAGTTCTTAATATAACATTACAGTTGATTGTATTAGTCAATGTCTGTTGTTCCATAAAAACTAACATCGTCTTTGCTCAACAATTCCAAAATCCAAAAATGCATTTACCAGTAATTCAAATATATTACTTCAGTGATAATATGATCTTGACATGAATTTATTTCATTTTATATTTTATTTTATTTATACAAAAAATCAAGTTCTCAAGTAAAAATACTGACTCTCCAGTTCAGGGAATGTTTTGGTATGACATACAGTGACTAAATTCATCTATATCACCGCAAAGAAATCAGTTGTTAAATTAACTAATTGAAAAACATAATTTTTAGTCCACTAAATGGAAAGAAAAAAAACCCAACATTCTAACAGTGAGGTAGGCCAAGACATACTGCACATACTTGGCTAAATGGAATTAATTAATAGGCTAAACATTCTAGCTGTCTTCTGACAACACTTAACAGCTTGTGCAGCTGCCAGTATTGTTAACTCTACCTTTATGGGCAAAAATATTTGTGT
>KV751325.1:695148-725634 GCA_001698575.1 Mola mola
AAAAAAAATACAAGTATTTTATTCCATCTCTTTTCCAGGTTAGGTTTTGAGGATGAACAGTGAGGCCTTCACACCATGAACCAGCAGCAAGAGCTTCACTCTTTCTCTGATTCACCTTTGCAGCTGTTACTAGACACTAGACACTTTACCTGGTTAAATCATTGACCTCCTCCTACCTGCACTAAACTCTGCACTCTGCACAAAATCTGTACATACTGTTAGAATTCTACAACTGCCAATACAGTGTATATTTTGTACTTTTATTTTATACTTCTATACCTTTATAATGTTATATGTCCACTGGTCCTGTACCAAAACAATATTGCTGCTGTGACAAATTAATTTCCCTTCAGGGATTAATAAAGTTACCTCTACCTCTATGTATCTATCTAAGTTTCTTTCATTTAAGAATCCTTGCGAAGAGAAGGCCTTATTTCCCAAGAAACGACTTTGAGTGAGTCATGCATTGCTTTGTAACATCACGTTTAGACTACTGTAATTCTTTGTTTGTTGGTCTTGACCAGTCATCATTGTGCCGCCTACAGGTAATACAAAATGCAGCTGCCCGCCTGTTAACTGGGAAGAAACAGCGTGAGCACATCACTCCTATTCTTACGTCCTTGCACGGGCTCCTTGTTAATTTAAGGATACGTTTTAAAATTTTATTAGTTGTTTTTCAATATTTAAATGGCTTGGCACCATCTTATATATCTGAGCTCATACAGCCTCACACTACTGCTAGAGCACTCAGGTCTTCCAACCAGCTAGCCCCTGAAGCTGTTGAACAGGCTACCTCTTCAGATTAGAGCGCAACAATCATTTGAGGAATTTAAAACTTTGCTAAAGACTCATCTTTTCTCCTTGGCGTTCAGTCCCAGCTAGGCAAGACACTTCGGCTTTTACATAATTCCCTTTACTTTGTTTTACCATGATTTTATTGCTGCTTTATTGATTTTACTTGCTTATTTATTTTGTCTATTCATTATTATGTTAACTCTTATCATAGCCTATATATATATATATTTTATGTACTCAGGGTTTGCTGATATCTTATTTTAATTATTGTGCAACACTGTGGTCAACTGAGGTTGTTTAAATGTGCTATAAATAAGCTTTGACTTGACTTAACTAAACTTCAGGCTTGTCTTAAAGACATAATAACCTGGATGAACTGCAATTTTATAATGCCACATTTAGCTAAAACTGAAGTTATTATGCTGGGTCCTAAACATCTCAGAAACACCTTATCAAATTATATTCAAACTCCGGATGGCATTCCCATGGCTTCCAGCACTACTGTAAAAAATAGACCAAAAATCTGTAACAAAAAGAAATCAAGAGAGATAATATTCTTCCTGTTTGAGCTCCTCTACATTGGCTCTTCGTGGAATATAGAATAGGCTTACTTGTAGTTCCTAGGATTTCCAAAATCAGTCTGGGACAGTGAGTCTTCAACTATCAGACCCCTTTTCTCTGGAACTAGCTCCTAAATTCAGGTCCAGGGGACACTTCCAATGTGATTAAGACATTTTGGGCATGTAAACATAGTTAATGTTGGCTATCCCAACTGGGCCTTCATAAAATAGACAAAGAGACCAACAAAAACACACTTGAACACCTGACGAAGAAAAGAATAACAAGCTGAGCAACATTGTTGTCCCATATGTGGTGGGAGTGTCAGAGAAACCTAAAAGGATTTTCTCTAAACATAACACCCCAGCAACACCCTCAGAGAAAGACTGGTTCATCCTAAGGACAACATACCCAAACACAAGCTTAGCAATGTTTTGTATGAGGTCCAATGCGGTGAGGAGTGTTCTGACCTGTGCATTGGGGAAACTAAACAACCGCTACACAGGCGCATGGCACAACAGAGAAGAGCCAGCTCATTAGGACAAGGTTCAGCTGTACATTTACAACTGAAGGACAAGGGAAACTCATTTGAAGACAACAATGTACACATTCTTGACAGAAGACAGATGGTTTGAGAGAGGAGTGAAGGAGACCATCTATGTCAAAATGGAAAGACCCTAATTAAAAAGGGGTGGTGGCGTTAGACACCAATTATCACCCACTTACAATGCAGTTCTGACATCCTTTCCCAGACGTTTTAAACCTCTTTCAAAACTTGCCTCATTTGACCCTTACAACTCACATGATAGCAGAGCAGGGAAACGACTCATTATTGAGTCACACCTGGAATCTTGTTAACATAACAACTCACATGAATGTGAGTGGGGTCATCAATGAGTCACACCTCAAAATGATTCATTAATGAACCACGCTTTACGTGTACCCTGATCTGCATACACAGAGAGACAACAACTCAGGTGACCACCTCCAAGGTGTAACAAACCTACCAGAGGTTGAATACTGGGGATTCCCCACCAATGTTTATAACTGAAGAAGCCTTTTGGATGAGATGTGAAACATCTTCAAAACCAAAAAGAAGTCCAGATGCCTTAAACTGAATCAGTTAAGGCTACCTCAACCTGGATGACCGAGAACCTACACAAATACATTATATATTGTATATTTGCGAGAATCCTGTAGGTTTTAGGAAAAGCTAACTTTACTCCATACAAGTCTTTTTCTTAAGAGAAAAGCTTTTTTTTTTGTTTGCTTTGCAAAAGTAAGGGTGATTTTCATTTTATTTTGGAAGATGAGTTTTAGTAGTTGATAATGACTGCAACTACTTAATTCTGATTAATACTTATGCCACCAATAATAAGTAATTTAATATTGTTCAGGGATATTGAATTAAGGGCAGCACAGTGGTGTAGTGGTTAGCGCTGTCGCCTCATAGCAAGAAGGTCCTGGGTTTGATTCCCGGTCAGGGCCTTCTGTGCGGAGTTTGCATGTTCTCCTTGTGCCTGCGTGGGTTCTCTCTGGGTACTCTGGCTTCCTCCCACAGTCCAAAAACATGCAAAACGGAAGTTAGGTTAATTGGTCACTCTTAATTGCCCGTAGGTGTGAATGTGAGTGTGGATGGTTGTTTGTCTCTATACGTCAGCCCTGCGATGAACTGGTGACTTGTCCAGGGTGTAACCCGCCTTCACCTGGTGATGCTGCGGCTCCAAAAAATTTTAAGTGAAAAGTGTGGATTGCACACTCCAGGTTGTGGAAGATTTGCTGCCCCAAGTGGAGAGGTTCAAGTATCTTGGGTACTTGTTCATGAGTGAAGGGAGATTGACAGATTGGAGCAGTGATGCAGACATTAAACTGGATTGTTGTGGTGAAGGGAAAGTTGAGCCAGAAGGTGAACCTCTAAATTTACCAATTCATTTACGTTCCAACACTCACCTGTGGTCATAGGTTTTGGGTAGTGACTGAAAGCATGACATTTCAAATACAAGTGGCCGAAATTAGTTTTCTTCACAGGGTGGCTGGGCTCAGCCTTGGAAATTGGGTTAGGAGCTCACACAACACGGAGGAGCTCAGAGCAGAACTGCTGCTCCTCCGTGTTGAGAGAAGCCAGCTGAGGTGGTTTGGGCATAGAGTTAGGACGTCTCCCTGATAACTTCCTGTGGAGGTGTTACAGCTATGCCGTTTGAGTAGGAGACCCCGGGACAGACCCAGGGCAAATTGCAGAGATTATATCTCTCGACTGATTTGGGAAGGTTATTGTAACCTTACCTGTACATCGTTTGTAAGATTTTGCAATGTGTATTTTTTCAAATATTGTGCAGCCCTATCAGAATCTGAGCCATATATACAGGACATCCACAATTAATGTACTTTATAAAGCATAACATATAACAACTAAGTGGAAGCCTAATTTATTGTAGGGCCACAGACTGTAAATACTTGGACTGTTCTGTGGCCAAACTGTTTACCAGATGACGTGAGCAGAGTGTGGGGTGGGGCATCTTTTGAGAAAGCTGGTATGTCACCTTTTCTCTCACTCCATCCTGCTCCAATGTCTCTCCAGTACCACTCACCCTATGCACTGGTGTATCATTAACTGCTTATCCTGTCAGAGATACAATGCAGATTGTTTTCTTTCTCTAGAGTGAGCGGTGAGAGATTTCAGTGAAACAGGCTGAAATCTAAGTGGAGCAGCTGACTGACTTCTCACACATGCTGTTTAGTTATAATTACATGATTTGCCAAACACTGACATGCTCTCCACAGGTACATACATTTGTAGATGTATTGGCTGGCTCCACTTCACATAGGTCGATGAGGTCAGTGTTTATCTTCTCAGGGCGTTTTCTTTGATCAATGTACCAGCCAGCTGTGTAAACCAGTGTCCCTGTTCTCGAAGAGGGGTTGGTTACATTTGAAGGACTGCTAGTGGCAGGCTGATCTCTCCTGGGGGAGCAGGCGCTGGCATCAGGCTGTCCTTTCCGGTAGAGAGATGTAAGAGAAGTGTTCATGTGGTTGGTGGGCTGAGGATAGCAAAATGCAGCAACAAGAGATGGTTAAATCTTGCTGTCAATAACTCAAGTGACAGTTCAACAGTCAGGAAATGTCTTGGCTAGGGCTGGGCGATATGGACAAAAACTTCTATCACAATATGGCTAATTTCATATCACGATAACAATTATAAACCACAAAATAGTAAATTTTCTGTAAAGTCTATGAGAAAATGCCTTGACAAAATAACCATATCAATTATTACTTTTTTATTTCTAATCCTGTAGTGTAACTACACCCCAAAAACAAAGCTTACAGCTGAAAAATAATGCATTTGGTGTTGGTCATGTTGTTGATTGATTCAGGACCAAATCTTGACATTTTGGTGCAAAGTATTTAATTCTACATATTGCTCGGAACTTGTTCTGACCATTCAGCTGACTTCTCAGGTACTGCCGTACTCTAAGTTGGTATTTGGCTGCAGCTAACTTCCTTGCGGCCTCTTCATGATTCCCTTTGTCTGCGGGATCCCATGGTATTTGTAGCTGTCCTGAACATCAGCTATGTTATCTTCAATTCAACACCTTCAGTTGTGATCATCTTGCCTCTATTTGATATCATTCGGCTACACTTATCTAGCCGGAATGACATATCAATGTCATTGCTATAGATCCTGGTGATGTGGATCAGTGAGTCAATGTCTCGCTCATTCTTTGCATACAGCTTGATATCATCCATGTAGAGGAGGTGGCTGATCGTTGTTCCATTTCTGCACCAGTAACCCAGGCCACTCTTTGTGATGATCTGGCTGAGGGGTTTCAGGCCAATCCAGAAACGCAAGAGGAACAGGGCATCTCCTTGGTATATGGCACACTTGATGTTAACTTGGCAAACTGGCATTTAATTGGCTTCCGAGTAGTCTTCCACAGCCCTATTGAAATCTTAATGAAGGCTCTTAGTGTCCTGTTGAACTTGTATAGCTTCAAGCACTCCAGTATCCATGTATGTGGCATTGAGTCATAGGATTTCTTGTAGTCAATCCAGGCAGTGCACAGGTTGGTCTTTCTGGTCTTACAGTCTCTAGAGACAGCCCTGTCCACCAATAGCTGATGTTTGGCTCCTCTGGTGTCACTACCTACCCCTTTCTGGTCCCTGCTCATCTATTGAGCCACATACAGTGGAGCAAAAAAGTATTTAGTCAGCCACTGATTGTGCAAGTTCTCCTACTTAGAAAGATGAGAAAGGTCTGTAATTTTCATCATAGGTACACTTCAACTATGAGAGACAAAATGAGAAAAAAAAAATCCAGGAAATCACATTGTGGGATTTTTAAAGAATTTATTTGTAAATTATGGTGGAAAATAAGTATTTGGTCACCCACAAACAAGTAAGATTTCTGGCTCTCACAGACCTGTAACTTCTTCTTTAAGAAGCTCTTCTGTCCTCCACTTGTTACCTGTATTAATGGCACCTGTTTGAACTCAACTTATCTGTATAAAAGACACCTGTCCACAGCCTCAAACAGTCAGACTCCAAACTCAACCATGGCCAGGACCAAAGAGCTGTCGAAGGACACCAGGAAGAAAATTGTAGACCTGCACCAGGCTGGGAAGAGTGAATCTACAATAGGCAAGCAGGTTGGTGTGAATAAATCAACTGTGGGAGCAGTTGTAAGAAAATGGAAGACATACAAGACCATTGATAATCTCCCTCGATCTGGGGCTCCACGCAAGATCTCATCCCGTGGGGTCAAAATGATCATGAGAATGGTGAGCAAAAATCCCAGAACTACACGGAGGGACCTGATGAATGACCTGCAGAGAGCTGGGACCAAAGTAACAAAGGCTACCATCAGTAACACACTACGCCGACAGGGACTCAAATCCTGCAGTGCCAGGCGTGTCCCCCTGCTTAAGCCAGTACATGTCCAGGCCCGTCTGAAGTTTGCCAGAGAGCATATGGATGATCCAGAAGAGGATTGGGAGAATATCATGTGGTCAGATGAAACCAAAATAGAACTTTTTGGTAAAAACTCAACTCGTCGTGTTTGGAGGAAGAAGAATGCTGAGTTGCATCCCAAGAACACCATACCTACTGTGAAGCATGGGGGTGGAAACATCATGCTTTGGGGCTGTTTTTCTGCAAAGGGGACAGGACGACTGATCCGTGTTAAGGGAAGAATGAACGGGGCCATGTATCGTGAAATTTTAAGCCAAAACCTCCTTCCATCAGTGAAAGCATTGAAGATGCAACGTGGCTGGGTCTTCCAGCATGACAATGATCCCAAACACACCGCTCGGGCAACGAAGGAGTGGCTCCGTAAAAAGCATTTCAAGGTCCTGGAGTGGCCTAGCCAGTCTCCAGACCTCAACCCCATAGAAAATTTGTGGAGGGAGTTGAAAGTCCATGTTGCCCAGCGACAGCCCCAAAACATCACTGCTCTAGAGGAGATCTGCATGGAGGAATGGGCCACAATACCAGCTACGGTGTGTGCAAACCTGGTGAAGACTTACAGGAAACGTTTGACCTCTGTCATTGCCAACAGAGGTTATGTTACAAAGTATTGAGTTGAACTTTTGTTATTGACCAAATACTTATTTTCCACCATAATTTACAAATAAATTCTTTAAAAATCCCACAATGTGATTTCCTGGATTTTTTTTTTTCTCATTTTGTCTCTCATAGTTGAAGTGTACCAATGATGAAAATTACAGACCTTTCTCATCTTTCTAAGCAGGAGAACTTGCACAATCAGTGGCTGACTAAATAATTTTTTTCCCCACTGTACCTGTTCATCTTGGCCACAACGAGGCCTGACAGGAACTTTCATGTTGTGCTGAAGCATGTTATTGAATGTTAGTTGGATGAAATCGTTCCTTTCTGGGGCTCCTTCATGATCAGGACCATCCGACCTTGGGTCAACCACTCTCGGTGGGTCCCATCTTTCAGCAGCTGGTTCATCTGAGCTGCCAGGTGTTACTTGGATGTCTGCCATTGTGATGGGTGGATGGATGGATGGATAGAGATATAGATAACTTTATAAATCCCTGTGGGAAGTTTTTTTTAATAAAGATAGATGTTCTGGGAGATGGCTGTGGTCCTCTGTCAAGTCCACCAACCATTGAGCATTGGGGTTATGTGATGCTTCTTTCTTCCATATGCCCTTCCAGTATCGTTCAGTCTCATCCCTGGGTGGGTCCGTCTTCATCTTATTACCCTCCCACTGACAGTACACTTTGAATAGTTCAGTGGTGAACATCCTGTTTATTTTCCGGGCCTCTACGTCTCTAGTGTACCTTTCCAGCTGGGCAGCCAGGCCTGCGAGCCTCTGTTTGGCAGTCTCCAGTAGATCCTGAGGGTATTCTACCACTAAGCCTTGGTAACCTTTCCCGGGGGTTTCCAGGTATCCTTGTTAGCCATTATCTTCCTTCGCAGGTCAGCTGCCCTTGTGCTAATGTCTTTCGGGCTTCTTGTTATTGGGGCTTAGAACACAATCTCTGAGCATGGGGGTGCTTGCCTTGGCTCCTCTTTCTAGTAGCATTGTTGTTGTACCTCATCGATCTCTAGTTGTAATAGTAATTGTCGATTGCAAACATTGGAAAACTGAGTTTTGAGCTGTTTTTTCGTTACTTTGGATGTGCAGTTCCAAAGTATCCATAGGTCCCACATCAGTTGCTGGTATTCCCTCTGACTGGGGTTGCTGGTAGAGTAACACTCCATTAATCCCATGTCGTAACTTTTGGTCCACGGAATGTGTTGTTCAAGTAGCCCACTTGTCATCAGGTTGCTCTGGATGATCAACACCTGACGCAGCCCATTT
Source organism: Mola mola (assembly GCA_001698575.1). Classification (NCBI taxonomy): domain Eukaryota; kingdom Metazoa; phylum Chordata; class Actinopteri; order Tetraodontiformes; family Molidae; genus Mola; species Mola mola. The sequence continues at coordinate 703,328 of KV751325.1, forward strand.
TGACCTGGGATACAGCCGAAACAGTATGGCTCTCTCAATCATGATTGCACTCATATCTGAGGTATGACTGGTAGCATAAGGGACCTTGCCAAAGGGCCCAACTAGATTCCTGCCCCACATATGTATATATATATATATATACACACACACACACACACAAATATACAAACATACACTGTATTGTTGTTGTATTGTACTGTTTCAGATTAGTCTGACTTTGTTTATGGAGCCTACATGCAAAACAATGACATACATCACACTGACTGGTGGAGGCTGTGCAGCCACAAGCACCTCTTAGATTTAACGTTGACATAATTTCTTACAGTGCTTTCTAGAATCTGGTCATCATTCTCAGAGGACTTCTCTGATCTTCTGCTGCCACCTTCACTGTGGACATAAACATTTGAATGGTGTTAGTTGAACATTCTAAACAGAGAGGAATAGTAAAGCAGTACAGAGTCCTCACGTAAAAGACGTAAAACTAAATGAAAATGTCCTGTAATTTATCAGGAGCGATTTGGGGCTCAGTGTCTTTCTCAAGGAAACTTCGACATGTTGAATGCAGGGTCTGGGATCGAATCAGGAACTTTCCGATCACTGGACGACCGCTCTACCATCTGAGCCACAGCATTAGACAATACATGTTTAAACAACCAGTTAGCAGAGACTGTCCTTTACCCATTGTTACTGTGGCTATGCTTGGCTCTCTTGGCCAAGTGTTTGCTCTCCTGATCATTAAGGTCAGACTCCTTCATGGTTCTTTCATATACTATAAAGAGGCAGATGGGAAAAAAAGAAATAATTAGAGCTCCACATATTAAAGAGTGTATGCAGAAATAAGAGTTTGAACATGAAAAAAAAGAAAATACTGGTTAGTACATGAAGCAGAAGAATAATGTTTTCAATACATTTGTTTTCTCAGTATTTCAGAATATTTATTTATCTTGCATCTTCTGGAATTAAATGACACATTATCTTTAAGTATGCAGAATAATTAACAGAGCACTTAAATTACTGGCTCCACAGATACAAAATTTATATTTATGTATATCATTAGCTGATAAATGAGAGCCAATAATATGAAGCCATATTGACTTCATCGACAAACAGAGCATGTACACATTTTGATACAGAGGGTGTCAATAAACAAGAAGTAAAAGAAGAATAAAAAGAAGCAAGGATGCAATTGTGTTTATCAAACTGCTGCTCCTCAGGTGTGCGTAAACCACTGATTATGAAAAAAAATGCAAATATTATCAGGTAACTATATCAGCCATGAGAAAGAGGTAAGTATTAGTTCTCCGTGTCAGGTAAAATAAACATCCCAAATAATCCTGATGAAAACCAAAAGAAAACAATCATATTGCCAAGTCGGTTATTCAATTCAACAGCACTCGAATTTACAGTTGAAAAATAATAAGACAAAAGAAAAAATGATTTAACAAAATATGAATAATTTGCCTCCTACCTTTCTCTACTTGGATCCTGAAAGCTGTCCTGTTTCTTCGGCCATATTCATTTCTATGGATACAATTTAAACCAAACATTTTTTGACTTATTTAGACATAAAATACAGTACAATAAGTACAGTTGGGTATTTATATTGAATATGAATACCCATTTTTTATATTAGGTATTTTATATTGACAGTTCATATATGGACAGTCAAATCATTTTTGCAGTTTTAAATCTGTTTACAATCTGAGTGGATTTGAAATGAAACAACCACAATTTCAAGGACTTAGGAAGTACGATTGATTTTATACACACTTCTTTTTCAGCAACTGTCAGTACTCTGCATTAATCTCCTGGTGTGGCTGCTAATACAAGTCAATCATTTTATAAGGTTAATTGTTTAGAAAGACCTTTTGCAATGGTGCTGTACAGCTGAAAACTGTTGTACTAATAAGGGAGCAAACAAGGGAGCAAGGCATTCTTTAGGTTAGTTTAGCATCTGAAGTATCTGCTGCTTTAGTGTCTGCTGTTGTTTTTTTGTTTACGGGCTCAAAATGGACAGAAATAAAGAACTTTCTTTAGAGACCCATCAGTCTATGTGCTTATAAAAGACAGCTAGTCAATGCAAGAAATTGTGAGGAAACTTAAAATTTATTCCCATGTTGTTAACTACTCCCTTCAGAGAGCATCACAAACTTGCTCTAACAAGGACATAAAAAGGAGTGGGAGGCCCTGATGCGCAACTGTGCAAGATAAATATCTGAGAGTCTGTAGTTTAAGACAATGATGCCTCACAGACCGTCAACTGGCAGCTGCACCCAATAGCACCCGTCAAACACCAGTATCAGCATCAACAGTGAAGAGGCAACTTCAGGACTTCATGGCAGCATTGCCAAGAAAAACCCTATGTTAGACTAGCCAATAAAAAAAAAAAAAAAGACTGAGATGGGCAAAAGAGCACAGACATTGGACACTGGAATACTGGAAGAAGGTGTTGTGGACAGATGAGTCCAAGTTATAGGTCTTTGGATCAAACAGAAGAACATTTATGAGATGCAGAAAAAATTAAAAGATGCAAGAACAGTGCTTAATACCATATGTCAAGCATTGTGGAGGCAGCGTGTTGGAGGTGCTTTGGAGATGGTAAAATAGGGAGATTTATACAGAGTGGACGGGACCTCGAGGAAGGAAAGCCATCACAAAATTTTTCAATGTCATGCCATACCCTGTGGACAGCACCTGATTCAGGCCAATTTCATCCTACAACAGGACAATGACGCAAAACACACCTCCAAAATGTGTCAGTAATATTTAAAGAATAAGTAATCAGCCAGAATTCTGACTGTAATGGAGTGGCCAGCACAGTCTCCAGATCTGAATCCTATTGAGCTGTTGTGGGAGCAGCTTGACCGCATGGTTGGTCAAGTTGATCCATCTTGTGGGAGATGCTCCAGGTGGCAGGGGTTGAAAACAAAAAAACTCCAGGGAGACATTAAAGAGCTCAATACATTTTACAGTTGATAAATGTTTCAGCTATAACTCCATGTCCTTTTCCAAAACCAGTTCCATCAATCTCATCTTGATCCTGTGAGATGAAGTAGCAGGTGCTTAAGGAATGGGTCCCAGGTCCAGTAGAATAAAAAGGGTTTATCAGGCAGGGCCATAAACAAAGGCTTCAAGAGGGACAATACTTATCACAGTTTCAAAACGCTGATAAAGAGTGGGAGGTTTATCAGAAATCCACATGACCAAAATACATTTTTGATCACAATGTAGCAGAATGTCCAGAAGGTCTCTGTTGCAAAAAAGTAACTAGTCATAGCCCTAACGGTCAAGTCCTTGTGCCAACATGTAAACAGAGCTTAAAAATTATAATTATGGTATCTGCTGAACAACTGAAGAGCAAAACTGCTGAACATGAGGACAGCTCCATAAACTGAGAAAAAAAAAAATGAACCCACAGCAGATTGACATTTATTGCATTGATCTGAGAGACTGAATTAATTCTGTACCTAGCTTCAGGGGAAAGATACTGCCTGTTGAAGATCTTAAGTTGCCTCTCCCTGAAAGAATTAGATGCTAAAACTCTAGAGGTAGGGCAATCCAGGCCTCAGGATGTATAGTTCCTAGATCAGTTTCCTTAAATTTGCCAGAGTTGTCCATCATAAAAACTGCAGAGAACCTTATAAAGCTTTTGGGTGACAGACTGAGGATACAAGTTAATAACGAGTAGAGACTCTATGCAACAGATTGCAAATACACCAGTGTACCCTTTCAAATTAGACTGAAGGAAAATCTGAATCTGTACAAATTTAAGAAAATCATCATTGGTGACATAAATTACTTTTTACTTGCTGGAATGTGAAAATTTAACCATCCTTAACCAAATTCCCCACTACTTTAATACCCCTGAGGCTCCATCTAATGAAGCAGGCCCGAAGGCCCGTTGGAAAATCTGTGTTTTTGTGAAGAGGAGTTCACAAAGCAAAAACAATTACTGTATCCTTGTAATTTGCTTCACAAATTAAGCATGTTTTAAAAAATCATGTTGAACCCTTTCCGACAGAGATTTACAATAAATTATGAAGGGGTAACCTCTCCAGACAAGCAGATTAACAACTGATACAGGTGGATTTAGGATCATCTACAGTCATGTGAAAAAAATTAGGACACCTTCTGAAAGCCTGTGTGTTTTGTTTTTTCCATATTTGGACATATTGATATTTACAAACAACAATACTGAGAGATTCAAGTAATATAAATAAACAATTAAAACTGAAGAAAATACTTTTTAAAACTTTCTGCAAAATGTAATTCCTGGTGAGGAATAAATTCATCCCCTCATGTATTCCCACTTGAAATGGCTAAAATCACACACAGGTGTATCACATTAGGCGCACATGAATAGAACATTGTTACTCACCATTTTTGAAGGAGACTTGCCCTATTCAAACCTCAGACATTTATTTTGGTGTGCTCCTGACTGTTGAAGTCAAAGTGAACACCATGGTGAGATTGAAAGAGCTGTCTGAGGCCTTCAGAAAGAAGATTGTAGCTGCTTATGAGTATGGTAAGGAATTAAAAAAGATCTCAAAAGAATTCGAAGTCAGCCATTCCACTGTCCGTAAAATAGTCTACAAGTAGAAGACATTCAAAACAACTGCCAACATGCCCAGGTCTGGCCGTCCAAGCAAGTTTAGCACAAGAGCACACTGCAAGATGCTAAAAGAATTCATTAAAAAAAACCTAAAATGTCATCACGGGATCTACAGCAGGCTCTTCCTACTGTTGATCTGAAAGTGCAGGCCTCTACAATCAGAAAGAGACTACACAATGTTACCTTTCATGGGAATAGTGCAAGGAGGAAACCTTTGCTCTCTAAGAAAAACATTAAGGCAAGACTGAAGTTTGCCAGAGAGAATATAGACAAAGACCAGGACTTCTGGAATAATGTTCTTTGGAGAGATGAGTCTAAAATTGAATTATTTGGACACCAGAACAGAGGACATGTTTGGCGTAAACCAAATAGAGCATTCCAGGAAAATAACCTCATATCAAATGTGAAGGATGGTGGTGGAAGTGTCATGGTTTGGGAATGCTGGGAATGATCAAAGCCCAGATCTTAATCCCATTGAGATGCTGTGGGGTTACTTGAAATGGGCTGTACATGCAAGGAACCCTCAAATATCTCACAGCTGATTCTGTGTTGAGGAGTGGGGCAACCTTTAATCACACCGATTTCAGAGTCTGGTAGATCGCTACAAGAAGTGTCTCACTGAAGACTGTTTTTTCAGCCACAGGGGGTAACACTATCTATTAGGGGGTAGGGTGTCCCAACTTTTAACCTCAATTAGAATCCACATTTTTGTGGATATCTTTTGTTTAATGAGAAAAACAAGGTTAATTTTGGATATTTACCTGCACTTGAATCACTTTAATTTCCAGAAACAAATTAAAAACAAGATTACACATTTTTCACTTGAACCATTCCAAAAAAAATTAGAACTGTTTGGCCAACTGGTAAAAGAAAACTGATGAGGCAGCTAAGCCTCCATGCTTAATTGAAGGCAAAGAAAACTTTAACTATATCAAAGTCTTTGGAAACATTAATTGAAAGCATTTGAAAGAAATATAGAAGTCAAGGGAAAATGTTCATTTTAATCATATGTATACAACCCACCACCCAATAAGGTGGTGGGTCCCCTTGTCTAAAAGACAAGGGGAGAGTTTTAGACCTAATTACAAGAAACCTGTTAGGGACCAGCAAAATGCTTGTTAAATATTGGGATCTATTGGCTATGTGGCTTCACTCTTGGAATTTTTTTTTTTTTTTAAATCAGAAAAGGAAACACAAATCAGAACATTATCAGCATAGAGCAAACCATCAGCATTGAAACAATCAGGGCCAGGAGCTTTGTTGGTAGGAAGAGATTGAATACAGTTCAGAATTTCACTCTGCGTCAAAGGTTTACATAAAACTTACATAAATTTATCAGGTCTTGAGTGGGGATGAAACTGAGAAGTATATAACAGCTTATAACATTTTTTGAAGGTATTGATGATTATTGTACACTTCACATATCCCTGGATTTACAGATTCTACATACTCTTGGACTCAGCAACACCCAGATCTTCCTACATGGAGTACAATGACTCCTGGACCAACAAGTCCACCGGCGTCTGGATCACTAGACTTTCCATACATCCGGACTCATAGAATCCACAGACTCTGGGACTCATGGATGTTTTATGCATTCTAAATGAACTGTTGTTATCATGTTTTTGTGTTCTGTACAAGTGACATTTATTGCACGTCTGTCCGTCCTAGGAGGAAGGATCCCTCCTCTGTGGCTCTTCCTGAGGTTTCTTATTTTCCCTGTTTAAGGTTTTTTAAGTTTTTCCTCACCCGGTTCGAGGGTCTAAGGGCAGAGGATGTCACAACTGTACAGTTTGTCAAAGCCCAGTGAGATAATGTGTAAATTGTGATTTCGGGCTATACAAATAAAATTTGATTTGATATTGTATTATGAAAGTTGGATATGCCAGTCAAATCTCTTTCAGAAGAAATAGTCTGGGGAGAAGCCCTTTTTCAAAGAAGGTTGGCCAGATAATGATTAAGTTTGTCAACAAATTGGTACAATCTCTGTTTTACATAAAATGTGGATTTTTCAGCCTTTTTTCGTTGGTTTTGTTATCTTTCTCTAAGGCGGTTTTAACTATCTGTATGTCGTTCCTAAATTCGTTTGATGGACATGATTTGAATTTAACCTGGAGTTCATTGAGTTGTAGCTAAGGTTTCCTTTGTTCTTTTCTACTGGTCTTTTTAAGCTTAGCAGTGAAACACAATCAGTCCATGGACAGAAGCTTTCATGGTATCCCATAGCAGACCAGGGGAAACATTAGAGGTCGTATTTATTTTGAAGAAATAATCCTATTGTTCATTTAAATATTTTTCAAAATTAGGTTCATGATTCAAAAAAGTATAGTATCTCTAAGGCCAGCTCTGAGATCTAAGATTAAACCTATATAAATGGGTGTGTAATTCATTCATTCATTCATTTTCTACCACTTATCCCATTAGGGGTCACGGGGGGGGGCTGGAGCCTATCTCAGCATCTTGGGCCGAAGGCGGGGTACACCCTGGACAAGTCGCCAGTTCATCGCAGGGCTGACATATAGAGACAAACAACCATCCACACTCACATTCACACCTACAGGCAATTTAGAGTGACCAATTAGCCCTACCCCCAGTTTTGCATGTTTTTGGAATGTGGGAGGAAGCTGGGGTAGCCGGAGAAAACCCACGCAGACACAGGGAGAACTTGCAAACTCCACACAGAAACGTCCTGACCCGGAGTCAGGGTGTGTGATCAGATATAATAATATCACCTATACTGCAGCTCTGAACTTTACTTAGTTAAATTTTAGGTGTGGACCAAAGTCAATTCTACAGCTTATTTACCCTTGAGTAAAATGTAAATACTTTATCAATGGGATGCAGAACTCAAAATTTGTCTACTAAACCAAGTTCACTGAAAGTATTTGAAATACCTTTGGCTCTTTTAGATGTTGAGTTTTGTACTAGTGGAGATTTGTCCATTACGGAAGAAAACATTTGAAGTTGCCAGTATCAGTGTTGTCACAGAATCATTTAGCAAACGTGGCAAAAACATGGGAGATGAAGTTATTAGACTGTATAAGTGGTAATTATATGCATATATTCAAGAATGACATCTTCTAGCCAAGGTGGCCCCTTAACATGATATATCAGATTTAGAATTCTTGTCTAACCTAGATATGAAACACCCCCCCACTGCCAGACGGCAGCTCATTGCATAAAAAAGTGCAACCTTTTCTACAATGCGCAAGAGCCTACAGGTTATGGGGTAACATGTTTAGTAACATAACACACAAGAGCTCTAAACAACTTCTGGAAGGTATTTAAAAAGAATAACAACAGAGTGTAAGGAGAGAACAGTGTCCATCCCACTGAGAAGCACCAAGGTATTATGTTAGCAAATTCACACATTAACCAAGTCCTGTGTAGTAACAGGACAGAGAGAGTCCCTCAGTCACTTGAGTTACTAAACAAAGATCGTACAGGCTGGATGACTTTATCCAGGAAGGCTACAACGTCTTAAGGTTGTTTAAAAGATTTCTCCTGCCCATCATGTCTAATCCTGACAACAGCTGGATACAGCATGGAAATGAAGATCTCCCTCTCCTTAAGCTGTTGTTTTATCGAGTAAAACTGTTGTCGCCTACGGACAACAGCTGGAGAAAAGTCCTAAAAATATCATGATCAGGATGCCATTGTAGGACAGAGTCCGTGAATTTCTTGCCATCTAAATGATCCAGACTTTGTCCTGAAAGTTGTGGACCTTTCACAGCCCAGGGCAGTTGTCCAGGGAAAGGATGACATGTGAGAGCCTGGTGGCAGTGATCAAGTTTGTAGTAGTAGTAGTACATGTAGTAGTTTAACACTATGCTAACCTGTAGTAGTTTAGGGAGCCAGGATTTAAATAAAGAAACAGGGTTAGTGCCCTCACTGTCTTCAGAAAGCCCAATAAAACATATGTTGCATCGCCAACGCCTATTCTCCAGATCGTCACTTTTATCCAGGGTGGCCTCCTGCTTTCAACTTTGATAAGTTTAGCGATGTGCGTCACTATATCCTTGGAGCCTGAGCTGCGGCTCTCTGCCCCTGCAATCTGTGTATCAAGTGTGGCAAATTTAGACAAGCAGGCTTCAAGCTTTTTTTCAGTACCAGATCGATCTCTTTGTGGAATTAAGTTTCCAAAACTTTAACTTTAACCACTTCAGCAGTAATTTTCTCCACCTGGGTGTCAGCATCTACATAACCCAAAAGTGACTTTGTGTTTTCTGCCACATTATCTTGACTGCTCCGGACCAAGTCTCTCTGATTTGAGCAGATTTTGTTGCAAGACTGAGCTTATTTTGAGATCTTGACATTCCAACCAACTAATCCAACACACCGATAGGAACAACACACACCTTGGCCTTTCAATGTCTGGAAAAAAATACCATAAACAGTAGCGAGCTATGAGAGCACAGGCAACGGGCTGCCAGTCCACCATTTGTGTCACATTCTATTCTATTCTATTTGTGTTAATGCAAAAATCTGATACTGTTTATTTTAATTGAATATGATTTTTGGTTGTGGAAAACCACATACCAAGACTCTGTTTAAATCATTTTAACTTAATTAACTAATAAATCCCTTATAAGAACAAATGATTATGAAGTAATTTTTTTCAAATCTCAAGTCAACTTTGAGCACCAACGAAAATATAGGGCCTGATGGAACCTCACTTCTAAATTCCCAATTCCATGAGTCCATCTACTAATCAGTTATCTATAGGGCCCTGCCATCAGTTTGTTGCTACACTTGGTCACTAGTGAGCTGCCAATGAGCTGCTGGCTCAACTGAAATGATACATCACCCCTGGTCTAACAACTTTTCTGGGGGAAACCCTGGAGTGCTTCTTCTGCCTTCTTAAAGAAAACACGGACACTGCCCCTGTGGCTTTGCAACACTGTAGTTAGAAATGGGATTGCGTCTGCTACGGAACTCAGGTCCTGAGCAACGAGCACTTAACAAGTCATCAATAAACATGAAGGACCCAGTTTCACTGGCAAGAAATACTATGTCCCACCCATTTGACAGATAATGTGGTATGCTTCAGATCATGATGTGTTACTTTCTATTTCCAGACTTCTATCTTCTAGTCATTCTGGTATACACTTCGTACTATACTTCATTTTAGCTATATTTTTAATTATTATTTGAATTAGTTTTAATTTGTCATTCCTTGTTGAATTGGCTACTCGAAATGTTTTGGCTCCCTCAGACAAGTATAGTTCCTGGTTTTTAAGTCTCGTAATCTCCTCCTTCACTTGCATCGACATCTCTTTAGAACTCATATTGAGAGTTGTAATTAACAGCAATAAAATGCAGATTCAGGATTTGGAATCAACTCCTGACCATTTACTAGCTTATTTTGTCATGGAATAAAAAAAGAAATCGGCCACACCTAGCACAAAATTGCTCGTCAGTCAAATGTCTAATGACTTTATAGTCTCTGAAAATTGTGATCTTTGTGTAAAAACTGCTGTGATGTCAAAAAGGTTATAAAATTATATATAATTTTGTTATAATTTTGTTTTGATAGTCTACAAGCAATCACATCATAACTGCTTCATTTCAAATCCATTGTAACATTGCACAAAAAAAAAAATCAATATACACTCAGTGTCTCATTTAATTCTAACGAATGCATTATAATCAAAAAGCTAAATATATAGCAATGGCATGAAAGTGGTCATGGTGCACGCAGTTTTAGTGTGTGTCTTTAAGATCATCATCTGTAGGTGTAGTTTGTTGTCAAATTCTATTAGGTTGTACTAACAGGTGTTTCAAAGCATTCTGAATGCATAAAAAAGTGTAGGGCAGATTGCAAAAAAGATAAGCAGTGTCTTGCCTGTACAGTTTTTGGAGTTCAAGTGCAATCACTGCAGGATCCACAAATTCACTGTTGCTGGATGCCAAATACTGTAAACAGAATTCAACATTAAATCAGGATGAGTGAAATACACAGTCAGTATCTGATCACATGAAAGGCTTAAACAATGAAACTAGATGTGCACTGACTGACCTGTCTGGAACCAGAAAAGACTGTTTTTTAGTGTGACAGAGGGATAGGCAATATGGACAAAATGTTCTATCACGATATGGATAGTTTCATAATGATAACGATATATATCATGATTCCCTACATTTTAGGACAAATATCTATACAAAATAATCACATATCTAACGACATGATCCTGAGAATAATGAAGTTACGAAACCCAAAACCACTGCTGTCAGATAAAAAAAAAAAAAAATAAGGTGTTTAGGTTTTAAGTGATGTTAATTGATTTAGGTCAAATCTCAACATGTTAGTGCAAAGTATTTGAATTTTTCATATTGTTTTATAAATATGCTTAGTGACCGCCCTCCACAAGTTGAAATCTTCTACTGTAGTTAAAGTTTTTCATGAGAAGGGAGTAGACAACTGTCCTCTCCAACTCCTCTCCCTCGTCGACCTTTCCTATCTATTTTGCGGTATAGTTTAGCATTTTCAGGTCGCTATCCAACTATTAATAGCAAAAGTTTGACCAAACAAGAGAAGTCTGCCCTCCTTTAGTTACAAGTTTGTTGTCCTCTTTTCTTGCTCTGTCACATATTGTTGTGGGGAGCAGGGAGGGTCTTCAATGAACGTCATAGGGTTGGTACAAAATATTGCTCCCAACAAAATTTCAACACAGCAAAGCATGGCAGACCAAAATCTGGGCACATTCACGTGGACGGCAACCATTTTGTTGGTCCTATCTCCCAGTGTAACCAGTAATCAGCCAAGAAGCCTATGTATTTCCAATTACAAGCCTATTACTTCGGCTAATCTAACTAATGAACTTCCTATACTCTATACCAGCTAATACAGAGCAGGTTAGATATATCAAAAAATAGTATATAAAATACATTTTCTGTAAATCTTGCAACAAAAATTGACTACAAAATAACCACATACCTCACGAAAACCTATTTTCTTTACTTTTTTGATAATCCCGTGAATAAAAGAGTAACTAAAGCCCTAAACCACGGTTTCAGCTGAAAAGCAATGTATTTGGTGTTTAGTAGTTTTGTTCACTAATTCTGAAGATCTTGACATTTTATAGTGAAGTTTTTGAATTCTTTAAATTGTGTTATAAATATGCTTAGTAAAAGTCCTCAACTGGTTGAAGCCCGCAAATTGTTAATTGATTTTCATGAGAAAATCTTAATGTGGATCCCTCTCCCATAGTCTGCGGTAAAGTCTGTAAAAGACTGTTTTCTGGTCAGTGTCAGACTTTTTGGATCCAAAGTATGAACAAATGACAGATGTACATTCTCTTTGTGGTAAAAGTTCTCCTTCATCTTGTCTTAGTTCAGCTTAGCCTGTGACTCATTCTGTCTCAGATTTTTGTGGGGGATTTTCTGTGTCAAAGTCTATTTGTTGTTATTCAAGAACACGCGTAGCAAACATAAAGGCCATGAATCAGCAGCCACTTTGCAAGAGTGGCAATACAAAGAATAGAGGAAAATATCTATTGATTGCCATTTTTCTCTCTTCACACATTATATATGGCCATATCACCCAGCCCTAGAGCAGGTATAATAAGGAAGCTTAAGCAGAAGAAAGTAGCAATACGGCAACACATTGTATAGCCTGCCTATTCAAAGAAAAAGTCCTATGCATGTGCCACATGTTATATGCACAGTGGGCAGGCAAAAATGTCCCAGCCACACACACACACTCGCAGCCACAAGCTTACATAAACATGTCGGAAGAGAGGAAGATAGATAGAGATAGGGATGACTTTAGTATTCCCCTTAGGAAAATTAATTTGTCACAGCAGCAAGAATGTTCTAGTACAGGACCAGTGTACATATAACACTATAAGGTACAAAATTATAAAATAAAAATAAAAGTACAAAAATATACACAGTATAGGCAGTTTTAAATTTTAATAGTATATACAGAAGTTGTACAGAGTGAAGACTTTAGTGCAGGTAGGAGGAGGTGAATGATTTTACAAGGTAAAGTGTCAAGTGTCTAATAACAGAGGTGTTGAAAAGTGTTATTGCACTGGGGTTGAACAACATCCCGTTCCTTGTAGCTGCTGGGTTGGATCATTCTGTTGCTAAAGCTGCTCTTTAGAATGTTCAGTTTCATGGAGGGGGGTGGGAGGTGTTGTCCATGATGGCCAGCAGTTTGGTCGGCATCCCCCTCGAAGGTGGCCAACCGAGAGCCGAACCAGCAGAACCTGCTTTCCCGATCAGCTTATTCAATCTGTTGCATCCTTTGCCCCAGATGCCTGTGCCCCAGCACACCACAGCAAAGAAGATGGGGCTCGCCACAACAGACTGATAGAACACCAGGAGCATCCGGTTGCATACATTGAAGCACCTGAGCCTCCTGAGGAAGTAGAGCCGGCTCAGGCCCTTCTTGTACACAACCTCTGTGTTTGTGGACTACTCCAGCTTGTTGTCCAGGTGGACTCGCAGGTATCTGTAGGTCTGGACAATTTCAACATCAGTCCCAATAATGCAAACAGGAGAGGGTAGGGGCTTGTTCTTCCTGAAGTCCACCACCATCTCCTTCGTCTTCCTCATGTTCAGCTGTAGCTGGTTCTTACTACACCAACGCACAAATTGTTTCACCAGGTTCCTGTACTTATCGTCCCGTCCATTCTCCACACACCCGACTTTGGCCATGTCATCTGAGAATTTCTGCAGATGACAGAACTCAATGCTGTACTGAAAGTCAGAAGTGTGGGTGGTGAAGAGTAAGGGGGACAGCACAGTTCCCTGGGGAGCCCCGATGTTACAGATCAGATGTTCAGACACACAGTGCTATAATCTTACAAACTGCTGTTTGCTCATCAGTTAGTCTGTGATCCATGCAATCAGGAGAATCCACGTGCATGTTCTCCAGCTTCGCCTTCAGCAGCCTGGGCTGGATGGTGTTGAAGGCGCTGGAGAAGTCAACGAAGATGATACGGACAGTGGTTTTGGGTCTGTCCAGTGCAGAAGGTGCCTTCTGCAGCAGAGAGAAGATGGCATCATCTACACCAACATGGGGCTGGCAGTCAAACTGCAGTGGGTCCTGTGATGGCCACACCAGTGGTCTGAAATGTGCCAGGAGCAGCCTCTCCATTGAACACCATAACGTGGGAGGTCAGTTCTATGGGCTTGTACTCGTTCAGCGCAGTCTGACGACTCGTCTTGGGCACTGGGACCAGGCAGGATGTCTTCCACAGCACTGGGACTCTCTGGAGGTGCAGGTTCAGGTTGAAAAGGTGCTGGAGCACTGCGCTCACCTGGCTGGAACACGCCCTCAGCACTTGAGGACTGACGTGGTCCAGTCCAGCAGCTTTTCCCTGGTGGAGCCTCTCGTCACCTGTTGGGCTGTGATGTGTAGTCCAGCCTGGGGGGTGGAGGTGGGGGCTGGCTGTGATGGGGTAGTGAAGTATCTGAAGCTGAGGTTTGTGTGGGGCTGTGGGGTTTGGGGAAGGGAGGACTGGAGTCAAACCTGTTGAAAACTGGTTCAACTCGTTTGCCCTTTGTGTGTTCCTCTCGACTGCTCCTCTTCCTCCTTTCCTCTGGAAGCTGGTGATCTCTCTTATTCCACTCCAAACATCCTTGGCCTTGTTCCACCCCAGCTTCTCCTCCAGTTTCTTCCTGTAGGCATCCTTACTCTCTCTGAGTTGGTGTTTGAGTTCCCTTTGTACCTGTTTGAGTTCTACCCGGTCCCCCGCCCTGAAAGCCCTCTTCTTCCTGTTGAGAAGAGCCTTCAGGTCCCTGGGTACCCAGGGTTTGTTGTTTGGGTAACAGCAGACCAATTTAGTGGGGAATGGTGTTGTCCATGCAGAACCTGATATACTCAGAAACACAGTCCACAATGCCATCAATGTCTTCACCATGTGGTTCGTACAGTGCATTCCAGTTGGTGGTCTCCAGTGCTCCTCTCAGTGCCTCCATGGCCTAAGCAGACCACTTCCTCACTGTCCTCACTGTGACTGGCTGTTGCTGAACAACAGGCTTGTATGATGGAGAGAGCATGACAAAGTTGTGATCTGACCCCCCTCCTTTCTTCGTTCCGCTCACAGTGGTGTCTCTGTCCGCTCGGACCGTGTGGAAGCCAGGGAGAGTCACATAATACTGGACTCCCTGTATTGACTCTGGCTCCTTGTTAGCGCTTCCACTTCGTCCATCTTATTTGCCAGCGGCTTAAACTGTCTCTTCTTCATCCTGACTTTAGGCCCTGTTCTGCAGCCACGGCGTTGCCTCCTAATCACCCCGGGGATGGACGGCTTTTCTCCGGCAGTGAGAGCCAGCTTCCTCAGGGTGATCAGCTGATCCCGCATGTGGCGGGATTGTGGCTCTGGCCCCATGTTGTGAGTGGCGACATGGGTGCCAGAAACAGTAATAAACGTGGAAACGCAACCGGTTTGTTTTATTCCAGGTACACCGTGTAGTTCAAAAGGCAAAAAAAAAAGGGAGAGTCACATAATACTGGACTCCCTGTATTGACTCTGGCTCCTTGTTAGCGCTTCCACTTCGTCCATCTTATTTGCCAGCGGCTTAAACTGTCTCTTCTTCATCCTGACTTTAGGCCCTGTTCTGCAGCCACGGCGTTGCCTCCTAATCACCCCGGGGATGGACGGCTTTTCTCCGGCAGTGAGAGCCAGCTTCCTCAGGGTGATCAGCTGATCCCGCATGTGGCGGGATTGTGGCTCTGGCCCCATGTTGTGAGTGGCGACATGGGTGCCAGAAACAGTAATAAACGTGGAAACGCAACCGGTTTGTTTTATTCCAGGTACACCGTGTAGTTCAAAAGGCAAAAAAAAACAACACAAAAGACACAGCAAATAAACAACAAAAATCACACTAGGGAACGGGTAACCGGTGTAATGTTGATGACCTTAAAACAGGTAACTGACAACAGAAATTATAACGAAATGCATGTGAAGTTTTCGTTAAGGAGACGAGACAAAAATGTCAACAGTGGATATTATGCACATTCAGAATGATGTTATTCTCCCTGTCTAAACTTTTCAACAGATGTGTTGAAAAGTGCAATTAGACTTTAACACCTCTGTTACTAGAAACTAGACACTTTACCTGGTAAAACCATTCACCTCCTCCTACCTGCACTGAACTCTGCACAACATCTGTACCTACTGAATTCTACAACTGCCAATAATGTGTATATTTTTGTACTTTTATTCTTATTTTATTTTATACTTCTATACCTTTATAGTATTATATGTCCACTGGTCCTATACCAGAACAATATTGCTGCTGTGATAAATAAATTTCCCCACGGGGATTAATAAAGTCATTTCTA
This sequence comes from Mola mola, assembly GCA_001698575.1. Taxonomy (NCBI): domain Eukaryota; kingdom Metazoa; phylum Chordata; class Actinopteri; order Tetraodontiformes; family Molidae; genus Mola; species Mola mola. The sequence goes on from KV751325.1 coordinate 719,239, forward strand.
TCCATCTCTATCTCTATCTCTACTCTGTCAGAATGTGGGCGATGAGTGCAGACTGAATGTCAATATTAGCGTTTTCCTGATCTGTGTCTGTGTATGGACAGGGATTTGTTTCAGGATTAAGTCTTCACTCCGTCACAGATTTCATCCTGTAGAGAGCAATGACTGTGCATATTTATAACACCGTATGTAGAAAACTGTGGTTTTTGAGTACAGACATTATTTAATCCAGAGGATTATCAAAATAATAAGTTAATAATAAATTAGGTATATAGTGATTTTGTATAGACATTTTTTTAATGAAATTTACAGAAAATGTAGTATATCATGATAAATATCGTTATTGTGGTATGAAATGATCCATACCGTGGTATAAGATTTTGTCCATATTGTCCAGCTCTACAAATTCGGTAAAAGCGCATTGTTTCTTTCTCTGCCCTTACTGTAGCCGCTAGAACATGTATCATCGGTCATTTCAAACACTCTCTGCTGGTCTACTCTTGACTTCATTATATTCAAAAAAAGCCTGTCAAAAGGCTATAGCAGATGTCAGTTTCCAAACTTCATACTTTATCAATCATTTATGATTTCATGTGGATAATGCAGTTGTAGTTCTTTTATTAGAGCATCAACGCTGTAAATATAATGAAATACATGTGAGCTAAGTAGACAAAAAAACTCAATTTTAGCCTCTTCTGTTAAAATGAATAGCACTGAAATCAGAATATCTCTGGATCAAAGAGATGACTAACTCACCTGCTCCACTCTCTGTTTGAGCTGACATTCCAGCCAGCCACTACTTCTGTTCTTCATTTCTGGGTTTCTCTGAGCCTGTGACAGGACATGAAGAACTAAATGTTCTTAAATGAACTAAAATGACAAATGTGATCACAGCATTAATTGTATGCTTTAAAATAAAAATCAGCCTAAAATCAATGTTTCTCAAAAAATAGATTGACAGTAGTTTCACACATCACAAACAAAAGTAGCCAATATACAGATATGAAAGAAATATGTTATATGGACAGCAACACAATTTCTTTCAAATTCTAAATGAAGCAGTGTTATTTCCATTATTTCCAATCATAATTTTAATTTTTTTAATGTAGGTTTTGTCCAAAATTCACTATAAACATTTTTGAATGTTTTTCAATGTTTTTGTCAATTGTATGACAGTTGAAGAAATACTATCATAAGTTGGCTGGTGCAGTGCCCATTCAAAAGCACACATGAACATGATGGACACTTGTCCTGTCAGTACTGGTTTAGCTTGGTGGTTGTGTTGTTCCAATCGTGGATAAAGTGTGATGGCATGAATCTACATTGATCAACTATAACATTAACATCTATGACAGTTGAAGTAAACAACATTGATCAACTGGCAACAGTATAACGTTCTGTTGCAAAACCCCTTGATCCTGGCATTTATGTGGATGTCATTTGCCATAAATAATCTATCCCAATCCCCCTTGAGGACCAAGCATACCCCCCATGGCACCTGCACAACCAAATTAAAGTGGGTGCCCCAACAGGACAAGGGCAGATCAAGCACTCTATGTCAAATTGTCTAGATTTTTATTAATAATGAAGGTCTTGCATTGCCCAAACTGCAGCAAAAACAGATGTACATCCTTGAGTCATCAGCAACACACCTGCTTAGTTTAAAGTGAATATGACAAACTGTTTTCACGTGATGCAAGGGACAAACCAATACACAGAGATTCCTCACTTTCATAGAAGGATAGCATTTTAATATCAAATAGTAATATTAAATGGTTTTATAGGAGGTTGGGCAAACTGCTACCTAAGTGTCAACATGATTTCAAAGGCATACACTGGATATCTCATATTAAGAATTCATTGCCTGCCCTAGTAATATGGGGACTCAGGATCCTGTTCAAGAGTGAGGGGAAAATGGAGCAGGAGATTGAGAGACAGATCGGGGCAGCATCAGCAGTGATGCTAAAGCTAAAGCGGTCTGTTGTGGTGAAGAAAGCTGAGCCAGAAGGCAAAGGTTTCAATTTACCAGTCAATCTAAGTCCCAACTCTCACCGTGTGGTCATGATCTCTGGGCAGTGACCGAAAGAATGAGATCGCTAATACAAGCGGCCGAAATCAGTTTCCTTCGCAGGGTGGCTGGGGTCAGCTTTAGAGATAGGGCGGGGAGCTCAGAGAAAGCCACTGCTCCACCACGTTGAGAGGAACCAGTTGAGGTGGTTCAGGCATCTGGTCAGGATGCCTCCTGGACATCCCCCAGGGGAGGTGTTTCGGGCATGCCTATTCGGGAGGAGACCCTGGGGCAGACCAAGGACATGCTGGAGACATTATATCTCTCTGCTGGCTTGGGAACATCTTATTGCCCCCACTCCCGGAGGAGTTGGTGGAAGTAACTGGGGGGAGAGGAGCAGCTGGATCTCCCTTCTCAGACTGTTGATCCCGCAACCCGGACCAGGACAAGCAACAAATAACGAAACAAATTAATATGGGAGGAAGGACAACAAATAACCTGCACTCAACTTATCTTTTTAATTAGAGTGAGATAATAGGGCGGGCTTCTGCACCTTCTGCCACTTTATGGCTGATCCAGAACTATGAAACTTTAGCCAAATTCTGGAAAGGATGTACTCTTCTCAGAAGGCCAGGAAGCCGAAGAGTTGAAAAGAATGACCTGCAGTCAAACCAGGTCTGTGATGCAAACATTCACATGTTTAAGCAATCAACTGTGTTGCAAGTTTTTACAGTAACAGGTACAGTTACTACTAACAAAGCTTATTACTTGAAAGGAATTCTGAAATTTCACTATTCGCAGTGAATTACACAGTAAGCGAGAATCAGAGAACCCCCCGCAACAATCCTAGCAGTGTTAATTTCGTTAACGAAAATTATTTTGAAAAATGTTTGTCAACGACCACTTTTTACATAGCAATGACTAGACGTTGATAAGCTAAATACAGATTTTTGTTACCAAGTTTGTTACCAAGTATTCATTCATTAGACAAGACTAAAATGTTAGCAGTGGACGAACAGACATTCAGAATGATGATATTCTCCCTGTCTACTCTTGTCTGCCAGAATGAGAGCAGACTGAATGTCAGTGTTAGCATTTTCCTGCTCTATATGTCTGTGTGGGAACAGGAGATGTTTTTTAAGATATAAAACACATCCTACACATTCTATAATTTCGTTGTGCACTTGTACAATGACAATAAAAAAGGATTCTGATAAACCCTTTCATTTACATCAGCAGTACTGGAAAAGAGCACAGCAGACTCCACTGTGGTCTGGAGAACCTGGAACCATCATTTACTGACAAGTTAGCTTGTTTCTAATATTATAATATTATTGTAATATTCTGTATATTGTTTTCATGATATAAAATTTGCATTTGGGAGCCTCTTTGTTGACCTTCTTCTCTGTGCCTTCCAAGCGCCCCATGGGGACAGCAAAATATTTCAAAATATTGCTCAAAATGTCTGGAGCCACACCAAAGCACAGGTGGTGGAAGAAGGGAGAAGGATAGATGTGGAGGAAGAAATAAGAGATGAATTCCATACATGTGCATTGTTCTATCAGTTCCTGTCTCTGCCCCTTATAAATTTCTAAAACTGGGATGTGTGTCACATAAAGGCGACCACAAGTATTTTTTAAAATCATACCCACCGGAGAATGTTTTCTTTATTTCACTACAGCATGCGCCCTTGAGAAATTTATGGTGACTACCTAGTTGTGGCTGAACTACCACATCACATGCTCTCCTGACATTTAAGTTTTTTTGTGTTGGTCAGTGTGATTGATTTTTAACACAAGTTGTTGTTCAAAATGTATTCTTTTACATGGAAAAACTATGGAGCGCCCCCGGGAAACTTGCATAGTGAGTTTACTCTATCCTTTCAGATTTGAATGCATCAGGGAAGCAGGACACGTAGTAACATCACTAAAATATCAAGAGATTCAGAGAATCCAGAGAAATTTCTGAACATAAAGGGCAACGCTGAAAAAAAGTATGCCCATGACTGTTCAAACCTCCAGGTGGCTCTACATTAAAAATCTTCATTTATTAATTAGTTATTCACTAATGGCAAGAGGGTGCTAGAAAGTAAAAGAGAGCCGCTCATCGGAGTCTGCACCTTAAGTCCTCTTTACTCTCAAATAACAGACTGCACAAACACAAATATTGCTACGTGAGTAAAATTTTCAGGTCTACTGAAATGTGGAAGGGGACTTTGTTCTTCACTGAGGTCCATGCTCGCCAAATGCCTCCCTCTATTTACCTTTGCCAAGCATTTATTAATTTGTTTGTTTGTTGACAGGATAACTCAAAAAGTTACACACGAAGTTTTATGATATTTTCAGGAAGGTAGATTTTGGTGGTGATTCAGATAAACCATCTGGTTCCAGGTTTTTATAATAGATAGGGGATAGTTTTTTTCTTCTTGTTTTACCTTGATTTTGTCTTCAATGATGCTGTCATGATCGTTCTTTAATATTTTTAATGTATTTTTGTTACATAAAAGACAAAGACAAAAAAATATGATTTCCTTTCAACAGAGGTTGGAAGTGGTCTTAGAAACAGTAGATTTTTGTAGTGAACCAATCACTGTCTGGATTGAATGATCTTTTGATAGGATTCGTCACCTTGTAAGATAAGAACAATTTCAACATTTATTCGTATAATATAACTGAATGTTTAGCCTTGAGGGACGTCTGAGCTCTAGTTGATGTTTTTGTGCCTTGTGTTTCACATATTAGCCTAACTTTTGCTGCTGTTGTATTTTGGCCAGATTGAAATTGTTAATTTCGTTCTGGACCCATCCAACTATGCCCAATAGAATTGTAGCCTCCGCTACTGTATACTGCTATGACTGAATTTAGTGTATAAAACATGGCCCACGTCATTAACGAGCAAAAAATATCGTTTGAACAATGTCATGGAAAAACATTTGCTTTATACAGCAAATGTAGTAATTAACAGCAGCAGTTAAGCAGGGGCAACGAATCATGTAAATTATCACTAGCCGTGAGATAAACGTCCAACGACATGATTCAGCCAAAACAAACGCACTCCTTTTTGTTTAACGTGAAGAAAAAACGACAGCATTTACGTGACAAGGATCACTTACTTTGTTTTGTGAGTCTGGCAACGTGAAGAAAAAACTAGACAGAAACCGTGGAAATAGTAACAAAGACATCCGGGTGAAGTTTTTCAAAGTAAAACACTGCTTTTCCGTTGACTGTAGACACATACTGTACATTTCTACATATATGCATTCTTTCACACCGTATCACATTTTATATCTGTCACGTAATTTTACGGGAAAAAAATTATGAATATTACAAGGAAAACGTCGTAATATCCTAAAGGTATTAGGATGGTAATCCAATCAGCCATCATGAGAATCGTGGAGGACTTAGTGACGTTGTATTTCAGTGTAGGTTTCACAAAGACGAAAACTTCTTAATTTTTTGGAACATCACTATTATTGACAGTATTATTACTTTGAAAACAATTTGCAATAACCTATGTTTATTCCAGGGAAAGAACTACACGGAAATTACCTCTCTTTTGGAAGTTGTCCATGGACCTGCCTGTTTTTCGTTTCAGTTTCTGCTGCTTATCAGGTCCGGGTCGCGGGGGCAACAGCCTGAGCAGGGAGATCCAGACGCTCCTCTCCCCGGTCACTTCCACCAACTTCTCTGGGGGGACACAGACGTTCCCAAGCCAGCAGAGAGCTATAATCTCTCCAGCGTGTCCTTGGTCTGCCCCCGGGGTCTCCTCCTGGATGGGCATGCCCAAAACCAGGGAGACGTCCAGGAGGCATCCTGACCAGATGCCCGAACCACCTCAACTGGCTCCTCTCAACGCGAAGGAGCAACAGCTCTACTCTGAGCCTCTCCCGGATGTCCGTGCTCCTCACCCTATCTCTAAGGCTGAGCCCAGCCACCCTGCGAAGGAAGCTCATTTCGGCCGCTTGTATTCGCGATCTCATCCTTTCGGTCACTACCCAGAGCTCATGACCATAGGTGAGAGTTGGGACGTAGATTGACCTGTAAATTGAAAGCTTTGCCTTCTGGCCCAGCTCTCTCTTCGCCACAACAGATCGCTTCAGCGTCCGCATCACGGCCGATGCTGCCCCAATCCGTCTGTCAATCTCCCGCTCCATTTTCCCCTCACTCATGAACAAGACCCCGAGATACTTGAACTCCTCCACTTAGGGAAGCAACTCTCCCTCTACTCGGAGTGGGCAATCCGCCCTTTTCAGGCTGAGAACCATGGCCTCAGATTTCGAGGTGCTGATCCTCATCCCCGCCGCTTCATACTCGGCTGCAAACCGTCCCAGGTCACTGTTCGATGAGGCCAACAGGACCATGTCATCTGCAAATAGCAGAGACGGAATCCTG
>KV751325.1:729867-741187 GCA_001698575.1 Mola mola
CAATTATATACATACTGCATACTTTGTATTTTGGGGTGTGATAAAATATCGTTGTCAGTTTCCCCATTTACCCAGATTCATTTAATCTTCTGCTGTTTTCCTCTCACTGTAACCACGGCAATCTGAAATCAGTGCAGTTTCTCATTATGTGTGTGTCTCCACATAATATCGTTTTCAATGTAAATATCTCTCCTGTGGCAGCAAACACCATTCAGTAACTAACTATTACAGCTTACTGCAAACTAAGCCTATTGAATTTAATTACAGTGTAATAGCAGAACTTTCCTGTGCTATTAGCCCTATACACTGTCACATACTGGGAGAGACTCACTTGCTGCCAACCTCCATTCTTACTGGTTCAGAGCATTGTAGATGTTCATGTTCACAGATTCCTTGCTTTATATTAAGGGCGGGCGATATATATAATATGCTAGATGTATCGCAGTACGTTCAAAGTGAGATACATGTCCGTGAATGTTCTCAGTCATCCAGGTCATCTTAATCTAGGAGTGTTTAGTAGGAAGCAACTGGACTTCTTATCTTGTTTGAAGATGTTACGCCTCTAATCCCAAATGCTTCTTCAGTTCTGAGGGTCAGTGCGGGAAACCCAGGTATTTAACCCAGAGTGGGTGGTGGCAATCGCCACAATCCTCCCCCACACACACCTGGGGCCATGTGATCCCAAGGTGTCACATGAAACCAGGGGTGGGGGGCAAACACTCTCGAGTGATTCACGCCTGGGCTCATGTGACCTTAACGACTCACATGATGCCTAGCCAGAGGATAACCCCCCCCAGGCTGGGTGTTTTCACCCCATCCTCATTTGTGATGATTGCCACCACCCATTCTGGGTTAAATACCTGGGTTTCCCGCACTGACCCTCAGAACTGAAGAAGCTTTTCAGATGAAGTCCAGTTGCTTCCTACTGAACACTCCGAGATTAAGGTGAAATAAAGTAAATGACTATATCACAACCATTGTGTACAAATTATGACGTTTTGTTTTCAAAGCCATCAGAATGTAATTTTTTTTTGCTTCTTTTGCTCTCTCCTGATACCATCTGACTGCGGACAGCTCACTCCCCCATCCATCCAGAAAAATATGCGTTTTTGTGTCATAAGAAAGGAAGGGAGAAGAGCCGAGTTGGTGGAAAAAGTGAGGAGGCAATGAGAGTTTCCAATGTTCAGAAACAAGTCCTGGACCTATGGAGTTAGATCAGTCTCAGAATTCGCAAATGTAATTTGGGAACACAAAAATATTGTTCAATGCACACAGAAATATTTTTCATTCTATTTAAATGTAAAAACAATACACTTATAAATTAATAAGGTTCACATGTACTGTATATTTCTGATGCACACCAAATATTTCTTGTTTTGAATATATATAATAGAAATCCACAAATATATGTATTTAAAATAATTAGCTGTCTTCATCAAAAACATATACTGTATGTATGTCATGACATTTATACACAAACTGTTGAATCTGCATTTGCAATCTGCTTGTGATTTGGAAACGTCACTGCGTTTGTGTGTGGTTTTTTGAGACCCATCTAACCCCCAAGAGCCACTGCTGTCTTATACATAAAAATTATACTAACAACCAAGTTTTAGCAGCATGTGTTGCTATTGTTGCAGCCGATAGAAGGCTAAAAAAAGGCCATATTCACATCCATCCAGCCAATCACGGCCAATTAAGTGCGATTCTAGAATTTAGAGCTAGCCAGTGTTTATTTCAGCTGGAAAAATGGATATACAGGCATTTTTCATGGCGAAAGCAGTGACCCAGAAGTCCAGCAGTTACGAACCTGAAGCAACAGCACCTGCTGACCTGCAACTTGACAATTAAGGGAGATGAGATGGGTTGGGCGAGCGACATCAGTGTGCCAGCTGCTAAATACATAGTAAACAAAGTAGACATTTTGCAGGGACTGCCAGAATCATCATACTGGTATCATTTTACACATAAAAGTAATAAAATGCAAATATATTAAGTGCTTAAGAAGACATGTCAAAATATTGAAATATATATTGTGTATCGCGATGTATCCTAAAAATATTGAGATATTATTTATAGGCCCAGCCCTACTTTACATTAAAATGCAAATTTTGGCAGTGGGTCCTTTTGTGTTGTGTTTCATCACCCTGACAGCAACTCAGATATGACTCTTGCACTTTTTGCATTTTTTATTTAGTCAACTGTGAATTGTTTTTCTATCTTTCGCTTTTAGACTTTTACAGGTCCCTTTGTGTACTGTCTCCTGCCAGTTCTCAGCAGCTCTACCATTCAGTCAGTCCTGGACTCTATTGGCTACTGGCCCAATACTAACACTCCGCAAAGGTAGGAAACAAGGCTGATATAGTTTAATAGGCCTGAACTTCAGTTAAGTGGATGAAAATTAAGATGTGTAGACAGATTTTATCTTTAAGACAGTCCTTGATTTTGTTAAGGTATCCAATGTTTCACTTGATCTCATGATTATTGTTTGTTTCCTCATTTGTCCTATTTATGGTTTGATGTATTTCAGTGAATTCAAGTTACGTGAGGATACTAATCCTGACAGAGCCATGTTAATGGGCTTTGAGCTGCTGCTGGCCAGGGTGGAGTGTTCCCGCCTCCTGGAGCTCCTTGATAAAGACCAGCTCAGGCTACAGGTAAGATCAGAAATCATCCAATCATGTCTCACAGAGGCAATATTGTAGTCCAATCAAGCAGAAACTCGTTTTACCACAATAAATAGTGTAATTTTATCCTTAATTATTTACAGGACTTTCTTTACCCTTCAAACTAGAGAGTCAGCAATTTATTGGCTCAATTTATATATGGTGTCGATTATTGTTCTTAAAAAGAAAAGCAGAATGGGCAAAGATTGGTATTGGCAGGTCACAATTACAAAGAAATTAGAATCGACCAAAAAAAGGTCAGTAAGTCTCATCCTTACATCAGCTTCTGTTATGTGCTTGTGCCGTGTTATGAATATAACAAAAAGCCAAGCAGGCTTCTGGCACAACTGAAATGTAAATCTATCTCTGATTATTTCACAAAATTAAAGATTCCTTTGGCAAGTTTGTTTCTGTCCTAACATTTTGCCTGATGCAGCATTAATTTGGGAATAAATTATGCTCTCTATTAAAACCAGGCTGAGCAATAAACCACGTCCATATGGGTTATCCCATATAAGTTTTTAAAAGAAAAAAAAATATCAATCAAAAATTCTGACTAAACGAATCCCTCTCCTAGAACATGGTTAATTGCCCCCATTCTAAGCCAGGTTGTCCATATTTCCTCTTTTGAAGAAGGATAAGGACCCCCCATGGACCTCTGTCGCTTCAAAAGCCACGTTTCCACCAAGCAGTACGATTCAGTTCATTGGGACACTTGGGAAACAGTACGCTCATTACAGGCATGCGTTTCTACCGGCGACTGTACCATTACCTGGTGGGTGGGGTAGCCTCACCGTGCAAGCTATGTAAATACTGTGACATCGTAGAAACGCGATACAGTGTATCCCAACAAAGAACAACAACAACAAAAAGGCTTAAGGCTCTCTTGAGCATTTTTGTTTGTGTCAATTTTGTGTCAATTTAATGTTTCTGTGTCAATTTGTTTGTGTCAATTTAATGTTTGTGTCAATTTAATGACTTGGAGGGGCAATTGCGGGGAATGTCTGATGGGATATGATCTGAGTGTGTCATCAAGTAATCTTAAAGGTATGTCTTTGTTATTTTTAGTGCTCCCCATATTCTCTGTCGAAGAGACTTTTTAGGAACTTTGAAGGGATCTTTGTAAAACCACAGGCTGATTTGTTCTTTTCTTCTATATTTCCGTAAAATTCACTGCTCTGTATATGTCCATTACACCTCATAGCCCTTTTTTCCATCCTCCTATAGGTTGTCTTGTTTCTTGGGTGAGGTGCTTGATCTCCTGCTTCCCCCTATGTACTGTGGATGTAGTTGAAAACTTTTTTTTCCACTTCCTCCTCATATACTTCAAAGTTCCCTGTTTCATATTCGTAGACAATATCCCACATTCTTTCCCACTTCTTTATCACTGATCTGACCTTGATCTTGGAGAAACTTGGTGGAAATCGTTTTACCATAGTTTCCTGTAAAAGGCAACTAACCATTTCACCTGCAGCCTGTGCCCTGCTAGCCTTCCTTTCAACTGCAGGTCTGGAAGATCTGGTGGAATCCATCACAGTTGTCATTTCTTTGCTTCTTTCTCAGGCATCTTTTCTTTTTCTAGTGGATCCTCAATTACAACTTTGTTACTTCTCTCCAATCACCGTTACATACTGTATCTGCAGTTTGTGATCTACAGCTATATGGTTGTTGTGACAGTCTCTGTACTGCTCTCCTGCACTGTGCTCTCCGTTCTTTCAACTCTGCACTCACTGACTCAAGGTATATTCTCCTTTGTTATCTTTGTCCTTTAACCAAAGATGACTTGCTTTAAAGGCTCACTTGTACCACATATTAGACCTAAAATTTCAAATGAGTTTGAACTATGGTTTAGAATGCAGTGTGGATGAGTGTAGTTAAGAGACATTATAAACACATCATAAGGGTATCTTTGGACTCTGCCTAATACATGCAAATTAACGTTAGCCATTGAACAAGTTCACAGGTCACAATAACTCATTTAATGGCTTTCATCTGACAATTGTAATATTATACTACAGGAGTGGCTGGATGTTCTCCAGATGAGAGGGCAGCCTTTAAAACTGGAGGAACCCACAGAAAAGAAGGTGACAATAGGACAAAAGGAAGAAGAGAAGAAGGAAGAGGAAGATAGAAAAGAGGTGGGGGACAACAGTGGGACAATAGAGGAGTAATTATCAAACACTGTGGTTCCAACATCAGGAGTAATTCCTTCTTGCTTACCACTTACCACTTGTAAAGGTGCTATCACTAATATCTTGAAGTGCTTTTGGGAACATATTTTTTGCAGCTCATTTATGACAATAAATGCACAGCACATGTGATTGGTTGTCAGATAAAATCAAATATCAAATTCATCTCACCATATACTTATGAAAATAAACATTGCATGTTGCATATAATTTACGTACAATATATAATTGGAGAACAGTAGTATTGAGTCATGATAGAAGATATTTTATAATTCATCTGTTACAATTACTGCTTTAACATACAGTTGACTACATTAACCATTTTTTTTTTTAGATTCCCTGTTGGGTCCCAACAGACTCCCTGTTCTTATTATTAATGCCGAGGGCTGCTACAAGCGTCTAAATTCAAGGCTCGCTGGCAGTGAAGGTGGCAATTGCTCAGGAGAGGATTCAGTTCAGGCTAGAAAAGCTGGGCTGTTCAGTGGCTTCAGCTGGTGAGATGATTTCATAGCAGGCAGTCTGAGGAACATGGGAGAACTGGGAGTTATTTTGTGAAGCAGGATTAAGGTAAAGTCTTGTTTATTTTGATAGGTAACTACAAGTGCAACTATAAGTGAGAACAGAAAATAAGGTAATAATAACATGATTACAATGAAAAAAGGCTACATACCGTACATTGATTATTCACATTCTACAAAGACAGACCCCACTCTGTCTCGTATTGGCTAGTAAAACAATGTGCAATTAAGGTTAGGCGTTTTAAAGCAGTAGGTCACATACTGAGACCAACACCTACACAAAGAGACTGACAGAGATAGAGTGAAATTTTTTTATAAATAAACAGAAAGAGCAAGAGAAAGTATTACAATTCTTCCTTTCAACCATGGCATGCCTTCTAATGAAGACCTGTCGAGTAAGGTGCTGCACCAGCTCCAAAGGGCCGTCAGGGAGAGAACAAATCCACACACCTTCCCTGATGAGTATCTGTGGGAGAGATACCGCTTCAGCAGGCTCAGCATAGTTTACCAATATAGTCTGCTGAAACCACACCTCTGCTACACCACATGACAAAGCCAAGCTTAATAGCCAACCACTGTAGGCAACTTACCACTGTAAAAGATATTTTTATATTTTATTTTTACTTGATACCATGTTCTGCTTTGTCCACTGAGATTGCTTCTGTTAAGATGTAATAGTGAAGCATGTATAAGAATGTAAGGGTTACCAGGTCGGTGGGGTACAGGGCTAATTAACAACCTAAATGCATAATAGTTATGTTGGTTACCAATTTTCCTACAACACAGTTTAAATACTCCTGATATGTAGAATACTGGTAATATACCTTCAGAGTCTACTTCTCTAAAAGTTCATCCTTCTATAAATATAGAGTTACAGTGTGTGAACTTGTCTCCAAAGACCACACCGTGCCGTTTAATTCACTACCTGTCTTGAATATATACTGGATGTATGCAGCTACTTTGTTTGGTTCATCCTTTTTTAAATGCAAGGATTCTCCACATATCTGTCTGTCTCTTGCATAGCACCAAAAACCATTCATCAGATTGACTTAAAACTTGGCAGGTGTGTTGCTGATGACCAGAGGATCTGCATGTGTGTGCTTTTGGTCAAGTTTGGACGCGCAGAGTTCAATATTAATAAGAAATCTTCCCAGTTTTACATTGAGTGCTTCTTCTGCCCCTCTGAGCGAAAAAACGAAAGCAGTACTCTGTCTTTGCATCCCTAATTGTATTCGAAGATGGGATTGCATCATTTACTATCAAATACAGAGGAGAATGGCTCCAAAAAGCAAACTGAAAACACTTGGGAAAAATTCATAATACGTTTAATCGGAAGCAAAGGTCAGTACATGGTCTAAATACAAAGTACTGGGTCACTACCTTACACGAAGAAATGTTTGAATGCTGACACAAGGGACAAGACAATCTGAGACAGATGGAAGGAGAAACACCGCCTATATACACAAAGGGAGGGGGAGCCAATGAGATGCAAGTGCGGAAAACAGTATCAAATGAAACAGGAAACACTAGAAAAAAACATAACTGACTACACTAAACACCCCCCCCCCGATGAAGTCAGGATCCAAGATGTTTCTCGAAGAAACTCATGATCTTTCTTCCAGGCCGTGACCCTCCCAGTCAACCAAGTACGGAAACCCACAACTTCGACTCAACTCAGCTCGCAGTCGCCAACATCATAATTCCTTTCTGCTGAAATTAGTTTGTGCGAAAGGAAAGCACATGGATGTAACACTTCATCAGTCATTGAGATTTGACAAAGCATTGCACCAATCCCGAAATCCGATGCATCCACTTCCAACTTGCGTGTTGGATCCAGCAGAACCAAGACTAGTACAGAAGTGAATTGTTTCTTAAACAATTGGAAGGCTAGGTGGACTTGATTTAACAGTTGTGTGTGCAAGGGGGCAGCAGCAACACTGAATTTTGTACAAATTTACAAAAACGTTTGCAAAACCAAAAAACCCCTGCACCTTGTGTCTAGAGGTGGGACTAGCCCAATCAGTAACATCTTAAATCTTAGCAGAGTCCATCTGAACCTTACCTTCAGAAATTCAGAAATAACACAGAGCCAAGAATGATACAGAAGTTTCATAACACTCACATTTCTCTGCTTTAACATACAGTTGATGCTCTAGCAGTCTTTGCAGAACACTTCAAACATGCAGCACACGTGACTTCAAATGAGGTGAAAATATCCGAATATCATCCAAATATACAAAAACATACTTATTATTTCAATATCTCTCAAAACATAATTCACCAGAGCCTGAGCTGGAGTATTGGTAGGCCCAAACGGCATCACCAAATATTCATAATTAGCACTTTGTGTGATAAATGCAGTATTTCATTCATCCTCATCCCTTATCTTTACAAGTCGATAAGCATAAAGAAGTTTGAATTTTTTAAATTTTAGCAACTTATATTAAGTCAAATCCTGGGCAAATCAGAGGGAGGGGGTACCTGTTCTTGATAGGGATGTCATTCAAACCTCCATGGACGATGCAAGGTAGAAGGGGTTCATCCTTGCCTACAAAGAAGGCTCCAGCTCCAGCAGGTGATAACAATGGTCGGATGATACCAACCTTGAGAGCATAGTTATTGTAATCCTCCATCTTGCTTGTCGTTCTGGTGCCAAGAAACAATACAAACAACCCTTAAGAGGTGACTTTTCGGGGAGGGGTTCTATGGTGGTAGGTAGTGACATAACCTTAGCCTTAGTAAATACCTCCTTGAGGTCCAGATAAGTCAGAACAGATGAAAGATCAGTGAATTTTGGGTCTTCTGAAGGTGGCACACAGAAAGATTCATCCAGAGACCGCTTAGAGAGCATGCAGGGTTAGCACTAAGGAACTTTAGACACTTGTTATAACATCTCCTGTCCCAAATCAGTTTCTTGCTTGTTGACAAGTCAATGTGTGGGACCTAGACCTAGACCTAGTTAAAAACAAAAAAGAGAGAGAAAAGAAAACCGGCAAAAAAAAAAAAACATTGACTTGAACAACATTTAAGCTGATATTAGTAAAGTAGTAGTAGTAGTAAAGTATTGTGAAGGTCTTACTTGCTGACAGCACTAGCTATCCAACCAATTATACACTCCCAAAAACTCCAGAGAGAGAAGATTTGAATTTCAATGCAGTTTACTGCAAATCTTAGTGAAAATGCAAACACATTGCAGATGTAGAATCAGATTAATGACAGCACCAATGATAAACACGAGAAAGATAACTATGGGTGCCTAAAATTGACACAAAGATACAAGGCTAGAATAGCAATTTGCGAATTAGCATTGGATTAGAATTTAACTCAAAATTACTTCTTCCACTTTCAGCTTTATCTAGCTTTTTCTAGGAGTCGCCACAGTGAATCATTGTCCCCCATCTTTCCCTGTCCTCTGCATCTTCTTCTCTCATACCAACTATCTGCATATCCTCTCGCATCACATCCATCACATTCATGAATCTCCACTTTGGTCTTCCTCTTTGCCTCCTGCCTGGTAGTTCCATCTTGAGATTCCGTCTCCCAATATATTCAGTGTTCTTCCTCACATGTCCAAACCATCTCAATCTGGCCTATCTAACTTTGTCTCCAAAACGTCTGACCTGTACTGTCCCTCTGATGTCCTTGTTCCTAATCCTGTCCATCCTCGTCACTCCCAAAGGGAATCTCAACATCTTTAACTCTGCCACCTCCAGTTCTGCCTCCTGTCTTTTGGTCAGTGCCACTGTCTCCAAACCAAACAACATTGCTGGTCTCATCACCCTCTTGTAAACCTTTCCTTTTACTTTTGCTGTTAACTCCACCAACTCCACTCCACCTTGCCTGCACTCACTTCTTTGCCTCTTTACCACACTCCCTGTTGCTCTGATCAGTTGACCCCAAGTACTTAAACTCATGGACCCTTTCCACCTCTACTCCCTGTAACCTCACTGTTCCACTTGCCTCCCTTTCATTCACACACAGGTATTTTGTCTTGCTACGGCTGACTTTCATTGTTCTTCTTTCCAGCGTATACCTACACGTCTCCAGGTTTTCTTCCACCTGCTACCTGCTCTCACTACAGATCACAATGTCATCTGCAAACATCGTCGTCCACCAAGATTCTTGCCTGACCTCATCTGTCAGTCTCTCCATCACCATAGCATACAAGAAGGGGCTCAGGGCCAATCCTTGATGCAGTCCCATCTCCACCTTGAAGCCATCCGTCACTCCTGCTGCGCACCTCACCATATTCTGCACCAGTCTAACATACTTCTCTGCCACTCCAGACTCCCTCATACAGAACCACAGTTCCTCCCTCAGCACCCTGTCATAGGCTTTCTCTAGATCCATAAAAACATAATGCAACTCTTTCTGACCTTCTCAAAATTTTTCCATTAGCATTGTCAAAGCAAACATGGGACCTTTAGTGCTCTTTCTTGGCATGAAACTATACTGCTACTCACAAATCATCACTTCTTCTCTTAGCCTCGTTTTCACTACTCTTTCCCCACATCTTCATTGCATGGCTCATCAGCTTTATCCCTCTTTAGTTGCTACAACTCTGCACATCACCCTTGTTCTTAAACATCGGCACCTGTACACTTTTCCTCCATTCCTCAGGCATCTTCTCACTGGCCAAGATCATGTACTAATCTTTCCAACTTCCTGCTCCACAGTTTCCATCTCCTCGACCCTTTTTTCCCCTCCCATTTTCTTCATTCATCAGCTCCTCAAAGTACTCCTTCCATCTTCTCAGCAAGTTCTCTTCACTTGTTAGTACATTTCCATCCCTGTCCTTAGTCACCCTAACCTGCTGCACATTCTTCCCAGCTCAATCCCTCTGCCTCGCCAGACGATACAGATTCTTTTCTCTTTCCTTTGTGCCCAACCTCTCATACAGCTCATCATACAATTTCTGTTTAGCCTTTACCACCTCCCTCTTCGCCTTACGGTGCATTTCCTTGTATTATTGTCTACTTTTTTCTGTTCTCTCACTTTTCCATTTCTCACTTAATAATGAATGTTAAAATCAATAAAGCAGCAATAAATCCATGGTAGCAACAAACTAAAATGAATAAAGTAAAAGCCTTAATATCTTGCCTAGCTGGAAGTGAACACCAAAAAGAATAGCTGGGTCATCAGCAATGTTTTAAATTCCTCAAGTGATTGATAGATAGAGATGACTTTATTAATCCCCGGGGAAAATAGATAGTGATAGAGATTGCTGGAATCTGATCTGAAGAGGTAGGCTGTTCCACAGCTTCATGGCCACCACTGAAAAGGATCTATCCCTGTCTGCCAGGAACAGCTGGTTGGAAGACCTCAGTGCTCTGGCAGTAGTGTGAGGCTGTAAGACCTCAGAAAAATAAGATAGTGCCGAACCATTTAAACATTTAAAAACATTTAATAAAACTTTGAAATCAAATCAAATCAAATTTTATTTGTATAGCCCGAAATCACAATTTACACATTATCTCACTGGGCTTTCACAAAAACAGGGACCAGGGAATAAGAAACCTCAGGAAAAGCCACAGAGCAGGGATCCTTCTTCCTAGGACGGACAGACGTGCAATAAATGTCACTTGTACAGTATGTAGAATCTGTAGATCCAGGGATATGTGAAGTGTAGTGATCCAGAAGCAGGTGTAGTCTATTGATCCAGAAGCCATTGTGATCTGTGCGTCCCGATTTGCACTTGGAAATCCAGCCTAGGATCCAAGTCACAGGATCCAAGTCACAGGATCTCCTTTCCTAATGTGGCCAGGGGGCATCAGGCAGGACCACAGCAGCACCTCCCACCGCGACCTAGAAAAACCTGCAGGATGGTAAAGCACAACGACTCCAGGGAAGAAGTAAAGTTAGTGTAAGGATATGGACATGTACAGGAGCAGAGAAGGAGTCGGAGTCAGAGGGGGGAGAGAAGAAAGCTCAGTGAACCATGGAGTGT
>KV751325.1:746583-778950 GCA_001698575.1 Mola mola
TGGCAGTCACTGCCTCAATCACTCCCATATGCACTGCTCTTGAATACATGCATGACAACGTCACAGCCGATCTTTTAGAGTTGGACTGCCCTCCTCTTGTGCAGTATGAGAGTACATCCCATGGCGAGGAGCTTTGCCCTCTGCGGATGTTCTGTTTTCCCCCGCAGCTTCCTACTGGTAACATACTTGGAAAGCAAACTTCTGAAGGGTCGTGTGCCACCCACAACCCTTGCTTTGGAGAGAGTGGGAGAAGGACCATGCAATGTGAATCAAACACACCACTGCCAAGATGAGGATGCTGAATTTTAGAAGCACTCAAACCTTTGGGAGTGTAGCACATCTCTGGCAGCGTGTGTAAGATTTGTTGTCACCTGAGGACATATTTCACAGTCTGAAGCAGGATCAATGAGGTCATAAGTCTCTTGAGACTCAGATGGACGTGGGGATGTATTTAGAAGAAATGCTGGTCCAGTGAATGATTATGTGCTGCTGATAAGGGCTGGCGACATGGATCTGGACCCAATGTCAGCAGGATTCAAATCTGTTAGGACTTACTTCCACTGGCCAGGGCATTGTGATGGGTTGTGCATTGCACCCTGTTGTGCATGTATACAAATAGAATCTTTTTGTCTGGTTGTGGATGAACCATAGCACCACGTTACTGCCTGTATAGAATGTGATGTCAAAGGTCACATTCATCTCTGTGACTACCAGCTTGGCGTCCTCCACTGCGAGTACGGCCGCACACACTTCTAGTCTTGAGATTGTTAGGCTGGTTCAAGGAGCCAGCTTTGCTTTGTCAAAGACACATTCAACTTTCATTTGTTGTTTTGGCTTTTGTTTGTTCATCTTGGCTTGTGAGCTTAATATAAACAACAGCTGCAATAGCTTGCACTGATCTGCAAAGACACAGAGCTCCCTTCTTTTTGAGTTTTTGAGGGAGAAGGATGTGTAAGGAAAGGATAAGATAAAATATTGATACCCCTTGGGAGAAATTCAGGTTGACACAGCAGTACAGAAGTGAGTGGCAGTGCAGGGTAAAAAGTACCAAAATAAGTCAACACACAGTATAAGAAAGGATAAATAAAAACTAAAAAAATATACTAAGTATTATGTACAATCTGGCCTCTGTGTACAGAGTGTGCAAAATGTAATGTTTCTGAAATTTCTACATAGAGTGCATATGAAGTTTACACACCGAGTACTGGAATTCTATATATATATAAAGAGTTGGACATGTGCAGTATCAGGATTTTTTTCTCTAGAGTGGTGTACGGATTGAGTCCTTAATCTGTGGAGTGGGTTGCGCTGGGAGGGGTGGGAGCTGTGCTGTTGTGCAGTCTGATGGCATATGGAATGAAGGAGCCCCCCCCAAGCGCTTCGAGGCCTGTGGCTGGATGAGTCTATGGCTAAAGTTGCTCCTGAGTTTCCGCAGCTCGGCATACAGAGGATGAGAGGGATTGTCCATGATAGCCTTCAGCTTTCCTCTCATCCTCTCCTCAGTCACTACCTCCAGACTGTCCAGTTCCATCCCCACCACGGAGCTGGCATTCTTCACAAGCTTTTTCAGTTTGTTTGCGCCAACCCTCCCGATGCCACCTCCCCAACACACCGCAGCAAAGAAGATGACACTGGTCAATACAGAGTGGTAGAACATTCGAAGCAGCCTGGTGTCAACATTAAAAGACCTGAGCCTTCTCAGGAAGAACAGTCTGCTCTGACCTTTCCTGTAGAGGGCCTCTGTGTTGTTTGACAAGTCCAGTTTTTTATTTAGGTGCACCCCAAAGAACTTGTAGGTGTCCACCATCTCCACCCCCTCTCCGTTTATGAAAACAAGTGTTAGATGTCTCTTCCTGCATCGGAGGTCCACTACCAGCTCTTTTGTTTTCGCAATGTTGAGCTGCAGGTGGTTCCTGTCACACCATCCCACGAAGTTTTCGATTAAGTCTCTGCACTCATCCCCCTTGTCGTTTGTAATGCAGCCAACAATGGAAGAGTCATTAGAGAACTTCTGCACGTGGCATGTCCCAGAGTTGAAGCAGAAGTCGGATGTGTAGAGGGTGAACGAGAACGGCGACAGTGCTGGTCCCTGGGGTGTTCCAGTGCTGCTTGTCACCATGTCTGACAAGCATCCTTGCAGCCTGACATACTGCGTCCTGTTATCCATGCCACCAGGTCCTGGTCCACCTGCATCACTGAGAGCTTATCAGCCAGACGGACCGGCTGTACGGTGTCAAAAGCCCCTGGAGAAGTCAAAGAACATAAACCTCACTCTGCTTTGAGGCCTATCCAGGTGCGTGAAGTAGGTGGATGATGGCATCCTCCATGCCAATGCCAGCCTGATAAGCAAACTGCAGCGGGTCCAGGCGGTCGCGTACCAGGGGCCTGAGGTGTTGCAGGAACAGTCTCTTAAAGGTTTTCATGAAGTGGGACGTTGGAGCCACAGGCCAGAAGTCATTTAGAGCACTGGGACGTCCCTTCTGAGGCACCGGGACTATACAGGATGTCTTCCAGATCATGGGCAATAACTTTTTCAGCCTCAGGGAGAGGTCAAAAAGATGTGTGAAGACTCCTGCCAGCTGCTCCACACACACCCTGAGCACCTGTGGGTCGTCTGGTCCCCTGGCCTTATTGATCCTGGTCCTGGTGAAATGCCGTCTCACCTGGCTGGTCTTGATGGTAATTGGAGGTGTGGAGGAGGGGTGACTGTCCACCTTGCTGGGTGTCAGACTGCCGCCCCTGGTAGTAGGGGAAGGGGGGAAGGGAAACTGTTCTGTTTGGGGGGGGGTTGTTCACACATTCCCTAGTCCCCTCCACCGCTCCTATGGCTCTTTTCATCCCAGTAATGTTCCTCACCTCCGCCCAAACCTCCTTAGCATTGCCCTGCTGTAGCTTTCCTTCAATCCTTTTATTGTAGCAGCCTTTGGCCCTCCTCAGTTCCTTCCTCAGCTCTCTCTGGATTTCTATTCGAGCATTCCCATTGTCTCCAGCCATGAAACCCTTCTTCTTCCTGTTTAACTGGACCTTGATGTCCCTATTGATCCATGGTTTGTTGTTGGGGAAGCAGCGAACCTTCCTGGTGGGGACAGCCCTCTCCTCACAAAATCTGATGTAATCAGTGACACTTCAAGTGAGGCCCTCAATGTCATCACCAAAGTAATCCAGAAACATCTTCCAGTCTGTTATCCTGTAGTACTCCATCAGGCTCTCCTCTGCCTCCATTGACCACTGCTCTACAGTCCTGGCCGTAGAGGGCTGTCTCCAGGAGGCTTGATCTAGGTGTCGATTATATCAGGTAGTGGTCTGCTTTGCCTAGAGGGGGGGTGGCTTTGGCATGTCCAAGGTCTTGTCTCTTCTGGTGCTGCAGGTCACATACTGGGTGAAGTTGGTCAATGTCTTTGAGATATTAACATGGTTAGAATCTCCATTTATTATGAGGAGAGTGTCGGGGTGCCGCATCTGCAGGTCTGCGACGGTCGAATGAATGACATTACAAGCGCCGCCACTGCCGATGGTGGAGTGTAAACAGTGACAATGATGGCCGCTGAAAACTCCTGGGGCAGATAGAATGGCCTCAAGCCCACAGCCAACAGTTCACTGTCTGGGGTGCATGTTATCACCTTCGTGGTTACATCTTCCGGGTTACACCATTTGTCATTAACAAAAACAGCGACCCCACCTCCCAGCTTCTTACCGCTCTGCTTGTCTCTGTCTGCCGGAACTAGCGAGAAGTCGGCTAGCTCCACTGCACAGTCTGGTGTCTTCCCGTTCAACCATGTCTCTGTCAGGCATAACACACTGCTCTCCAGGTACTCACGTTGTCTGCTGACGAGGGCAGAGAGTTCATCCATTTTGTTTGGAAGTGAGGGTACATTCCCCATGATGATTGAGGAAAGAAAGGGTTTGCATCTCCACCACTTCTCCCTCTTTTTGTTCTTCACCAGTACTCCGGCTCGGGTTCCTTGTCTTTCTCCTCAGCTCCTTTGGAATCTCCTTCGGACATGCCGCAGTTCGTTCCCGGTGCTGAAGGAGCTCCTTGTGCGAGTAGACCACGGTCCATTGTTTGGTGATCGTGTCCGTAGTCCTGCACATTGTTGCTTCGACTGTTTGTGTGAGCCCTAATTAAACTGAAACTGAATCTAACTGCCTGTGACGTAGACTACTTTCCCAAAATGTGCCAGGGTAAAGAAAATAGACTAAAAGTGCAAAAGGAGTGAACAAGACTAAAAAGGAGTAGCGGAGCAGGAGCTGCTGTGGCGCCCAGGCGTTGATTTGAGGTATCAAATCAAAACAAATTTTATTTGTAAAGCCCAAAATCACAAATTATACATTGTCTTACTCAAACAAACACACAAACCCTAAACAAGGAAAACAATAAACCTCAGGAAGAACCAAAGAGGAGGGATCCTTTTTCCTAGGATGGACAAATGCCATCTTGTACATTAACAACATGACAATAACAGATTAGTATGAATATATGACTTCATGAGTCTATAAACCCGGAATTATGAGAAATCTATTGACCCAGAAGCAGGTGTAGTCTGTTGGTTCAAGAGTCATAAATGTCTATGTGTCCTGATTTGTGTGTTGCTTATGAAAACAATAAGTCCAAGAGTATTTGGAATCTATAAATGCAGAGGTATGTGAAGTCTATTGATCCAGAAACAGGTATAGTCCATTGGTCCAGGAGTAGCTGTAGTCCATGTATCCAGATCTGAGAGTTGCTGATGAAGTCAGTGGGTCCAAGAGTATGTGAAATCTGTAAATCCAGGGGTATGTGAAGTCTAGTGATCCAGATGCGGGCAGAGTCTGTTGGTCCAGAAGTCACTGTAATCCATGGATTCAGATTTGCCCTGAGCAATCCAGCCTAGGATCCAAGTCACAAGATCTCCTGTTCTAATGTGGGCATTAGGCATCAGGCGAGGACCACAGCAGCAGCTCCCACTGTGACCTAAAAAACCTGCAGAATGATAAAGCACAGAGACTCCGGGAAAGAAGTAAAGTTAGTATAATATTTTGTTAGGATATGTACATTTAGAGGAGGGAGATAGAGTCAAAGTCAGAGGGGAGGAGAGGAGAGGAGCTCAGTGTATCATGGAGTATTCCCCAACAACCTAAGCCTATAACAGCATAACTAGGGGTTAGATAGGCCAGCCCTAACTATAAGCTTTATCAAAAAATAAGGTTTTTTTGAGCAGAGTCCAGGAAACAGATGCTGATCCAGGTCAGGATTCCAGGCCACTCTGTTTTTTGCTGAGTAGGATAGGTGAAGTTGATCATGATCCCAGACACAAGGTCACATCTCCACCGGATAGCAGGTCACTACCAGAACTGTCACGCCCAGGTCACCAGGTAGCTGACAGACAATAAGGCAGAAGGACTCCAGGGAAAAACTCCCCGGGGTGAAGTTAGTAACAGAAATACTCGGACAAGACAGAGTAGAGAGTAGAAGATGTATGGAAGCGCCATACATCTTCAGCAGTCTAGACCTATAGCAGCATAACTATAGGCCGGCCTGTGCTAGCCCTAACTATAAGCTTTATCAAAAAGGAAGGTTTTAAGCTTCTCTTAAACTCAGAGAGGGTGTCTGCCCCACAGACTTGAACTGGGAGCTGTTTCCAGAGCAGTGTATCATGGGAAATCCCCCAACAGTCTGGATATATAGCAGCATAACTATGGGTCTGCCTGTGCCAGCCCTAACTATAAGCTTTTGTCAAAAAGGAAGGTTTTAAGCCTACTGTTAAACACAAAGAGGGTGTCTGCCCCACAGATTTTAACTGGGAGCTGGTTCCAGTGAATAGGTGCCTGGTAGCTGAAGGCTCTGCCTCCCAGATTACTTTTAGAGATCCTAGGAACTACCAGTAAGCCTGCATTTTGGGAGCGCAGCGTTCTAATTGGGTGATAAGGCACTACAAGTTCTTTAAGATACAAAGGCGCCTGATCATTTAGAACTTTGGAGGTGAGGAGGAGAACTTTAAATTTTATTCCGGATTTCACTGTAAGCCAATGCAGAGAAGCTAGAATAGGAAAGATATGATCTCTTTTTCGTGTTCCAGTGAGTACACGAGCAGCAGCATTTTGAATCAGCTGGAGTGTCTTTAGTGACTTGGTTGTACAGCCGGGTAATAAGGAGTTGCAGTAGTCAAGCCTGGAAGTGACAAAGGCATGGACCAATTTTTTTGCATCATTTTGTGACAGAAAGTATTTGATTTTTGCAACGTAACATAAATGAAAAAAGACAGATCTAGAGATTTGTTTTTTTGGGAGGCAAAAGACAGATCCTGATCAAAGACAACTCCCAGATTTCTGACAGTGCTATTAGAGGTTAAGGAGATGTCTTCCAGAGTTACTATGTCATTAAATATTTTATTTCTGAGGTGTGTAGGACCGAGGACAATAATTTTGGTTTTATCTGAATTGACCAGCAAAAATTTGCAGGTCATCCACATTTTAATATCTTTAAGACAGGCTTGAAATTTAGCTAGTCTGTTGGTTTCGTTAGGTTTGAAGGATAATTATAGCTGGGTGTCATCTGATAATGTTACCTAGATGAAGCATATATAAAATGAAAAGAATTGGCCCTAATACTTATCCTTGTGGAACTCCGTAGCTAACTTCTGTGTACATAGAAGAGTCATTATTAACATGTACAAATTGAGTTATGTTTGATAAATAAGACTTAAACCAATTTGATACCACTCCCTTAATGCCAATTAAGTTGTCTAATTTTTCTATTAGGATCTGATGGTCAATGGTGTCAAATGCCACACTAAGATCCAAAAGGATCCAAGTACGGATAGAAATCCCTCATCTGATGCAATTAAAAGGTCATTTGTAACTGTGATTAGTGCAGACTCTGTGCTATGATGCTTTTGAAAACCTGACTGGAAAACTTCAAATAAGTTATTAGTCTGTAAATAATGGCATAACTGTTTTGCTACCATTTTTCTCTAGGATTATAGACATAAAGGTAAGGTTAGATATTGGTCTGTAGTTTACCAGAACCTGAGGATCAAGTGTTGGCCTTTTTAGAACAAGCTTGATTACGGCTATTTTCAAGGACTGTGGTACGTAGCCTGTTATCAGGGATGAATTAATCTTGAGGATCAAGAGGAAAGTGATAGTTAGAGGTAGTGTGTCTTTAGTTTAGTAGGAATGGGGTCTAGAATACATGTAGCTGGTTAAGAAGGAAGAATTGTTGTGATTAGTTGCTCAAGGTTAATTGGTGTAAAAATATCTGATGTTGTAGCTGACTCCAAAATATCTTTGCTCAGAGAGAGGGCCGTGCAAGTTGAGGATGGTGGTTTTTGAATTTTCTCTCTAATAAGTAAAATTTTTGTATTAAAGAAGTTCATACAGTCATTACTAGTTAGGCTTATGGGAATATGTGGCTCAACAGAGCTCTGGCTCTGTGTCAGCCTGGCTACAGTACTGAACAGAAATCTCGGATTGTTTTTATTGTTCTCTATTAATGCTGAGTAGTAGGCTGCTTTAGCCATGCAAGGGGCCTTCCTGTATTATTTAAGGCTGTCTTGCCACAGTAATCTTACTCATTTAATTTGGTAGAGGACCATTTCCTCTATAGTCTGCGGGTTTCTTGTTTTAGTTTGCAAGTTTGAAGATTGTACCATGGTGCTAAATTACTACGCTTAACAATCTTCTTTTTTAAAGAAGCAATGGTGTCTAAGGTTTTCCGTAATGATTCTGAGATTCTGTCGACAAAGTGGTCAATTCGGGGAGGACTGGGCTTAACCAAAGGATCTTCTACTCTCGTAGAACAAGGCACTGGATCCAGAGCTAATGGAATAAATTCTATAAACTTACTAACAGTATCATCAGATAGAGATCTTCATTAGAAATGTTTCCCTGTCACCTATTCATGTGTTAAAAGTTCAAATGTTATTAAGTAATGGTCAAATAAAAAAGGATTATGTGCTAAGTGATCAATTTGATCCCATACATTAGTACAAGATCTAGCGTATGATTAAGACAGTGGGTAGATTTATGTGCACACTGATCGAAGCCAATTGAATGTAAGAGTGAAATAAATGTAGAACCAAGGCTATCATTTTCAAGATCCACATGAATATTGAAATCATCTACAATGCTTACTTTGTCAGTTTCAAGAACTAAACTTGAGAGAAACTCTGAAAATAAGAGGGGTGGTAAACTACAACAAACAGTATTGATTATATTGTTTTCCAGGATGGATGAGACAGAATAAGAATCAAGCTCTCAAATGATTTATAGTTTAACTTAGGTTTAGGATTTATTAATAGAGCAGAATTATATATAGCAGCAACTACACCGCCTCTGCCAGTATCTCAAGGGATGTGCACGTTGGTATGGTTGGGAGGAGTGGATTCATTTAAACTAACATATTCATTGTGAGAGAGCCAGATTTCTGTAAGACAAAATAGATCAATATGTTGATCTGATATCAGCCCATTTACTATCAGAGCTTTAGATGACAGATATCTGATGTTCATGTACCACATTTAATTTTCCTGTTATTTGTTACTTATGCACTTGTTATTTTTATTTTTACTAGGTTCTTATGTGATACTCTGCCTTTCTTTACATTAAATTTAATCAGTTTAGGGGGTCAGGGAACAGACTGAGCCTCGATGGAATTATTGGCAGGAAACCGTCCTAATGGAAGCACAGAGAAGTGTGTAGGACTGCGACTCTGTCTTCTGGCCTCAACTGTGGGTTTTCAGGGTTTTGGGGCTAAAATAAATTTAGCCAGATTACTAGAGATGAGAGCTGCACCATCCAACATGGGATGAATGACATCTCTCCTAATCAGACCAGGTGTACCCCAGAAAGTCTGCCAATTATTTACAAAGTTCTCACCGTTGGCTGAACACCACCTCGACAACCAGCGATTGAGTGATGACATGAGGCTATACATATGATCACAGGTCAAATTGGGAAGGGGTCCAGAGAAAATGACCAGAGTCCAACATCATTTTGGCATAATTACACACTGATTCATTATTAATTTTAGTGACCTCCGACTGACGTAGTCGGTTGTCATTACGGCCGACATGAAATACAATCTTACAAAATATACGATTACTTTTTGCCAGCAGTTTCAAATTTGATTCAACACTGCCCGCTCTGGCCCCAGGGACGCCACTAACTATGGTCGCTGGTGTGGATAATTTCACGTTTCTCAGGATAGAATTGCCAAAGACCAGAGTTTGTTTCTCGGCGGGCGTGGAAACGTGAAGGGGTGGGTGGTGTTCTGTCGTGGGCTTTGGTTTTCGACTAGGCTTCTTTCGGACAGTAACCCAGCTGCCCTGAGACTCCAATTTGCAAAGCCTCGTCTCCAAAGCTGCAACTATCCCACATTTGATACACTTACCTTTATCCCTAAAAGAAGCAGAGGAGTATCTAAACATCTGACACACTGAGCAAGACAGAGTAGAAGAGGGAGAGAGAGAAGCAATGGCTAAGCGCTAAGCTAAGTGGTTAACGGATGCGAAAACGAGTGCTTAAACTATCGATATGCTTAGCAAGAGTGTCACTAAAAAGTGGGACAAACTATTGGCCTACGCTGACCAAACAAACATTTTAATGTAAATGTTACATATGATAATAATGGAATTAAAATATGTGGAGTTAAGAAGTAGAGCAGCAGCAACAAACAGGAAGTGAAGTAGCACGCTTACCCCTGTGTCAGCCTCCCTACTGCTTGACTTCCCAGCCATAACCAGCCTTAACAAATCAACTGCAGTTGGTATTTAACCCATCTGTTTTATTTCTTTAGGTACCAACATGGATGGACCCTAGGCTTGTTGTGAAGCCCCAGCCCAAGCCTCAACATTCTCAACTCATCAGCATTGACCGGTCCATTATAGAGATGCAGATGACCTACCCAGACCTGGCCTTCAGAGGCCGCCCTCTGCACCAAGAAAAACCTCACCATGCAAACAGCAGCAAAGCTTTTAATATTACCAGCAATATTAATTACAGTGCTGACAGTAAAGCTGCTCATCTGCCCATAGCAAATTATATTAAAGACATCATACCTGCTGCTTCCGACAACTGCAGTAAAGCTGCTGAAGTGTTTGGTGATGATGGCAGTTACTGTAATGACAGCTGCACTGTTCAGACCGCAGCAGACACTGATGGAGGGAGAGTTGATGAAGAGCTCTGTCATCCTCACAGTTTATCTCTGCATATCACACTGAGAGCTGGATCCACAACAGGAAAGGGGTTTAAGTCTAGAGAGTCTCAGCTCATAGCAGAGCCTCCTGCCTGCACACAACAGCAGGCTACAGCAGGTAACACACTGCTATACCATATGGCTAATAATGTAGCGTCCATGTAGCAGCGTATCAACAATGAAATGCTTAATTCTGTAAATTAACTTAGAAAGTAAGTTATTAAATAAAACTTTCGTCAGTAACTGATAAGCTGCTCTCTTGGGTTGAAATCAGGTGACTGACTTGTTCATTGAAGAATATTCCATTTCTTTGCCCTCAAAAATTCTTGAATTGCTTTCTCAGTATGTTTAGGGACATTATCCAACTTCACTGTGAAGCCCGGTCCTATCAGTTTTGTATTGTTTGGCTGAATGTGAGCAGAGACTGTAACCTTATACACCTCAAAATTGATCCTGCTACTTGCCTCAACAGTCACAATAATAAAAACCAGTAAGCCTGTTCCTTTGGCAGCCTTATGTGCCCATGCAATAACACATGATGTGGTATGCTTTGGATCATGAGCCTTTCCTTTGCTCCTCCATACTGTTCCCTAACTCTGGTTGACTTGGAGGTGTGCTTGGGATCATCGTCTTGCTGGAAAATCCATTGATCACCAAGGTCTAATCTTTCAACAGAAGGCATCAGGTGGAAGGGCATATGGGAGAAAGAGGCATCACATAACACCAATGCTCTGTGGTTGGTGGACTTGAGAGTGGACCACAGCCATCTCCCAGAGCAAGACCCAGTAAACATCACAATGGCAGACATCCAAGAAAGAGTCTCAGGGATGAAGAGCTGAACAGCACCGGGCCCTGACATGATCCATAGCTACTGGCCAAAGAAGCTAACTGAACTCCATGAACACCTGGCTGCTCAGATAAACCAGCTGCTGAAAGATGGGACCCACCCAGAGTGGTTGACCCAAGGCCGGACGGTCCTGACCATTTGGAACCCCCAGAAGGGAACGATTCCATCCAACTACCGGCCAATAACCTGCCTCTGCACGACATTGAAGCTCCTGTCAGGCATCATTGCGGCCAACATTAGTAGGCATATGGCTCAATACGTGAGCAGGGCCCAGAAAGGGGTTAGTAGTGACAGCAGAGGAGCCAAACACCAGTGACGGACAGTGCAGTCTAGAGACTGTAAGACCAGGAAGACCAACCTGTGCACTGCCTGGATTGACTACAAGAAAGCCTACGACTCAATGCCACACACATGGATACTGGAGTGCTTGGAGCTATATAAGATCAACAGGACACCAAGAGCCTTCATGAAGAACTGGCTGGGGCTGTGGAAGACTAATCTGGAGGCCAATTCATAGCCAATTGCCCAAGTTAGCATCAAGTGCGGCATATACCAAGGAGATGCCCTATCCCCCCTGCTGTTCTGCATTGGCCTGAACCCCCTTAGCCAGATCATCACAAAGTGTGGACTCGAATAACGGTTCACAATGGAACAACGATCAGCCACCTCCTCTACATGGATGACATCAAACTGTATGCGAAAGAGGAGCTGGAAAGGATCTGGCGAGTAAATGCATCAGTGGTACCAGTGGTGATAGGAGCACTCGGGGCTGTAACACCCAAGCTGGGAGAGTGGCTCCAACAAATCCCAGGAAGTCTGTGAAGATTCTCATTCATCCAGGTCATGGTAGTCTTGGTGTTTCATTTGAAGGCAACTGGACGTCTTGTAGTTGTCAGAGAATGTCAGAAGAATTTTCTCTAAGCATAACATCCTAGTTCACTTCAGACCCTGTAACACTCTGAGACAGAAACTAGTTCACCCTAAGGACAAAAGTCCCAGACATAAACTTAACAATGTTGTTTATGCAGTCCAGTGCAATGAGGAATGCGCAGACTTTTATATCAGGGAAACCAAACAACCTCTCCACAAACGCATGGCTCAACACCGGAGAGCCAGTTCCTTCAGCCAGGACTCAGCAGTCCACTTACATTTAAAGGAGAAGGGGCACTCCTTTGAGGATGAGAATGTGCATGTGTTGGACAGGGAGGATAGATAGATTGAGAGAGGAGTAAAAGAGGCTATTAATGTCAAGCTGGAACAGCCATCACTTAACAGAGGAGGAGGCCTCAGACATCAACTGTCTACTGCATACAATGCAGTTTTGAAATCCCTCCCCAGGAAACTTAACCACAGTTCACACCTTGGCTCATGTGATACCAGCGACTCACATGATGGCTGGGGGGAGTGACAACCCAACTGATGGTGGGTGGATCTGGGTCACAAAGATTGGGGGTGGGGCTCTGGACCCTTTGCCCACTACCCTGAGTAAGAGGGATCCTCCACAAGATTAAATACTGTGGACTCCCTACCAGAAATTTAGAGCTTTAGAAGTCTCTTGGATGAGAGGCAAAACATATTCAAGGAACTACAAGAAATCCAGTTGCCTTCAGATGAAAAACCCCAGGAATAACACCTGAAACCTCTCTCTAGAATACCAGTACAGTGCTCTATGGTATTTTTGTGTTTTTTTTGTTTGTCTGTTCAGTCTTCTGTTGCTCACCTCTGGTCACTTTCACCAGAGAAGAACTTCTAAACATCCGACAGTCCTCTCGTCCTCCCTAAAGGGAGATTTTGGTCAGAGGCGCAGCGGCTCTCTAAGGGATTTGCTGGAGACTTAGACGGGGCATGCAGGCGCGTAGGAGTGTTCATCAAAATGAGGCAGCGTGGATTTCGTACCCCGCTCCTGTTTATTGATCTGGCAAACGTTCGCTCCCTGGCAAAAAAAATGGAGGAACTGCTGCAACAGGATTGCACTGGAATTGCAACAACTCTGCAGATCAGCTGACCTGTGCTTCACTGCAACCTGGCTCGGTGAACACATCCAGCTTCAAGATTCCAGCTTTTCAGAGCGAACCGCAGCATGGAACTCTCTGGAAAAACGAAGGGAGCTGGATTTACTTGTAAAATGCTGTTACAGCGAGAAGCTAAAAAACAGCTTCTCAACCAATGACTGTGTCAGTTTGGAGAGGTCTGCAGCACATCACCAACTACAGGACACCATCCCCCTATCCTGTTGATAACCTTTTTGGTTTGGCTGATGACCTGAACAGCTTCTACTGTAGGTTTGAGAGGCACTTGTTCACACCTGTCACCCACACAAAAGGACTAACTACACACCCTGTAACCCACCCCCGCCCCCCCACCTGCACTAAAGATCTGTGAGGAAGATGTGTGTCAGCTCTTTCAGAGACAGAAGATCAGGAAGGCTCCAGGATTCTCAAGCAGGAGGCTTGTGCCATCCTGCTTCAAGCACTCTACCATCATCCCAGTCCCCAAGAAGCCATCCATCACAGAATTAAATGACTACAGGCCCGTAGTCTGTAGTCATGAAATCCTTCGAGAAACTAGTGTTGAGGAACCTGAGGGACATCACAAGCCCCTTGCTGGACCTTCTGCAGTTTGCTTAGGGGGCAAACAGGTCGGTGGATGATGCAGTCAATGTCGGACAGCATTACATCCTGCATCACATTGACTCCCCAGGGACGTACGCAAGGATCCTGTTTGAGGACTTAAGATCGGTGTTCAACACCTGATCATCCCTGAAATCCTCCACTGGAAGCTCATCCAGCTCACTGTGCATGCATCCATCCGTCAGTGGCTCACCAGCTTCCTGATTGACAGGAGGCAGCAGGTGAGGCTGTAGTCTGAACTAACAGAAGTAGAACTGCTACACAAGATCGTCCCCAACATGGCAGTTCACCAGCTACAGCCATCAACATTGTGCATAGAGTAGGACACAAGGAGGACAGTAAAAACAGAAATTTAGTAATCCTCTTTATAGAAGCTAGCCTTCTACTTAGCCACAGAAGTGTCCAACCCTGATGTGGCCTGGTTGATGCACTTCACTATGTTGCATTGCCGTGTGTTGGTTTCTTTTAGGAATCCACAAGCTGTTTGATATTTGCAGCATGAGGATCTCTTTATTGCGTCACTGTGCATAAACATGAATACGGCCCATTACCATGAAACCCAAGTATTCAGCAGGCCTTACACAACATTCATGTGATAGTGTTCAAAAACCCTTTGTTCTTCTGGAGTCCAACACCTGACATCAACAAAACCTCTTCTACATTTATACCTGGCCCCCAGGCTGTTGTTACAGTAACCCCTAGTGTTCAAACAGTGCATAACACACATCACTTAAATTATTTCACAAAAATGTGGCTCCTACACACCAGCCCCTACTTGTTATTGGCCAGTGGACATAACAATTTATCCAAATCATATAAAAGGAATCAAATTATTTTATTATACGCAAAGTTACAGCCAACCTATTTATATTCCTTAAACCAAACAGAGTTTGGTCACAGGTCTTTCAATGATGCTGGATTTTGTCAGTAATCTTACAGACCACACCAGACCATGTCTATTTGCAAACACCTCTAGAACCTTGCCAAGAGATCAAGAACCACAAGGAGCTGAATGATCCATGATCACTAGAATGTCTCCAACCATCAAACTCCTCTTCTTCCGATTTCATTATCCGATGTTAAGTGCTTCACCTGTCCTTTTCTGGTAATAAAACGCCACAAAGCATTTGTTCATGCATCCATTTCCAGCGAAGCTGCTACTTCCAGGTGGACGGCCACGCTTGCCATACAGATAAATAGAACTCCACACCACTTGCAAGTTGATCTTCCCTTTCTCACCTCAAGTGGTCCCAAGTAGTCAACTCCCATGTAAGTGAATGGTGGTAAATCAGAAAGAATCTTTGCCTCAGGAAGATCTACCACCTTTTGTTCAACTGCCCTTCCATTAAAATGCTTACAGTAGCTGCACTCAGCAATGATCTTCCTTACAGCCAAATTGGCATTTGTGATCCAAAATCACCTCCTCACAGTAGACAGAGTGTGCGCTCATCCACAATGGCTTTGAGTCTGATGCACATGTTTTAGCGTGAGCACAGAAACATACTGCTCTTTCGAAGATGCATGGACATTTGGCTTTCTCTTGTATCAATCCCATGCTCCATCTTCCATCAACTCTCAAAATTACATCCTCTAAAACAGGGTCTAGCCTGTATATAGGACTTTCTGTTGATTCACAGAAGCTGCTTTTGACAGAGAAGAAAACTCCTTCCCAAATCTCTGTATCTGGCAGAAACGAATGATGGCAACCTCTGCTTTTATTTTGGTGTCTACCATGACATTCACCACAGTCTTAGACCACTCCTCCTCATCCTTTCAAAGAAACAATGGACCCTCCAGCTACCTGCTGTTTTTCAAGAGATCAGAGACATTCACTTCTCCCTAGTGCTAACATGTCTTCAATGTGAGGGTGCAGATGTTTCCCTGATGGTCGAGATTTTATTGGCCACAAATGTGTGAAAGTGCCTGTGCTTATTAGGATACATCAGCACTGCAGTGTTGTCAGTCCAAATAATGAATCCTACAACTGAACATTCAACTATGCCTTCAGTATTGAGTCTACTCTGACAGCAAGGACAGCTGCTCAAGTCTTGAAATACTCATAGCCTTCAATGGTGTCACTCTGGCCTTACCAAACAGGAAGGTAATATGAATGTCCTTTTCCTGATTCAAAATCCAAATATATGTAATAGGTCCATATCCATCTTCACTGGTATCTGGAAAATGGTGTAGCTGGACATGTCTCACTATTCCAAAGCCCACCGGCTTTATGTACCGTGAATGCAGCCAGCAGGTTCAATTCCTCCAACCATCTTTTCAATCTGTTTAAGATGTTGTAATGGGTCATCCCATCCACAGCCTCTCCTGCATAGTTGTTTTTGCATTATTTTTGTAAGCAAGATGACTGGCGCGAAAGAGTCTGTCCTTGTGCACCAGTATAGACCCAGAGCTCTTTTCACTGGATGTTTGTCTTGATCCAGATCCAGCTCATTCAGGTCATTGGCTCCTTGATCCTTGGCAATAGCTTTTAAAACACCACAACTATTGCTGATCCATTTTTACAAGATGAAGCCCATGGGTCCTTTGTTTAGCCACTGCAAAATTGTTAGGCAGGAAGACCCATTCCAATTTCACACAGTACTTACCATCCTGAAGAACAGCTGATATTTCGGCAATTTCAAGAAACTTCAGGTTCCCTGAACATATGTTTTTCCTCCAAATGTTTCTCATTGAACTCTTGATTGTATTGGTTTGCAAGCATTTATTCCAGTTTACATACTGCAATTCTGTTACCCATAGCAGACGGAAGCTCCTTATCCACACTGCTGCTTCCATGCAACAGACCATTAACCATCCATCCCAACACAGTTTTATTGGCATCCGGGCCATTCATGAGACTATTAATGACCTCCCAAGGTTCCAATAGTTTGGTTGCATTGGCTCTAATCAACAGGTTAACCTTTGCCTCATTGGTCGGGATGTGCACCTTTGACAAGTACAGCCACTTCACTATGTCACTATAAGAATGAGAGGTCATTTTCGGCTCTGTGATGACCTCTGGAAGATGTTAAAGTTGTTGCTGTCCAGACCAAATACCTCCACACCGAATAATGAGTAAGCTGCACTCACTTTAGTTTGCCTCACTGTATGCAGCAGGAAGTTAGCTCTTTCTCCTGTAAATTCAGCTTTTTTATTAGATGTTCTGAGCAAAATGTACTTGAACTTCCAGAATCCAAGAAGGCATAGATTTACTATATGATTTCCTTTTGTGGTCTTAACATTTACAGGAAGTATGGATTGCACTTACTGGTCCTTCCCAGCCCTTGCATGTCCACATGTTGTGTGTAAAGCAGGCTGCTAATCAGATGGTTTCTTTTCCTGTTTGCCATTTGATGAGAAGCACAGTGAGATGAGTTTGACTACAAACTTGACATGTAAAATGCCTTTCACAATCCCGAATTATATTAACAACACATAAGCATGCAAAACACACTCCCCTTTCCCTTTCAAGGAGTTTTTTTTGTTTTGTTTTTTAAACAGCTTGCACTCCTCCAGTGTGTGACCACCAGAACAGCAAAGGCATGCATCCTTCTCAGCTTTCCTTAACTTTGATGTTGGCTCCTTAATTTCCTATGGCCAATCAATAGACACTACTGTGGTGGCAACAACAGTTTTCTTTTACAGTATGTTGTTCCTTGGCTGCAACCTATATCTGCAGAGAGACCTAACCCCAGCAGCATTAGGTGAGGTGTCTCAGATATCAAGAAATAAGAGGGTCAGAGATAATGCTGACATGCCGCTCCATAAATGTGATAACATTTATGGAAAAAGCTCCGTGAGCAATTGCTTCCATTAGGTTGTGAGCTTTGGCCTTCCATCTTGCGCTTATTTTGTAAGACAACTTGGAAATAATGGCTGTCATGTTAACAGGCATGTTCAGCTTCTGTACGTACTCCATTTCCACCATTACATTACAGCAGCCGTGCAAGAATAACAAGTAGGTAATACAAACAATCTGCTGGTCCTCCTTTTCCCTCTACTCCTTGCTTATGGGTTTAACAAAGGTTCTGTATTGGAGAGGATTTTCTTCAAATGTGGGGATATCTCGTTCTGGTAGAGACAGTGACCGCTGCTGCTGTACCAGAGCCAATGTATTTTCATTCTGCCTGCGCATGATAGTAAGGAGGTCTCCAGGTGGATCTTGATTGATTTGTCGATCGCATATGAATTCCTTTGCCCTAGGATTCAAGGCATTAATTAGTTCCTTTTTTTCTATTATCCTTTTCCACGTAGGAGTTCATGCCGTTATAATTTGCTCAAGAAGAACCTTTTAGGTCGGAGGCCTGTAATACTCAGAATTTAGCAGTGGGTGCAGCTAATTCAGTTTCCAACTCTTCTGTTCCATTTTTCTCTTCAGCTGTTCCTCATCCTCCAGAGCATGTTTTGGCTTTAAGGCTGCAACACAGGGCCAAGAGTGAAGCTCTCTTTGCCTCAACTTTTATCCTGGCAAAGGATGTTGTACTTGATCTACCACTGTTAGCACTTCTTGGACTTGAGCATTTACTACCAACATTGGAAACAATGTCTTGTGGAAAAAAATCATCCACAACATTGTAAGTTTTTGAGATCATGTAGCTGGTTGATCCCAAAATGCACTCAAAAACATACTTCCATACATGTGATGGGGATCTTACCAAGTAATTTTAATAAAACGCACTTAGATGTTACAAGCCCAGTTGTACGGCCCTGTCTTCCATACATGGAAACACACGCTACATGCACTAAAACCTACTTACTAGGTTACTAGGTTGTTGAGCGTAAAACAAGGAAAAAGATGAGGATAGTCCATTAAAGACGTCCACTCAGGAACCATGTGCGCTGCTCAACTCTCCGACTGCGCACAGGTTGATGACATCATGTCCAAGCGACGCATGTCCCTTAAAGGTCCAGTCCGACTGTTACAACATCATCATTTTTATTTACATTACCTTCATTTATATTAGCAATACACTCATTTGCAATATGTCTGAAGATTCTCAGTCATCCAGGTCATGATAGTCTTGGTGTTTGAGTTGAAGGCAACTGGATTTCTTATAGTTCATTGAAGACGTTTCACCTCTCATCCAAGAGGCTTCTTCAGTCTCAACTCATTTACAAGCATTTTCGCTTTAAACCATATTTCACGTTTTTCTTTTTCTTCACATGGTAATAAAACCACCAAAGAATCATGCATGCATTTTGCTTCATCACACATCTGAATCAACTCACTAAGAGCACCTTGTACTTTAGTTTTATCACATTTTAACATTAAACATTGCATTTGATTGCTCATGGCGCTTCCTTTGTTTAATTTGGCACCCTGTCAACATCTTGGCAAGCACTTTAGCAATGAGCTTAACCACACGTTTTTGAGTTTCAACACCAACAGTCACACTACTGTGTTTGCTAGCAGCTTGCTCATTAAAGTTAGTCCTGGTATTTACATCTGTTGCCGCATTGCACGTGTCCTTGATTAAAACAGTCAATGAACAATTCACTGCAATGCAACAATGTAATGTTTATTGTGCGTGCTCACCAGCTACCAATGCATTGGATTTACATGCGCTAACAATTTAAATGGCAATTCACAGTGTAGCGCTAGACATACCTCTTGTGACCTGTCCGATGCTCCACAGCCTGGCATAAGCATTAGCACCGTTGCTCCACCACTTTCCACATGGATGACTGCAGACGTCCTCCAAGAATCCTCACCAATCCAACAGCTCCCAGATGCCGTTCTTGTCCTACTGCATTGCCACAATACCATCTACGACATGCTGCAGTTTCTAACTGACGCAAGAGTTGTTGTCAGATATTATTGGAACTAGCCTACTACTTAGCCCCTGCTCTTCACTATGTTCTTTATTGCTTCACTGTGCATAAATGTGAATAGTGTCCATTTCCAACAAACCCAAGTATTAAGCAGGTTATACAAAATATTCGCATGACAGCAGTAAATGCCAGATTTCAACAAAACCTCTCCAACCTTCATACCTGGCCCCCAGTATGTTATTACAGTGACACCCAGTAGTCAATCAGTGCATAACACAAACCACTTTAATTGTTTCACAAATGTAGCTGCTAAACTCTTCATACGGAGAATAGTGAAGGAGGAGATATGGCCCAAAGCAAGGACTCATCTCTATGCAAGGAAAGGTGTATGTCGGTGAAGGTTCTCAGTCATCCAGGTCATCTTAATCTCTGAGTTTTTAGTAGGAAGCAACTGGACTTCTTATCTTGTTTGAAGACGTTTCGCCTCTCATCCGAAAGGCTTCTTCAGTTCTGTGGGTAAGTGGATCACCCCCCAGGCTGGTGCTTTCAACCACGTCCTCTTTTTGGGTGATTGTCTCTCACTCACTCTGGGTCAAATACCTGGGTTTCCCGCTCTTTACAACTTGAATCACTATACCCAACAGATATTGTTTTAATGGGTGACTGGAATATGACTAGATTAATGCGAGGACAAACGGGTCCCAAATGATAGCCATTATTATAATTGTTTAATTTAAGAATTTATTACAAACAATTCCCTTGAAAATATCTGGAGGGCTCGAAAACCAAGAATAAAACAATTTTCCTGGTATAAACCAAATGGTGTTTATGTTACACCCCTGAATAGGGGAAGACATAACTTGAGTTAAAACAACAGCGGCTGTTCAGCTCTCAAGTCAGTATTTTATTAACGAACATCGTCAGTTACAGGTTCTATACCAGAAATGACATCACCAACTCAACTCCCCTGTCTGTCAAAACAAAACCACAAAGTAGTACTGTAATATGAAGAACACAATATTATTTAACAGAACATACAAATTAAGAGCGTGTTACTTTATACTGTATATAGCAACCACTACACTTACAAGTCAAGATTGGATTATTGTCTTATTTCTGAATCAACCTTAGATTTAATTTCAGAGACTAAAATTTCCAAAGCCTCACTGACTGACCAAAGTGCAGTTGATCTGAAGTTAAATCCTACAGAGCGAAAGAAAAGAAATGAATAAAAGCTACTGGATATTCAACTCAAGTTTGATGGAAAACAAAGTATAATAAAAAAGAAAAAAAAAGAAAATAATTACTGAAACTAAAAATATCCTTAGGTAGCAACTGTGATAAATGGGGAAAATTAAGATTTCATGCCCATGACCTCCTATTGAAAGAAATTTGTGGCAGTGATTTAAAAATTGAAGAACTTCAGAAGAATTTCAAAATTGGCACTTAATAAATCCCCAGGATCAGATGGATTTATAGCCAGTTTCTATAGATTTTTTTGGATAGTCCTAAGACAACTATTCTTCAAAGCAATACAAGAATGCATAAAAACAAAGAACTCATGCCTGAAACAAGGCCTAATAACCCTTATTCCAAAACACAGCAAAAGGACAAAAGCAGGTGTGCCCAATACGTCAATCGGAATCTACCGGTCGATTGCAACGGTAGTGTCGGTAGATCGCATGTAATTTAAAAAAAAAAAAAAAGACGTTAGCCAATCATTCATCCTCATTATGACTTTTGTCATTTGATTGACGTACAGCGCAGTCAGATAGAGATCTCATGTTTTCTAACACAAGGGGTCACCACGTTTGCGTAGTCAACCACGCATGGTATACTACTGCAAATCTCCAGCGAGCTAGTTAGCCTTCCAATTGATTTTTACTAAAGAAAGGGTATAAAAATGAGTAGGGGAGCTGGACCAATTAAGAAACCAAAAACGTACCACTTCCATATGGAATGAGAGGAGGATTTGTTTTTCACCATGTCATATTGTGCAAGATGGCGCTGTGCCAGCTGCAGCCTGTTGCAGCAGTAACCCGCTCACTGGTCCTGTACCTAAATATCCCATGCTGCTGTGATGAATTAATTTCCTTACGAGGATTAATGAAGTCATCTCTATCTCTATCTATCTATCTATTCAAAGTGCGTTTGTCTGATCTGCTAATCTACCATCTCTATTCCGAAGAAGGGAAATGTGGAGCGGCACTTTCGATTCATAGAAAGTACGACACTGACTTCCCTCCAAAAAGTAAGCTCAGACAGAGAAAGGTGAAAGAACTAAAATCAGAGTTGTCCAGACAGCAGTCATTTTTCACACAGGCAATCCCAAAAGTTTTGACAGCTAACAGCATCGTTCCGGGTGACTCACACCATAACGTCAGATGGCTTAGTCGGGGGAAATCCTGTAGAGATTTCGGGGCTCTGTGTGGAGATAAAGGAGTTTCTCTTTGTCACCAAACATGCAGAAGACAACCAATTAACTGACAAACAGTGGTTGCTAGACTTAACATTTTAACCGAGAGCAAGAGAGGCATCAGAAAGATTATGCATAAATTGAGTACACAGAGCAGATTGACAAGTGTCTGACAGAGTTTCACAATTCTCCTTTGCTGCTGGGCTTCTTTAACCCTTTCCTAAAATGTGATTACATAGAGATTCGATCTTGAATGTAACTGTAGCGGTTAAGAACACTTCAGTACACAATTTTATTTCCCTGATCACTTGTCGACTGTCACATTACACGTCATCAAGGCAGACCACAGCTTGTTCCATCACACTCTCCTAAAAGTACATATACATTGATATGACAGAGTTTACAGCTCTGAATGGTGGATAGGATGTTCATATTCAATAAACTTCATTCACACCTACCAACTCTTTGGGAGGAAAATTGTAGGGTCTCAGGAGTGGCCCTCATTGATGTTCTGTGAAATCTGCAAAAAGTCCACCATTATTATGCCTGTTGATCTTACACACAAAGGTTAAATACCTTAAAAAGATGCGCTGAATTTTTCATGAGTTCAGTGTATTTCATCATGTGCCATGAGGTTCCATGTTTTTATTTCATTCAGTCGAACAGTAAGCTGTTCTGACACAGGCAAGTTTGATAGGTGCTGTGCAAGATCTTCACTAACTGTGGTATTCTTGCATGCTTTCTTTTGTTACTAATCCTGAATACAGGTTTTTCATTGTCATGAAGCGTCACTGTGCCTTTCTCAGTGAAGTGCACAAACTTCCTTCCATACCTGCAATGAACACACATTTTCATGACCCTAACTCAACCAAGTGTTACCACAAATGTTTCTTGATAATAACCCTACTAATCCAATTAATTTCATGTAGCACTTTAGCATACCCTTCCAGTCCAAGGTGTTCCACCACAACTATACACCACCATCTTCTTGGGAGAGACATGTCATTCTACTAAAAAAATGCAGTCACTTAATTTGCATAAATGTTCTTTTAGCCTTTCTAATTTTCTTAATACTCACAATGCTGAAGTTAAATGAAGCTTCCATGGCAAAATACCAGGCATACTGTAGTTCTAATTATTTTTTATTAATGTATGACATGGTGAATATGTGACACTATGTAATTGCCATCTTTTTATTTAACTTTCTTTAAACTGCGATCCATTTCCTGTCATTTACATTACACAAGTGACATTATCATAAAGACTTCATAGTCCTTTCCAATAGTTTGCTTTGGAACACTATGAAAAATGGTTCCATTTGAGTAATAGATAATTGTGAAAAATGTTATAGTCAGACAGAGCAGTCTTCTTGATCGGGGATCCCACGATTCTCTGTGCAACATCCCTGGGTAGCCAAAAGCAAAACTAATTTAAACATGGTAGGTGGAGGAAAAAAAAACCTCAAAACACAACATGTAGTAATGTGTCAGAATATTGACTTTATCAGAATCTGTAGTACACTGTGACAACTGCACGTGAAATGCAGTTGTACAAAGAAGTACGTCCAAGAACAAGTTGATACAGAATTTGTAAGTAATGTTTATAGACAAAAGTTCAGCGGATTTCAAGAGGATTTCTTTCTTGCCGCCACAGTGCATTCTGATTGAACTCAAATGTTTAGAATTGGTTTACAAATAGGCAGGTCAGGGGAACACACCAGAACTTACGTTATTGGCAACCTCAGTAGTTTCCTGTAGGCCCTACAGGAGAAACCCACTGTTCTTCTGAAATAATGGGAATCCAGAAAGAATTTTTTTCAAATTGGCTTTCTTACCTACAGAGAACATGCAGTCCGGACAATAAGTAAAAAGCCACAAAAAACTCACAAACAACTAACATGTTTTTAAAATTAGAAATCGTAAACGCTCATCCATAATGTATGTCCTTAATAATGTACTGTGGATATTGTATTATGCACACAACTTCACTGTGTTTTCTGTCCATTTTCAATGGGTATAATGTACTTTACACAGAGGAGGCAATGCCTGGAACCCACAGTGGAATAATGAGTGCCTCTTTCTGGTCAGCATCACTCCGTCGGATGAAAAACTGTTTGATATTACAGTGAAAATATACTATTTGCTCAGCATTTTAATTACTAGGAAATGGAGCAATGGATCACAGTTGGAGGGAGAAAACCATGATGGTGGAACATGAAGGTCAGCAATTAAAATGTCCTTTCCATGCATGTTGTAATACAAAAAAAAACTTTGTTATACACAGTACAATACCATTTACAAAAACCCTCAACAGCAATCCCAAAGCTTATAAGCACGCCTTCACTATTCACTAAGTATTATGGCCTGGAACCTTTTAATGACTGCCAATAGCCTGGGGGACCATTTTGGAGTGAACACCTTGAGAGGAAACAGAGGTAAATGACCTGAACACAATCAGTTTAGGGCAGCAACAATTTGTGCAATATTAAAATTTAGCAACCTGAAAAATGCTTTAATTTGTTTGTTTCCTACAAGTCATGCCTCTCTAGTCCAATCAGTCTGAACAGCAACATCCATACAAACACAATACAAACATTAATTAAACATTTTATACTTCTGTGTTTGTGTCTGATTTACTGCTACTGCTACTAGTCAAAGCTCTCAGCTGTGCTGCAAGTGCTAGTGCCAACCATAATGCTACCAAAAACAGACAAAGACAATGAAAGTCACCAATGCTAACAGTGCGAACAATTCTAGCCCAGCTAGTAATGAATCAAATCAAATCAAATCAAATTTTATTTGCATAGCCTGAAATCACAATTTACACATTATCTCACTGGGCTTTGACAAACTGTACAGATGTGACATCCTCTGCCCTTAGACCCTTGAACCGGGTGAGGAAAAACGTAAAAAAAACCCTAAACAGGGAAAATAAGAAACCTCAGGAAGAGCCACAGAGGAGGGATCCTTCTTCCTAGGACGGACAGACGTGCAATAAATGTCACTTGTACAGAACACAAAAACATGATAACAACAGTTCACTTAGAATGCATAAAACATCCATGAGTCCCAGAGTCTGTGGATTCTATGAGTCCAGATGTATGGAAAGTCTAGTGATCCAGACGCAGGTGGACTCTGTTGGTCCAGGAGTCATTGTACTCCATGTAGCAAGATCTGGGTGTTGCTGAGTCCAAGAGTATGTAGAATCTGTAAATCCAGGGATAGGTGAAGTGTAGTGGTCCAGAAGCAGGTGTAGTCTATGGATCCAGAAGCCATTGTGATCTGTGGGTCCCGATTTGCACTTGGAAATCCAGCCTAGGATCCAAGTCACAGGATCCAAGTCACAGGATCTCCTTTCCTAATGTGGCCAGGGGGCATCAGGCAGGACCACAGCAGCACCTCCCACCGCGACCTAGAAAAACCTGCAGGATGGTAAAGCACAACGACTCCGGGGAAGAAGTAAAGTTAGTGTAAGGATATGGACATTTACAGGAGCAGAGAAGGAGTCGGAGTCAGAGGGGGGAGAGAAGAAAGCTCAGTGAATCATGGAGTGTTCCCCCAGCAACCTAAGCCTATAGCAGCATAACTAAGGGCTAGATAGGCCAGCCTTAACTATAAGCTTTATCAAAAAGGAAGGTTTTAAGCCTACTCTTAAAATCAGAGAGTGTGTCTGCCTCCCGTACCAAGACTGGAAGATAGTTCCACAGGAGAGGAGCTTGATAGCTGAAAGCTCTGCCTCCCATTCTACTTTTGGAAATTCTTGGGATCACCAATAACCCTGCATCCTGGGAGCGTAAGGTTCTGGATGGGCGATAGGGTACTATGAGCTGTTCAAGATAAGATGGTGACTGACCATGAATAGCTTTGTAGGTGAGAACAAGGATTTTAAATTCTATTCTGAATTTAACTGGGAGCCAGTGCAGAGAAGCCAGTATGGGGGAAATATGGTCTCTGATATTAGTTCTAGTCAGTACACGCGCTGCTGCATTTTGGATTAACTGAAGAGTTTTTAAAATTTTGTTAGGGCAACCTGAAAATAAAGAATTACAGTAGTCCAGCCTGGAAGTAACAAACGCATGAACTAGTTTTTCTGCATCTTGTTGAGACAGGATGTGCCGGATTTTAGCAATGTTACGGAGGTGAAAGAAGGCGGTCCTTGAAATCTGTTTAACATGTGATTTAAAAGACAGCTCCTGGTCAAAGATAACACCCAGGTTTCTGACAGTGGTGCTGGAGGCCAAGGCAATGCCATCCAGATTAACTATGTTGCTGGATAATGAGTCTCTAATGTGTTTGGGGCCCAGCACAATGACTTCAGTTTTGTCAGAGTTTAACATTAAAAAGTTATGAAACATCCAGTTTTTAATGTCCTTAAGACATGACTGTAGATTAGCTAACTGATGGGTTTCATCTGGCTTCATTGATAAGTATAGTTGTGTGTCATCTGCATAACAGTGAAAATGTATGGAGTGCTTTCTAATAATTTTACCTACAGGAAGCATATATAGAGTAAATAGTAATGGTCCAAGCACAGAACCTTGTGGGACTCCATGACTAACCTTGTCATATCTTGATGATTCATCATTAACATGAACAAAATTATATCTATCAGATAGGTAGGACTTAAACCATCTTAGAGCAGATCCTTTAATGCCAATTTGGTGTTCCATCCTCTGTAGTAAGATGTGATGATCGATAGTGTCAAAAGCTGCACTAAGATCTAATAAGACTAGTATAGAGATAAGTCCTGCATCAGATGCAGTGAGGAGGTCATTTGTAACTTTTACCAATGCCGTTTCTGTGCTGTGATGCTTTCTAAAACCTGACTGAAACTCTTCAAATAGACTATTATACTGAAGAAAGCCACATAGTTGTTTCGCTACTGCTTTCTCTAGAATCTTTGAAAGAAAGGGGAGGTTGGATATTGGTCTATAGTTGGCTAAAACTTCTGGGTCTAGGGTAGGTTTTTTTAGGAGCGGTTTAATTACAGCTACTTTAAATGACTGGGGC
The DNA here is from genome assembly GCA_001698575.1 of Mola mola. Taxonomy (NCBI): domain Eukaryota; kingdom Metazoa; phylum Chordata; class Actinopteri; order Tetraodontiformes; family Molidae; genus Mola; species Mola mola. The sequence continues at coordinate 773,429 of KV751325.1, forward strand.
ACATAACCTGTTACAAGGGATAGATTGATAATGTTTAGTAGTGGATTTCTAATTAGGGGTAAAACCTCTTTGAGCAACCTAGTAGGTATGGGGTCTAGTATACAGGTTGATGATTTAGATGAAGATAATGTTGTCGTTAGTTCCTTAAGGTCAATTGGATGGAAGCTTTCCAAACACACATCAGGACTAATAACAGCCTCTATAATTCCTGTTGCTGAACTGGAATCTGTGGAGTGTAGGATATTTTCTCTGATAAGTCTAATTTTATTATTGAAGAAGTTCATAAAATCATTACAGGTGAGGGCTCTAGGAATGCATGGTTCAATAGAATGATGGCTCTCAGTCAGCCTGGCTACAGTGCTGAAAAGGATCCTGGGCTTATTCTTGTTTTCTTCTATCAACGCTGAATAGTAGTCTTTTCTTGCTCGGCGAAGGGCCTTCCTGTATACTTTAAGGCTATCCTGCCAGGCCATGTGTGGCTCTTCCAGTTTAGTGGAACGCCATTTCTTTTCAAGTTTATGAGTTTTCTGTTTTAACTTGCGAGTGTTAAGATTATACCACGGAGCTAGTCTCTTTACTGGTTTTGTTTTCTTTTTAACTGGGGCAATGGAATCGAGTGAAGCACGTAGAGAGCCGGCAGTGAAATCGGCAAGGTGATCAAGCTGGGAGGGGCTAAATTTAAGATATGACTCCTCTGTTATTTTGGGCTATGGCACTGAAATTAATGCAGAGGGAATAATTTCTTTAAATTTAAATTTCTTTTAATTTCTTTATTTTCAACAGTGTCCTCAGATATGCATCTGCTATAATAACTAGTGACTCTTGGTTTATAGTTGATGAGCAGAAATTCAAATGTTAGAAGATAATGATCTGATAAAAGCAGATTTTGCGCAGAGACATTTAAATGCTCAATTTCAATGCCATATGTCAGAACAAGATCAAGGGTGTGATTAAAAGTGTGTGTTGATTCTTGTACACACTGACAGAAGCCGAATGAATCTAATAGTGAGAGAAATGCTGTACCAAGGCTGTCGTTTTCAATGTCTACATGGATATTAAAATAACCTACAATAATAACTTTATGTGTTTCGAGGACCAGTGCTGAGAGAAACTCTGAAAATTCAGATAAAAATTCAGTGTAGGGTCCAGGTGCTCGATACACTATAACAAACATAATTGGAGTTTTCATGGTTGGATCGGAAATGCTAAGAATGAGATTTTCAAATGAACTAAATTTTTGTTTGGGCTTAGGGTTTATTAATAGGGCAGAATTGAAAATGGCTGCAACTCCACCACCTCTGCCAGTGTCTCTGGGAATGTGTGTGTTAATGTGACTGGGAGGAGTGGATTCATTAAGACTTACATATTCGTCTTGGCACAGCCAAGTTTCAGTAAGGCAGAATAAATCAATATTGTTATCTGATATAAGCTCATTTATTAATACACCTTTAGATGATAGGGATCTGATATTCAAGAGTCCACATTTAAGTCTCTTTACTTTGTAAACTGCCTCATTAGTGGTGTTGATTTTTATTAAGTTCCTATGTGAACTCTTATTTGATTTAGTGGATTTAGTGAATTTATGCGGACGAGGGACAGACACAGTCTCTATGGGGTTGTAGGTGGATGACTCTAAAGGAAGCGCGGAGAAGCGTGTAAGACTGCAACTCTGCTTCCTGGCCTCAACTCTGAATTGTCAATTTGGCTGACTAATAAATCTGGCCATATTTCTAGAAATGAGAGCAGCTCCTTCCCAAGTAGGATGGATGCCGTCTCTCCTCATTAGACCAGGTCTTCCCCAGAAAGTTTGCCAATTATCAATGAAACCCACGTCGTTTGCTGGACACCACCTCGACAGCCAGCGTTTGAACGACGACATGAGGCTAAACATATCGTCATTGGTCAGGTTAGGCAGGGGACCAGAGAAAACTACGGAGTCCGACAGTGTTTTGGTAAAAGCACACACCGACTCAACATTAACTTTAGTGAAAAAATTACGCACCCACTATGTCTTTTGCAGATGGATCCAGAGTGATGTCCACTGATGATAGTGTTTAAATGTCTGCCAGCCTCTTCTCACTTACCATGACATTGTGATGTTGAATAATACATCTCATGAGAAAGACATGGCTCCCCCAGAGACGTCAAATTCTGAGAGTAGTTGTTTTTCTCATTTTGGAGAACAACCTGCGCCTTTTCAGATATCACCCAGCCACATAGCACCAGGATGAGGGAAATTTTTCTCAAGCAATCATTGGGATATTTTGTGTTGTCCACATCAAAAGTGTGATAGAGGGCCTAATGATCTGCAGATCTGGCAGAAGGGTGTACATTTGTGTCTGCAGTGTCCTTTTTAACCTTCAACAATGACAGGTTTATTTTCAGTTCACCTTTCTGAGCAAACTTTAGATTCCCTGTTATGGCTTCAACCATCCTACCTTCATTTGGCATTCTGGTTCACGCAAGTTTGTGTGAGTAACCAAATCTCTAGCAAAACCATAAATTACAAAATTTGAAAGGTGTTTAAAAAGGTGCTTGTCAGGGCCTGGTGCTGTCCAGATCCTCATCCTTGAGACTCTTTCTTGGATGTCTGCCATTATGATGTTTAGTTGGTCTTGTTCTGGGAGGTGGCTGTGATCCTCTCAAGTCTGTTAACCACTGAGCATCAGTGTTATGTGATGCCTCCTTCTCCCATATGCTCTTCCAGTACTGTTCAGTCTCACTCCTGGGTGGGTCTGCTCTCATCTTATTACCCTCCCACTGAGAGCACACTTTGGATGAAAATAAACCTGTCAGTGGTAAACATTGTGCTTATTCTCCTGGCCTCCGCTTCTCTACTGTACCTCTTCAGACGGGTAGAAAGGGCTGTGAACCTCTGTTTGGCAGTCTCCAGTGCCTCAGCTATGGACAGCTTGTTGTACTTCTTAGTTAGGTCTTTTGTGGTCCCGCCCTTGTCCAGCTCTGAGAGTTGGTTAACCTTTATCCAGGTTGCCATGATCTTAACTTCTGGCCTTGTTTTCCATGGACGGTACTGCTCGTATTCAACTTGTAGCCAGGCATCTGCAGCAATACTGTTGCTGTTGTGTATATCAGCTTGTTGGTCTCAGTGATGGTCACAGTATTGATAGTTAGTAGTGTTGAATTCACTCTAGCAGACATTCAGAGGGTATTGACTTAGCGATGTTTACCATTCCCAGGGGTTCCAGGTATTCAAGTTAGCTATGATTTTCATTCTCAGGCCAGTTGCCCTTGTGTGAATGTCCATGGGGTTTCTTATTGGGGCTTGGAATCCAATCTCCAAGTGTGGGGGTGATGACCCCCCTCCCCGACCTGTCGTCCTGGCTCCCCCTTGCTGTGGCATTGTTGTTGTACCTCATCAATCTCTAGTTGTGATAGTAGCTGTCAATTGCGGGCATTGGAATACTGAGTCACAAGTTGTTTCCTCATTACCTTGGATGTTGGGCCCTTTCAAAGCATCCATAGATCCCACATCCACATGTATGTCTTATCACTGTGGTTGCCGGCGTAGCAGCATTCCATTAATCCCAAGTTTTCGCTCCTAGTCCATGAATGTCTTATTCCAGTAGCCCACTTCCCATCCGGTTGCCCTGGTTACTTGTAAGGTCGTGTTCACAGCTAATATTTTGCTTCCTTGGTGCAGACCAGATTTAAATCGGATACTCTGTTTCATTTTTCAGCTGGTTTGGTTCGCGTTAAAAAAGGCAAATTTCAAGCGGACTACAAAATTGTAGGCAAAAATCATGTGCATGGAATGCCGTTCCAATAATTGGTCAGATGGTTTGGCAAGTAAAAAGGAAAAAAACCCTCAATCAACAGGTTATTTTTCCTGCTCATCTTGATCAGGACTGCATATTAGCTGATTTACAGATCAGTCCGATCTTAAGAAGAGTCTACCAACTATATACCTGTTTCACTCGATCACACGCACTCACAATGACCGCACACGCTATATCGGATAGTGTTAAGAAGCACTTCTTAAAGTCTATCACATACATCGAATTCAGATTATAGGCGGCACAGTGGTGCAGTAGTTAGCACTGTCGCCTCACAGCAAGAAGCTCCTGGGTTCGATTCCGAGTCAGGGCGTTTCTGTGCGGAGTTTGCATGTTCTCCCTGTGTCTGCGTGGGTTCTCTCCAGGTACTCCGGCTTCCTCCCACAGTCCAAAAACATGCAGACTGGGGATTAGGTTAATTGGTCACTCTAAATTGCCCGTAGGTGTGAATGTGAGTATGGATGGTTGTTTGTCTCTATATGTCAGCCCTGCGATGAACTGGCGACTTGTCCAGGGTCCAGGGGTCCAGGGTGTATCCCGCCTTCGCCCAAAGATGCTGAGATAGGCTCCAGACCCCCTGCAACCCCTAACAGGATAAGCAGTAGAAAGGATGGCTGGATGGATGTGCTTTTATTGATGATCTGTTCTTTCTTTTGTACTCGTACCTTTTGATTTCTGGGATTTCCCAGTATTTCTTGTACTTTTGCGCCCCCCCCCCCGCGACCCTTAACAGGATAAGCGGTAGAAAATGGATGGATGGAGGTCCTGAAAGTACAATGGTGTATGTAACAACAATGTTGCTCAATATATTTAGTTGAATAAGTATATGTTAGGTTACATTGCTTGATTAATAATAATTTTTTACACTTTACTCAACAGTACCTGAACATTTACAGGAAAAGCAACAAACGTCTTGTCTTTCTTCCTTCAACTAACATATCTGAAAAATATAAAGGCAGAACTGCTTATATGAAAATCAGAATTTGAAAATCAACTTAATATGGCAAAACGTGTAAGACAAAGAACATGGCTCTCTTCATTCAAGGGAATTACGAAGAAATATTTCAACATCACATTGTTCTCATTATGTCCCCAAATCACTGTCATTTTACAGCATATATTCACTATGACTTCTATATCTCCAGCAGGTGGAGTTATGGTTCTCACTAACATTGCTTTTATACAATAAGTTTCCGAAAGAAATATTGTGCCTGAGGTCCCTAGGTGAACTGCTGCAACAGTGTACTCACTATCTGACAGTACACTAGATCAATTACATTACACGGTGAAATAAAAAGCAAACTAATAAGTAACATGTTGACTAGAGACAGTATATCAAAATTAATTGGCAAAATCTGTTTTTAGTAATGAGCAATATAAAAATCTGATACTAACATGTTTATTAATTTCCTTAATTTCTAAAGCGCTTTACTAAAAAGGAGAGCGTCAGATGACGATTTGACGATCTGAAGTTGTTTCTTCTTCTCTTTCCACAAATTTTCATGCAAGTTATTAAATAGATATATTAACACTTACGTACAAACTCAACTGTTCCAAGGAGAAAGAAAAGTTAAATATGCAAAACAGGTACAAATATGAATCTGAATTTTACAGAACAATCATGTACCCGTGGTTTGAAAAGACTTTCTGGGATCTTCTATCTTATGACTTGTGTGTGATATCAGGTAGCTGCTAGAATTTTGTCACGGTTTTCTTCATACTGGTGTA
>KV751325.1:779192-826666 GCA_001698575.1 Mola mola
ATAAAATGCTTTATTTTATTATTTGTGTACACACTAGCAGATGCTGCAAGAAACAAAAGCTAACCAAAACTGTCAGTTTACAGTTAGTTTTCTCTTGTTAGCTGCTATATGCCTGCAAGCTGTGTTATGTTAAGATTCTCAGAAGACACACTCCAGATACCTTTGCAACAAAGCAGGTTTGTGATTTGCAAGCTAATTTTAGGGGTAAACAGGTTTTCAGTTTTAGGCTGGTTCATTTGCAGAGGTGGTGACCTATGACCTACAATCAATATCTAGTTGTGGTAAGAATAATATCATTAATCAGTGAATGAGCTCATAAGATTTCAGCTCTACTAGGAATGTACCTGTGACTTAATTATATTCTGACTTCATTAAACCCGAGCTAAGTTCTTGCTGGACTAAAACCCAAGCTGACGCTTCTATAGTTCAAATAAGCTTAATTAAGAATGGTCTTTATGGAAGGGTAGCAGTCAAGGAAGGGGAACAGGGTGAAAAGGCTAAGATATGGCAAAGATCATAGCAAAAGCTAATAAAATACTGATAGAAATGGAATGGTCTCCACAGAATCCAGACATGAATAATATAGAGGCATTATGGGATCACCTGGACAGAGAAAGAAAGAAGAAACAGTCTGCATCTACAGGAGAACAGAGAAGTGCTGAAAGAAGCGTGGTTACACATACCAGAAGATAACACAAAAGTTCAAAAATGTGCTGATTGCCAAGAGAGGTCACACTAAATACTGATTTCTCCCTGTAAAAGGCTTTTTGTACTGATGTTTTTTTGTTTGTTTTTTTTTTATTTGTGTACATGTGTTCTGTATTTTCTGGTTGTTTCTTATCAATGACAAAGACAAAATGGATGGTCATTAGAAGTTGCTAGAAGAAAACTGATGGTGGTCTAAGACTGCACAGTACTGTAAGTTTATTTTCTGATTTGTGTTTTCTGAATTTAGCAATGCTCACTGGTCAGTTATTTTTTCAGTATGCAGAGTGACTCACTTACTGTTCTGTACAACTAGACACTTAGAAAGAGACAGAAACAACTTGGTTACTTATAAATGTAAGAGGTTCATGTTAATGCGACAGACAAACACACACTCTCCCTCTCTCAGAGCGATTGGGGTGTGAGGAGAGAATCAGACACTCATAGTGAGACTTCAATTCATAAAAATGTAACCACTGGAAATAAGAACAGAAAAACACCATATACTTCTCTGATAGTTTAAGGTATAGTGTGTAAAATATCGGTGGACTGTCTATAAAAAGTAGATGAAATAAAAGATGTTCTGTATTTAGACCGATCTGAACCATATTTCATAGGCTTGATAACTACAGTACGTAGGAGAGAAAGTCATTAGTATGTTTTATGGTATTTAAACAAAGCTTTTAGAAGACATGGATGTGCAATTATTTTTTATATTGAGACAAATGCTAAGTGACAAACTTCTAAATAGACCACAGAAAATTTCAGCTCCCAATAACATACCTGTGATTTAATGATTATTTGAAATTGCACAAAAAATACAAAGTATACTTCCCGTCTGACAAGCAGCCTTGCAGCCTGACATAATGCGGGCTGTCTGTGAGGTAAGTCTGTTATCCATGCCACCAGGTCCTGGTCCACCTGCATCAACGAGAGCTTCTCAGCCAGACAGGCTGGCTGTACGGTGTCAAAGGCACGGGAGAAGTCAAAGAACATGACCCTCACTGTGCTTTATTCACACGCCTATCCAGGTGCGTATAAGCTCTGTGAAGCAGATGGATGATGGCACCCTCCACGCCGATGCCAGCCTGATAAGCAAACTGCAGCAGGTTCAGGCAGCCGCGAACCAGGGGCCTGAGGTGTTGCAGGAACAGTCTCTCAAAGGTTTTCATAACATGTGACGTTAGAGCCACAGGTCTGAAGTAATTTAGAGCACTGGGACATCCCTTCTTAGGCACTGGGACTATACAGGATGTCTTCCAGATCATGGGCACACTTTTCAGCCTCAGGGAGAGGTCAAAAATATGTGTGAAGACTCCTGCCAGCTGCTCACACACACCCTGAGCACCCGTGGGTTGATGTCGTCTGGTCCCCTGGCCTTATTGATCCTGGTCCTGGTGAACTGCCATGTCACCTGGCTGGTCTTGATGGTAATTGGAGGTATGGAGGAGGGGTGACTGTCCACCCTGCTGGGTGAAATGAACGAGGAGGGGGGTAGCACAGGTGTGGGTGGGGGTTGGGGTATCAGAGTGCGTGGAGGTGGGCCTGATCTTTGCTGGTGAATCAAATCTGTTAAAAACAGGTCCCTTCCACCGCTCCTGGGGCTCTTTTCATGCCAGTAATGTTCCCAACCCACGCCCAAACCTCCCTAGCATTGCCCTGCTGTAGCTTTCCCTCAATCCTGTTCTTATAAGAGTCTTTGGCCCTCCGCAGTTCCCTCCTCAGCTCTCTCTGGATTTCTTTTTGGGCAATCCCATTGTCCCCAGCCATGAAAGCCTTCTTCTTCCTGTTCAACTGGACCTTGATGTCCCTGTTGATCCATGGTTTGTTGCAGGGGAAGCAGCGAACCTTCCTGGTGGGAACAACACTCTCCTCACAAAACCTGATGTAGTCAGTGATGCATCGAGTGAGGCCCTCAATGTCATCACCAAAGTCCTCCTGAAACATCACCCAGTCTGTTATCCTGTAGCACTCCATCAGGCTCTCCTCTGCCTCCCCTGACCACTGCTGTACAGTCCTGGTGGAAGAGGACCGTCTCCTAACAAGAGGGTTGTATGTAGGAGTCAGCTGTATCAGGTAGTGGTCTGATTTGCCAAGAGGGGGGAGGGTTGTGGCTCCCTAAGGGCTGTGGCAATACAGTAAGTCCAAGGTCTTGTCCCCTCTGGTGCTGCAGGTCACATACTGGGTGAAGTTAGTCAGTGTCTTTGAGATATAGACATGGTTAAAATCTCCGTTTAATATGAGGAGAGCATCGGGGTGCCGCGTCAGCAGGTCTGCGACGGTCGAGTGAATGACGTCACAAGCGCGCGGCGCCACTGCCGGTGGTGGAGTGTAAACAGTGACGATAAAAACTCCCGCTGAAAACTCCCGGAGCAGATAGAATGGCCTCAAGCCCACAGCCAACAGTTCAACATCAGGGGTGCATGTTATCATCTTCGTGGTTACATGTCCCGGGTTACACCATTTGTCGTTAACAAAGGCAGCAAGCCCAGCACCCAGCTTCTTACCACTCTGTTTGTCTCTGTCCGCCTCTGTCCGCCCGAACTAGCGAGAAACTGACTGCACAGTGTGTCTTCCCGTTCAACCATGTCTCTGTCAGGCATAACTCACTGCTCTCCCGGTACTCATGTTGTCCGGGACGAGGGCAGAGAGTTCATCCATTTTGCTTGGAAGTGAGCGTACATTCCCCATGATGATTGAGGGAACAAAGGGTTTGTATCTCCACCTCCTCTCCGTCTTCTTGTTCTTCATGTTGACTCCGGCTCGGGTTCGTCGTCTCTTTCTCCTCAGCTCCTTCGGAATCTCCTTCGGACGTGCCGCGGGTCGTTCCTGGTGCTGTAGGCGCTCCTCGCACGAGTAAACAACCGTCCATTGTTTGGTGATCGCTGTGTCCGTAGTCCTGCACATTGTTACTTCGACTGTTTGTTGAGCGGTAATTAAACTTGAAACTGAAACTGAAACTGCCTGTGTTGTAGCGTACTTTCCCAAAAAGTGCCAGGGTAAGAAAATAAACTAAAAGAGCAAAAGGCGTAAACAAGCATAAAACAGGAGTTGCGAAACAGGAGCTGCTGTGTCGGGGTGCCACTCGCTGCGGCGCCCAGAGAGACGACTGCGTATTTAGCCCCCTTTTCTCTGAGTGCAACCAATTGCCTTCAGAAGCTGCCTGATGATTGCTGAATGATCAAATGTTGACTTAATGACTGAATACAGTCAACCTGTGTGTAATCTAATCTCAGTACAAATACAGCTCTTCTGTGACAGCCTCAGAGGTTTGTTAAGAGAATATTGGGGAGCAAACAGCATCATGAAGTCCAAGGAACACACCAGACAGGTCAGGGTTAATGTTGTGGAGAAGTTTAAAGCAGGATTAGGCTATAAAAAGATTTCCTAAACTTTGAACATCTCACGGAGCACCGTTCAATCCATCATCCGGACATGGAAAGAGTATGGCACAACTGCAAACGTACCAAGACACGGCCATCCACCTAAACTTACAGGCTGAACAAGGAGAGCACTGATCAGAGATGCAGCCAAGAGGCCCATGTTGACTCTGGACGAACTGCAGAGATCCACAGCTCAGGTGGGGGAATCTGTCCACAGGACAACTATTGGTCGTGCAATGCACAAATATGGCCTTTATGGAAGAGTGGCAAGAAGAAAGCCATTGTTAAAAGAAAACCACAAGAAGTACCATTTGCAGTTTGCCAGAAGCCATGTGAGGGACACAGCTAACGTGTGGAAGAAGGTGCTCTGGTCAGATGAGACCAAAATTGAACTTTTTGGCCTAAATGCAAAACGCTATGTGTGATGGAAACTAACACTGCACATCGCTCTGAACACACCATCCCCACTTTCAAAGATGGTGGTGGCAGCATCATACTCTGGAGGTGCTTCTCTTCAGCAGGGACAGGGAAGATGGTCAGAGTTGATGGGAAGATGGATGGAGCCAAATACAAGGCAATCTTGGAAGAAAACCTGTTGGAGTCTGCAAAAGACTTGAGACTGGGGCGGAGGTTCACCTTCCAGCAGGACAACAACCCTAAACATAAAGCCAGGGCTACAATGGAATAGTTTAAAACAAAACATATTCATGTGTTAGAATGGCCCAGTCAGAGTCCAGATGTAAATCCAAACGAGAATATGTGGCAAGATCTGAAAACTGCCTTTCACAAACGCTCTCCATCTAATCTGACTGAGCTTGAGCTGTTTTGCAAAGAAGAATGGGCAAAAATTTCAGTCTCTAGATGTGCAAAGCTGGTAGAGACATACCCCAAAAGACTTGCAGCTGTAATTGCAGCAAAAGGCGGTTCCACAAAGTATTGACTCAGGGGGGCTGAATACTTTTACACACCGCACTTTTCAATTTTTTATTTGTAAAAAAATTTTAAAATCATGTGTACTTTTCTTTGTACTTCACAATTGTGTGCCACTTTGCGTTGGTCTTTCACATAAAATTCCAATAAAATATATTTATGTTTGTGGTTGTAACGTGACAAAATGTGGAAAAGTTCAAGGGGTATGAATACTTTTGCAAGCCACTGTACACCAGTGAAAACGCTTGCAGACAGTGTCAGCATTTCATACAATAACGCAAAGTGACAGCTTTTAAAATAGTTACTCTTCTCTCTATTTTTGTATAACTTGGCTGACACAGTAAAACACAGCAGCATCTTTAGTCTTTTTTCACTGCAACTCTGCGCAGATTTCCAGGGAAGTCTGACTTTTAAAACTAACAGCAACAGTAAAACTGCATTGCACATTTTCATGGCTTTATTTAGTCCATGGATCTCAAGTGGGCCGAAATGTAGGGGGTGATTCATATAGACCCTGAGAATTAAAATAGTAAATAATTTGAACAATAAAATTTCAGAACTTACAAAACAAATTGAGAACAAATGGTATTTAAAAAAAAAAAAAAATCACAAAAAAAGGAATATAAATTACAGTAAATGAAGAGATCTTCTGAATGAAATATTTGAAATGGAGATTAGCATGATAATTGCATATCTTTGGAAAAAGATGGGAGAAATAGATTGTTGCAGGGTTCCATTAAAAATCCCAGCGAAGATGGAAAAACAAAAATTTTATGGCGTAGTCAGTCATTCCAGTGACAGTCCAAACAAAAAAGTGAAAAAGCAGAATAGCAAGAAAAAAGTATGTACAATATTTATTGTATGTTTTTACAAAAAAAAGGAAATGTCAGGGTTCTGCAGTAACTCATTCACGAAGAAATAAAAAAATACCAGAATGTAAGCCAACTCACAAAACTGCAAACTCCACTGCAACAATCCGAGACTCTCCCATACCACAGCCAAGATGGTCTCTTTTATACCCATAGCCCCTCCCATGGGTGTAAAAAAAACCCAAAATAAATACAATAAACAATATTTTTAACAAAGAAAGGCATTTATAACACAATGAAAAATTCAGCAATTAAACATAAACTCAGCAAATCACTCATTATCATTCCCCCATAAAACCACAAAACCAAGTAATGACACAGGAAAACAATAAACAATAAACAAAAAACATAATTTGGCAAAACACATGACTAAAAAAGCGTGCCAGACTGCACTATATAATAGTGTCCATAGCTAGGCCCCTTTTGCCGGTTGAGCACTCAGATGGGAGACGGCAAGATGCCAACAGTGTTTCAGCAGTGGTGAGTGTGGTATTCGTATATGCATAAAAGAAATTATTGCGACCATGTGTGTACCCATGGCCATGCTACTTTAACAGCTTAGGGAGGAGAAACAATTGTGGGGTGTTTAGACATACAGTACATGTAATGCGAATATGGAAAGGATAGAAAACACGAATGACTTGTGGTGTATGTGTGTGCGGGCTGCTTAAAGCCAGCGACGCAGTGAGGAGATGTGTGTATGCGCCACCCACAGTCAATGACTGAGCACATGGATTAAATATGTAACATAAGGAACGATTTATCTTTGTGGTAATTTATTTACTGCTTTTTTCATCTCACTTTCTACTTCATTATATATTTAATGTCTGTAAGCACATTACATGAAGTCTTCCTGTAACATGAATCAACTTTTTAACACCCAATGAAGTGTGAATGATATATGAACTCTCCTGAATGATTTATTTATGTTTATATATGTTTTTGCCCTAACCTACTGGTGTTTCTTTTTTCTAAGTTGTGTATATATAAGTATGAATAGGAGTGTGTATTTGTGCATGTGTATGTATTGTATATTCATTTTATTAACTAGTTTCAGCATGACTTTTGAATGTTTTGGATTACGTTAGTAAAAAAAAAAAAAAAAATCCTGGATCCAGATGATAAACCAGATTACCACCAAAATGTAATCGACTGTTCCTTATGCCATTTCCCAGGACATAGATAAGATATTCAATGTTCGGACTGATAAACTTTATTTTAGGGAAAAATACGTTCTGAATTTGATGCCTGCAACTGTTGGGACAGGGGCATGTTTACTACTGTGTGTTACATTACCTTTTTATTTTTTTTTTTCGAACAACACTCAGTAAGCATCTGTGAACTAGACACACCAATTGTTTCAAAGTATTGAAAATGGAATTTATTATTCTTGCTTCATGTACATATTAAGTTGCTAAACAAGTTCAGGGTTTCCATTGTTGTATTTTAAGCTTCAAAATGTGCACTACATTTTCAATGGACAGGTCTGGACTGCACGTAGACCAGTCCAGTATCCACACTCTTTTACTGTGAAGCCATGCTGTTGTAACTCATGCAGAATGTGGCTTGGCATTGTCCCGCTGAAGAGAAGGTTATTTAGATGGAAGCATAAAAACCTGTATTTACCTCTCATTATTAATCGTTGCTTCACAGGTGTGCAGTAACCCATTCCATGTGCAGTAAATACACCGGAATACCATCAGATTCTGGCTTTTAAACTTTGCATTGATAAGCTGCATGGCCATTTTCCTCTTTAACGCAGAGGCACCAGTGGCTATTACTTCCCCAAAAAATTTTAAATATGAACTCGTCAGACTACAGCACACTTTTCCGATTTAGCATCAGCTTTGCACAGTAAGGTCTTAACTTACATTTGTAGATGCAACGCACAATGCACTGTTGTAACTGACAATGGTTTTCCGACGTGTTACCAAGCCCACACTGTACTATCAATTACAGAATAATGCCTGTTCTTAAAGCACTACTGCCTGAGAGATCAAAGTTAACGAGCATTGAGTTTTGGTTTTCAGGCTTGAACATTACATGCAGAGATTTCTCCAGATTCAGTCTTTTAATGATTTTATGGACTATAGATTGTCAAATCTCTAAATTCCTTGCAATAGCATGTTGAGAAAGGTTGTTCATAATCTCTTAGACTACTTGCTTATCTAGTCTTTCACAAAGTGGAGAAAATCACTATCATTGCTTGTGAACGGCTGAGACTTTCAGGAGCGCATCTTTTATTAATCATGGTACTATCACCAGTTACCGATTAACCCTCTTACCTGTGGAATGTTACGGGTGTTATTGAACATTCCACAACTTTACCAGTCTTTTATATCATCATTCCAACTTTTTTGGAATGTGTTGCAGACATAAAATTAAAAATGTGTGTATATTTCCCCCCCAAAAAAACATCAAGTCCTCAGTTTGAACATTGAATATTTTGTGTTTGTGCTGAATTAAATGCAATATAGGTTGTAATAGATTTGCTAATTACTTTACTCTGTTTTTATTCTTATTTTACCCAGCGTCCCAACATTTTGGGAATTGGAATTTGTAAACAACTAATTAATTGGCTTATAGTTTTACTCCTCATTTGTCTATTTTAGTTTGCTCAATGCTTGTTAACTGTAATGTCAGTGCACTTGTCATGCTCTTGATTTGATATAACGTATGCAGCAAACGCCACCCCTTTCATGTGAACGTGCTCATGGATACATCAGGACATCCTGGGTTGTTTTGCTTGTATTTCATGTTGAACTTGCTTCGTAAATACAGGCCCAAGAATGCAGTGATGCATAAAATTAATCTTGCATCTCGCTGGGTGTCTGTGCATCATGTCTGATTTTGTATGCTTGTATGAAAGTATATTGAAAATAGAAACACAGGATATCACAGCTTGGCACTATGAGAGTCACTGATCTTATCAGTGTGGTTACCTGAATCTACCTGGAAATGTCATATGTGCTGTCTGCATAACATTTACACAAAACAATGACATGCTTAGGTGTGGATGGTCACCCACCAGAACAGGAGCAGGAATAGGGAAGGACGTACACTTGATGAGCCAGTCTTCATACAGCTGGTGAATGGACTCCAGATACTCCTGGTGGACCAATTCCCCAAATGTTTAAGGAGAAAATCCAGTATTTTTTCAACTTAAGCCCTATTTTATTGTCTTTTAAGTTATAAAATTTCATAAAATACACCTTTTTTATTTAAATAGGTAGTTTGTTTGTTAGGACCACTTATCTCGACAAGGCTATACAATCTAATGAAATTGGGCTAGTCAAAAGATCAAAAATTCCTTTTTTTTTTTTTTTTACCACTAACAATGCATAAAAGGTGAGTTTTCTAAGAACTGTTAAAAAAAAAATAAAAAATGTATAAAACAGAGCTTGTAGGGACGGTTTATCCTAAATTTCTCTTCCTGTCGCTGATGGTGCACCCCAGACATGACCAGACAAGTGCTGAAGGGTTAAATTGTTAAGTTGTCCTAGCAACCAAACTCTATATTAAATTAAGTCTAAATATATATATTGAGATTTTAGACCCTAAAAGATGGAAATAGGACTATTGAATATGTGGACTGACAGAAAACCATATGGTTATATCCTCACCAGTGGAATGATTTTCTCCTCCTCTCTA
Organism: Mola mola; assembly: GCA_001698575.1. Classification (NCBI taxonomy): domain Eukaryota; kingdom Metazoa; phylum Chordata; class Actinopteri; order Tetraodontiformes; family Molidae; genus Mola; species Mola mola. The sequence goes on from KV751325.1 coordinate 788,731, forward strand.
CATCTCCGGTTGAGCCTCTCGTGACAGATCCTAGGAGAGGTCTGCAGGTAGACTGGAGAAAATAGTCACAGACACACAAAGAGCTGTAGTAACTTTTAACTCTCAAAAAATTCTGTTTTAACAACTGGTTTGATCCCCTCCATGAACCGCCACCATACCATGGTAGAGGGGTTTGGGTGCCCGAATGATCCTAGGATCTATTGTCAGGGGCTGTTTGCCCCTGGTAGGGTCGCCCAAGGCAAATTGGTCCTAGGTGAGGGGCAAGACAAAGCGCGGTTCAAACAGACTCCTATGATGATGACTACCAAGGACTTGTGCACCCTGCGGGGAAGGGTACCAGGACCCCGCCCTGGAGCCAGGCCTGGGGAAGGGGTCCGTAGGCGAGTGCCTGGTGGCTGGGGCTTTGCCCGTGGGGTCCATCTTACAGTGGGACCACCACCCACAGGAGGAGCCATAGGGGTCTGGTGCTATGTGGATCAGTCAAAGGCAGAGACCTTGGCGGTCCGATCCCCGGTTGCTGAAGTCGGCTATTGGAACATGGAAAATTACCTCTCTGGTGGGAAAAGAACCTGAGCTTGTGCGAGAAGTTGAGAGATACCGGCTAGATATAATCGGGCTCACTTCAACACACAGATTGGGTTCTGGAACCAGTCTTCTTGAGAGGGGTTGGACTCTGTTCTTTGCTGGAGTTGTCCTAGGTGAGAGGCGGAGCGCCTGTGTGGGCCTAATAATGGCTCCACGGTTCTCAGCCAGTGTATTGGAGTTTACCCCAGTGGACGAAAGGGTTTCTTCCTTGTGCTTTCGGGTCGGGGAATGGGTCCTGACTGTGGTTTGCACCTATGTGTCAGAGTACCCCTACTTTTTGGAGTCTTTGAAACAGGTGCTGGAAAGTGCGCTTCAGGGGACTCCATTGTTCTACTGGGAGACTGAAGCGCTCAAGTGGGCAATGACAGTGAAACTGAAAGGGTGTGATTGGGAGGAACAGCCTGCCTGATATGAACTGGAGTTGTGTTCAGTTATTGGATTTCTGTGCTAGCCACAGTTTGTCCATAACAACACCATGCTCAGCTATAAGAGTGTCAGTAAGTGCTCCTGGCACCAGGAATCCCCTAAGTCAACAGGCAATGATCGACTTTGTATTCATATCATCTGATCTGCAACCATATGTGCAGGACACTCGGGTAAAGAGAGGAGCAGAGCACCACCTGGCGGTGAGTCTGATCAGGTGGGGTGGGGGCAGACAGACATGGCAGGCCCAAATGTATAGTGAGGGTCTGCTGGGAACGTCTGGCTGAGGACCCTGTCAAAACATTCTTCGACTCCCACCTCCAGCAGAGCTTCAACCATATCCCAGAGGTTGTGGGGAACATGGAATCTGAGTGGGCCATGTTCCGTGCTGCCATTGCCGAGGCAGCTGCTTGAAGCTGTGGTAGTAAGGTTGCTGGTGGTAGTCATGGCGGTAACCCCAGAACCCGCTGGTGGACACCAGAGGTGAAAGTGGCTGGTTTCCTTTTTAAGAAGGGGAAACAGAGGGTTTGATCCAACCACCGGGGGATCACAATCCTCAGCCTCTTTAGGAAGATCTACTCCAGGGAGCTGGAAAGGAGAGTCCGGCTGTTACTCGACCCTCAGATTCAAGAGGAGCTTGTGGTTGTCGTCCTGGCCATGGAACTCTGGACCAGCTTTATACCCTAGCGAAGGTACTGGAGGGGGCATGGGTGTTAGCCCAACCAGTCTACATGTGTTTTGTGGATCTGGAGAGGGCTTATGACCGTGTCCCTCAAGGTGTACTGTGGGGGGTGCTCAGCGAGTATGGGGTAGATGGCCTTTTCTTACGGGCCATTCGATCTCTGTATTGTCAAAGCCAGAGCTTTGTTTGCATTGCATTGTCACCGGTTCTGTTCATAATTCATATTGACAGAATTTTTAGGCGCAGCTAAGCGGCGGAGGGACCCAAGTTCGTTGGCCTCCGGATTCCATCTCTGCTTTTTGCATATGACGTGGTCCTGTTGGCCTCGTCGAACAGTGACCTCCAGCTCGTGCTGGGACGGTTTGCAGCTGATTGAGAAGCAGCAGGGATGAGGATCAGCACCTCTAAATCTCAGGCCATGGTTCTGAGTTGGGGAGGAGTTACTTCGCCAAGTGGAAGAATTCAAGTATTTCGGGATCTTGTTCACGAGTGAGGGGAAAATGGAGCGGGATATTGACAGACAGATTGAGGCAGCTTTGGCAGTGATGTGGACGCTAAAGTGGTCTTTTGTGATGAAGAGAGAGCTGAGCCAGAAGGCAAAGCTCTCACTTTACCAGTTGATCTACGTTCCAATTCTCACCTATGGTCATGAGCTCGGGGTAGTGACCAAAAGAATGAGATCGCAAATACAAGTGGCCAAATGAGTTTGCTTCACAGTGTGGCTGGGCTCTTAGAGATAGGGTGAGGAGGTCGGACATCCGGGAGGAGCTCAGAGTAGAACCGCTGCTCCAGCGAATTGGGCCAGTTGATGTGTTTCGGGCATCTGGTTAGGATGCCTCCTGGAGGTCTTCCAGAGGAGGTGTTTTGGGCATGCCCATCCGGGAGGAGAGCCTGGGACAGATCCAGGACACGCTTGAGAGATAATATCTCTCGGCGGGCTTGGGAACGTCTTGGTTTCCCCCCCGGAGGAGTTGGTGGAAGTGGCAGTGGAGAGGAAACACAGGTCTGGATCTCCCGTCTCAGACTGTTGCCCCCGCAACTCGGATCCGGATAAGCGGCAGAAAACAAACACACACACACTAGTTTGATAAGGATGAATTGTCCTATGACATTTCTGTGGATAATAACCCACTATTTTTTAGTATTAAAAGACTGCTGTAACCTAGATTGGATTCAAGAAAGATATTCTGAGCAGATACTGGTTCGATATCTTCTTATATTACATATTATATTACATATATAACACCAAATTGGCATAACACCAAATTGGCATTAAAGGATCTGCTCTAAGATGGTTTAAGTTCTACCTATCTGATAGATATAATTTTGTTCATGTTAATGATGAATCATCAAGATATGACAAGGTTAGTCATGGAGTCCCACAAGGTTCTGTGCTAGGACCATTACTATTTACTCTATATATGCTTCCTGTAGGTAAAATTATTAGAAAGCACGCCATACATTTTCACTGTTATGCAGATGACACACAACTATACTTAACAATGAAGCCAGATGAAACCCATCAGTTAGCTAATCTACAGTCATGTCTTAAGGACATTAAAAACTGGATGTTTCACAACTTTTTAATGTTAAACTCCGACAAAACTGAAGTCATTGTGCTGGGCCCCAAACACATTAGAGACTCATTATCCAGCAACATAGTTAATCTGGATGGCATTGCCTTGGCCTCCAGCACCACTGTCAGAAACCTGGGTGTTATCTTTGACCAGGAGCTGTCTTTTAAATCACATGTTAAACAAATTTCAAGGACCGCCTTCTTTCACCTCCGTAACATTGCTAAAATCCGGCACATCCTGTCTCAACAAGATGCAGAAAAACTAGTTCATGCGTTTGTTACTTCCAGGCTGGACTACTGTAATTCTTTATTTTCAGGTTGCCCTAACAAAATTTTAAAAACTCTTCAGTTAATCCAAAATGCAGCAGCACGTGTACTGACCAGAACTAATATCAGAGACCATATTTCCCCCATACTGGCTTCTCTGCACTGGCTCCCAGTTAAATTCAGAATAGAATTTAAAATCCTTGTTCTCACCTACAAAGCTATTCATGGTCAGTCACCATCTTATCTTGAACAGCTCATAGTACCCTATCGCCCATCCAGAACCTTACGCTCCCAGGATGCAGGGTTATTGGTGATCCCAAGAATTTCCAAAAGTAGAATGGGAGGCAGAGCTTTCAGCTATCAAGCTCCTCTCCTGTGGAACTATCTTCCAGTCTTGGTACGGGAGGCAGACACACTCTCTGATTTTAAGAGTAGGCTTAAAACCTTCCTTTTTGATAAAGCTTATAGTTAAGGCTGGCCTATCTAGCCCTTAGTTATGCTGCTATAGGCTTAGGTTGCTGGGGGAACACTCCATGATTCACTGAGCTTTCTTCTCTCCCCCCTCTGACTCCGACTCCTTCTCTGCTCCTGTAAATGTCCATATCCTTACACTAACTTTACTTCTTCCCCGGAGTCGTTGTGCTTTACCATCCTGCAGGTTTTTCTAGGTCGCGGTGGGAGGTGCTGCTGTGGTCCTGCCTGATGCCTCCTGGCCACATTAGGAAAGGAGATCCTGTGACTTGGATCCTAGGCTGGATTTCCAAGTGCAAATCGGGACCCACAGATCACAATGGCTTCTGGATCAATAGACTACACCTGCTTCTGGACCACTACAATTCACATATCCCTGGATTTACAGATTCTACATACTCTTGGACTCAGCAACATCCAGATCTTGCTACATGGAGTACAATGACTCCTGGACCAACAGAGTCCACCTGCGTCTGGATCACTAGACTTTCCATACATCCGGACTCATAGAATCCACGGACTGTGGGACTCATGGATGTTTTATGCATTCTAAATGAACTGTTGTTATCATGTTTTTGTGTTCTGTACAAGTGACATTTATTGCACGTCTGTCCGTCCTAGGAAGAAGGATCCCTCCTCTGTGGCTCTTCCTGAGGTTTCTTATTTTCCCTGTTTAGGGTTTTTTTAAGTTTTTCCTCACCCGGTTCGAGGGTCTAAGGGCAGAGGATGTCACATCTGTACAGTTTGTCAAAGCCCAGTGAGATAAGGTGTAAATTGTGATTTCGGGCTATACAAATAAAATTTGATTTGATTTGATTTGATTTTAAAACCCCTACATGAACTCTTTGTAGGGATGTAATGATGCACTGGGAGCCGGTTGAAAACCAATAATCAATACAATTAAGTTTCATTTAAAATTCATTTAAGATTCAATTAACATTCATCCAGCCAGTTGAGATGTGAAATGAGTTGCAATACATATTTTTAGTAGATGGTGCTGACTACATATACTGTGACTTTACTTTAAAGTCTTTTTTAAAATGCTGTGTGGTAACTCGCCACTTCGAGTCATTTCAATTTGGGAATCACAGCAGAAGGAAAGTGTTTTTGATGGCAGCAGTAGGACCAGGAAGCTGCGGCTGACGTCAAGACGACTGTCTGAAAGGGTGGGGGGGGGATTTTGGACAAAAAACTGTGAGGGAAGGGAGAATGGAGTTGCTTTAGGAGTTTCATAGGAATCCCAAAAGTTAAAAAACCAAAATTTAAGATGGATGTTTATTTTCTAATTTACAAAGCAATGGAAATGTGCATTGTTTAGCAGTTTGTAAAGTTTATAAACTCCCCACCTCAAAAGTGAAAAGGGATTCTATCATTTTATGATGAAAAAGAGAAAGATTAAAACTTTGTATCCAAGAAATAATAAAAGGACACCTTTTTCTTTCATAATTTGTAGGGGTGTAAAGATTGACCGATCTGAACCAGTAATCATTTTGTAACATTGATGATATTACAAAACGAGGATATGGGGATAACAACTAGGTGGAACAACAGAAGACAGAGTATAATACAGCGCAGATATTCTTTGTTTGATATATCTACTCTCTCCATCAGAGCGACCAACTTTTGGAATTTGGTCTTATACAACATCACAGAGTGCTATAGCTTCACTGATTTTAGTGAACTGATTTTTGAACTTGAAATCATGGCTAAAATAAACTCAATCATGTCCTCATTGTACTCAGTATTTTTTTTTTCATTAATTCTATACACATTAATATGTCAAAACAAAAACAACCAATGTTTTGTAATGTCACATATTTTTCCATAGTGACCATGTTTTCCAAAAGTTTTGTGTGCATTTCTCCCTCTCTCTCTCTCTCTCCTTTGTTCTTTTGTTTTTTAATCTAATTTGTAATTTTAATGTTTTCACAGTGTTAACGAATGTTTTCTCTCTCTCCTGCCCAGGAACGGCAGATATAAATTTGCCTATAGCTAACTCTGGTGCAGCTAAAAAGCTGTGCATTGCCCCTTTCAAATAAACAAATAAAATAAAATTAAGACATCTCACTCCCCTAATGAAGAGTATGTGAAATCTAAGGCCAGCTAGCTAGCTGTGCTAAGGCAACACAAATAACGTTAATGCAAGCAAGTTGGAAACACGGATGATTAAAAGCTTTCCTGCCACAACTCATCAAGTGTTAAGGTAATCACAGCATTCATTTTAGGGCTACAACGATTCCTCAGTTAATTTGAATAATCCCATTACAAAAATGACTCAAGACCAATGCATTTTTCCTTGATGAATCATTTAATCCAGTACAATGTGCAGCACGCTCTATTTCACAGATATGGTTTGGTGGCACGACTAGCTTACTTCTGCTGTGCCAGCAGAAAAGGTAGAGAAGCACTACTTCTGCAACTGTACTGTAACATTCTGTAAATGTGGAGCATGGATTGAAAACCCTTGGCGATAAACAAAAACAGCGAGAGGCAACAAGAGGAGACACGCCAGAGAAAATTACAGCGATAGAGTAAGTGAGGCCAGTTTGGGACACTTAACTTCCGGTTGACCACATAAAACCAATGGCTGCCTAATTTACGAGTTTCCCAACAGCATCCTACTATTACAGTATAACTAAGTCATTTTACACTAAACAAGTTCAATAATTAGTGGTGATGACGCCTGAGTCGAAGGCGTAAGCTACAAAGACTTTGAAATATTTAGACAAAGCCTATCACTGACATGGTGAGATCCTTCCTACATGAGGAGCTACACACTAGCTTCCAGTAATTAGCAAGTAAGTTAAATACTACGCAGATGGAGCTAGCATCTATTACTTTAAGGATGATATCGGCAAAAGTAGAACTAGCCACTTCAAAAAGTATGCTTATAAAGAATACACAGTCCTCTTCATCATGCAAGAGAAGTGGTAAATTTGAAATGGTGAATTTGGAGGACCGCGATAAAAGGTGCAATATTCATGTTTACGGTTTGCCAGAGAACAGAGAGAAGGATTCTTACAGCGAATGATTCCTCTTTGATTCCGTGCACCAAAGCCCCTGAAATTAGAGACTAAGAGGGGGTGAAGTAGTTCGGTAATCACATGGCCAAACAATGGAGAGCATTCTCCAAGGCTATGGCTTCTGCACATAAAAAGGACATGAAGGTTTTCCTACTTTACCCAGCTACCCTGCTGTTTACTTCACCAGAGGAAGATGAGCAGCTTTTGGAACAGCACTCCTTTCCTACTAGAGTCAGCAGCAGCATGAATGGGGAAGACTTCTTAGGAGTTACGCCTCCATCATATCAGTCAGTCAGTGTCCAAGCAGGTGACTGTCAACAGGTTTACATGCATTGACCTGATAAGCCCCGTCAACTGTGACTATTATTTACTGATCTACTGTTTTTTTTGGGACTATGGTTTTAGTATGCTGGTTTTGTGTAGCTTACTCATTTAGCATGCCCAGCCTCACCTTTTTAGGAGGGGCAGGCACTTTTCTTCCTCTTTTCTTTCATCAGTTTATATTGCAAAAAAAATAATAAAGCTGCATTTTATTGTTATTACTGTGGTGTAATCATAACATTATGGAGATTAGTTTGCTCTCTGTTATAGCTCTTAATGAATCTCCATTTGAAGGGGCTGACGTTGGAACTGTTCATTCAGTTTATGAACTGGTTGTTCAAATTCTGCCATGTAACTAGTCCCGTACAATTTCTAAAGGACACAAAAGTCACATCGCCGCATGCACAATGAGTAGGAACTGGTTTTCAAGTAAATTACCAAAAACTGTGCAACGTTGTCCAATACTCAATCATGATAAATCGATGTGAGAAGAACTCATACCCAGTCAAATTTGGAGCCATGCAACGTCCCGAAATATTAACACAGAAAAGTGACTTGTTTGAACGGGTCACACAATGGACTTTACTGGACTAAAAGGACATTCTAATAATTAAAACCATTTTTCCTAAAACACAGTTTACACTTCATACAATTTTTAGTTCGTCCCTGATTTTCTAATGATTTTGTTTGGAGTGATCTACAGTGCGTGACATCATCATTTAGAGTGGAGACAAGTCCCTGAATTACCCCTTACTTGTCTTTAAATTGCTCCAAAGCCCACAGTTTTTATGTCACATGCGGATTTTTTTAAGAAAATACAGCGAATGAATGGTTCTTCCATTTTGGAAGCAGACAGACCTATTTCTGGCTCAGGGAGGCCAAAGTGTCAGGAACACCAGCCAATTGTCCCATAAGGCCCCATTATAACTGAGGGGAGAAAATGCTGAAGAAATGCTGAGAGCTCCAGTTTTTTCTCTAACTCTTGTGGCCAAGTTTTAAGCTCTTCCTACATAAATTATATATCCATCTCTTAGGGACAATGTCAGCCTGCTGTGCAATCAGTTCAACAATACAGCCTGCAGGTTTTCGAGACAAATCACTTTTTCCGAGGGCTGACCTGGACAGTTCTCTCAATATTTATAACAGCAGGGTAGGGTCAAATGTCAGTATATTTGAGCAGCTGTTGATGGGCTCATTTAAACTTAAGTTCCACTTTTGTGATTGGTGGATTGATCACAATACAGATTTCCCTACTTGAACCCATTTAACCAATCAGCTACTTAAGTTAACAATCATAATTTAGTGTTGCATTTGTATGTGTGTCTGCATATTTGTCCAAGTAACTGAATGAGCAACAGCTAACAGCGACTTTCTATAGGTAAAAGCTGCAAACTGAAATTAATGGGAGCTAAGAAGAGCTAACTGAAGCTAACAGAAGCTGACTCAACAGAGTTTTTTTGAAGTTAGCGGGTGCTAACCCAAGCGAAAGTGAGGTATTCGCAGGTCAATGATTGGGCCAAAGGACAAAAGACCAGACATCAGGCACACATTCAAATGGTTTAAATTTACAGCTAATTGACTCTTCATATGCCCTAAAATTAATCTAGAAAGAATATGGTAGTGATAATGACTATCAGTGACACTGATAGTTGACCTACTTAGGTTGTCTGGCTATTCAATTAGTTGGAAGTGGGTTGATGGTTGGCTCAAATTTAGTATAGGCCTTGTTTCTTAGCTGGGCCTCTGACTGTTTGCTCTTTTATTGTGGGCCTGGGTATTCTTTTTTTTTTTATGGTTTTTGTGGGGGGGGGGTTTAACTTTTGTTGAAAATCATTTTTATTTTCAAGGCAACCTCTCTTTTATTCTTTTTTTGAGCGTATGCACTCTTGGCTAATTTCAGTGTGGCCAAGCGCTGTCTAAACCTTAAAGCATTGGACGGGTAGAGAGACTCAGCGATGTGCAGATCTACAGCTAAAGTTGAATGTGCAAACAGGGAAATTCCTCTAGTTTCAGTATATGCTTCATAATGCTGGAACTGACCGATAATGCATTTATTGAAGGGGCTGACTTTGATGCAGAATGGGACCCAGCTATGGATAGATCAGGAGCCTAGAGCTAGACAGGTCTCATGGTCCCTGCAAGCATGGGACCATGAAACAAGACTTACTGACGTCTGGTGAACGCTTAATCCCTATTTGAAAAGATTTTTCCTTTTTCTCCTTGCGGCACAAAACATTTTCTAGAATTAACTACATTTTCACAACTCCCGTCTTTTAAAAAACACTGACGTCTCCCTATACAGTAGCTCTTAGACCTCAAAGCCATTTTTCTCACAGCCTCATTTATTTTCTCATGCTCCAAGATGGCTATTTAACAAAGCGCTGCTGAAAAATTGAGAACCTGTGTACGAAATTCAAGAAGAAATCCAAAGACTTTTTAGAAATTCATGTGTACAGTGTCGATGACCCAAGAATATTAATAACACAATAATAATTAGATTAATTTGTATACTAAAATGCCTCACTTCAGTCCAATTACACTGAACAGATGAGTGAGCACCTGAAAAAGAAATCAACTCTTTTGTTAGACAGCACTCTGAATTTGTAATGCAAAGAATGAGGCAGCATCACTATTTTCAGGGTTCTAAACCCAGTCATTTATTGGCTATGAAAATTTTTGGAAGTGAGTACTGTTCTGATATCCTGTCTATAAGAACCAAACAAGGGGAGATAACTACTGACCCTAGTAGAATTAACAAAAACTTTAGATCTTATTACTCTGATCTTTATAGATCTGAAACAACCTTTGATATGGCAAAATATGTGGCCTTTCTGAGTGAGATAGAACTACCATGTTTACCTGAAGCAGACTCCAAACAATTAGCTGAGCCTATTACTTTGGAAGAACTTAAAGGAGCAGTCCTTTGCATACCGCCAGAGGTCTACCTGTCCTTTTGGAACCCTCTGGACCCTCTGTTGCTTTCTATGATTCGACACTCAATAGAACAGGGTTCATTTTGTAGGGGTGTCAATACAGCTCTCGTGTCTTTACTCCTAAAGAAGGATAAAGATCCTAAAGCTTGGAGTAGCTACAGACCCTTATCCCTTCTTGGTGCTAACCTTAAAATCTATGCCATTGTACTGGCTCATCATCTACAGAACTACATGTCCCTTCTGGTTGCAGGTTTCATAAAAGGCTGTATCGCCTCTGAAAATGTTAGGCATTTACTCTATATAACTGATGCAAGCAAAGATAATACAACTTCAGCAGCCGTCATTTCTTTTCTTTTGATAGGCTGGATAGGTCTGATCTATGGGAGACACTGGATGAGGTTCATAATAATATACATAATGAATCCTTTTTCTGCTCCCCATCAGCAATGGTCATGACAGGTAGAATTTGCTCATCTTTTCTCTGTTACTCGATCATCCATACAGGGTTGCCCCTTGAGCCCAGGGCTTTTTGCTTTATCACGTGAGCCACTGGTACAATATATAAGACATTTAAAGAATATTCTATATCTAGGATATAGTTCTAAGCCTCATCACATCACAGCACTTTGCTGACAATGTACTGATTTTTATGCATAATCCCTCAACATCAGCAGTTCACCTGCTCAGTTTAACAGAAAAGTTTGGCAGTTCGGCAGTGTTTTATTGATAACTTCAAAAATTCAGCATTTTTTCCCCTCTCATAGAACTTACCAAATCATCTGTACTCCCTGTAGTTGAACACTTCATATGGTCTTGAAATATTTCTCAGCAGTAATGGGAAAACACCACAGTTCCATTATCCTGAACTGTGTACGTGACTTCTCACTATTTTATCCATATGTAACCCCTGAAGGTCAGCTGACTGTCTCATCCCAATCCCTGGGATCTTGCACTTTTGCAAAACAAATATAAGGCAATCACTCTTACCAAAGTAAATTTCCACGACAAATTGGTGTCAGAAGTGGGATCCTGTGAGTGACTCATCTGGACCTCCCATCGGAGAGCGGCTGATCACCCTGGAAGCAGAATCCTCCCAGCCTCTACCAATGCGTCATTTGAGGGTAGAGAGGGCTGGCCATAGGTCACTACTGGGTGTCTAATGAGACTCTCAAACACACAGTGAGATCTCATTTTAATTGATTACTATAAATTGTTAGACTAAATTTAGTAAGTTCCGTGAACTGAGGCACATTTGTGTTTGAGTTCACCTCGCTTGCACCAGTGGAGATAAGTAAAGGGAAAGGCATGGTGTTTTCCCGATAAGAACTGCCTGACAGAGAAGGGAAAAACATGGTATTTCCCAGGGAAGGTCATAAAGGAGAAACTTTCCTACCTTTACCAATATTGGGGTGAAAGGCAATCTGGATTTGTGGTGACGATCGCATCTTAAGAACAAGTAGACAAGGTTGGAGTGTTGGGTTCTGGACATGGTCAACCGAAAGTCCTAAAAGGACCAATAAGTGATGAGATGAGGAAAAAAACATGGTGGATCATTTATGGAAGTTTGTTTGGATTGAAAAATCTGGGTTTCCAGAGAAAGGACCATTCAGTATGAATCAATTAAAAACAGTTGAAACTAAATCAAAGGAGTTAGATGGAATGTTCAGAAAGAAAAATAAAGTTGCAGTGAAAGATTTGGACAGTGGGGAAAAACATTTTGAGATGCAAATTTGGAAAGAGGAAGCTGAACATAGGGAAAGGAAGTAGCCAAAAAAACAGATACTGTATTATCCAGTTAGAGGAGAGAAAGAACAGTGATGATGCAGTGAACACACACACTTCTCAGAATCCTGTGTCTCTCTATCCCCACATGTCTCAGTTGCATAAGGTGGATCACGGCCTCGACTCCTGTCCTCCAAATGCTCCTCCGCCATACAAACTCCTAGATCAGTCTCAAAACCTGATGTTGGCGTTCCTCAATAATTTTCGCCTTGAAATTTCTGTGACAGTCAATCAAACCTGTGTGGGATGGCGTGACACCAGGCTAAGTGAGATAAAGAGACATGCAGTGAATGCAGATGACACAATCAACACTCAACAGGAGAAGACGACTGACAAAAAGAATCATGAGCTCCACCAGGCTGCACTGACAATCCACCAAGTATTGACTGGCAATTGCAAAAAACTGACATGGACAACATGCAACACGGAAGAGGAGGTGGGCCCAACTATGACCCAAATGTGTTTCCAGTGAGGCCAATGAGGACAGTGGGGTAAGGTCTGCCCACAGCAGCAGCCCCACCTAAAACCACCACCCAGAGCTACACCTCAAGCTGACTGAGAGCAAGAGGAGGCACAAGGAGAGGGACGATCCAGCCACACTGAGCCAGGAAGGGGAGGTGACACAGACACACACGCACGGTATCTGCAATGAACTTTTCTTATTCAATAGCTTGAGTCAACAAAGTTCACTCAAGCTATTGATTATCTAGAGCAAAGCAAGAAAACACGTTTCAAGATGGCAGCGCGCACAGATGCTTTTGTGTGTTTCGTATGTTGTTTCGTTCAGGAACCATCTCTACAGCTGTCAGGAGCTACTGGACATTGGTTGGTGCATCAGACTGACAATAACAGTAGAGTTAGCCACTTCTACATCATTCCAAATGCCATAGCGAGACTGACTGTTGTTGTTGCTGGCAGGTGGCAAAGACAGAGAAAAGACAGGAAGCAAAAGGGAGTCTGCCGCTCTAGATTACTAGCCAGACTGAGGAGAAACCCACACAAGCCTCCCCTCCAGAGTATGTTTCTCAATAATGCATGATCCCTGACCCACAAAATAGACAAGTTGAAACTACTCATCGAGGGTAATCGATATGTTCAGGACTGCTGTGTTTCGATCATAACTGAAACCTGACTTCACCCACTGATAACTGATGCTGCCACACATCTAGCAGGCCGCTCCATGTATTGCTGGGACCAAAACAAAGACTCCGGTAAGAACAAAGGTGGTGGCCTGTGTATTTAAATGTACAACGACTGGTCTAAAAACAATGTAGTCACACAAAAACACTGCTCACCAGACACAGAATTCATTTCTATTAAATCCTGTCCATTTTTTCTGCCCAGAGAGCTCAGTCGTGCTAATAACAGCTGTTTACATAAGACCTGATGCTAACACTAGGGTCTCTCGATTTTTTCAGACACAATAAACAAATTACAAAGGTCTCATCCTGACAGAGTACACATTATTGCGGGAGATCTTAACCAGGCAAACCTGAAGTCTGTCCTGCCTAAATTCTACCAACATATAGGTTGTGCTGCTAAAGGGGAAAACTCTTTAGACCATGTTTACACAAACATTAAACATGCACACAGAGTCATACAACTCCCAGACTTAGGCAAGTCAGACCACCTCACTCTGCTCCTCACCCCTGCATACACACTGCTGAGAAGAAGCACAACTCCAGTGACTAAAACCATCACGACCTGGCCTGAAGATGTGCTTCCTCAACAACAACACTGTTTCCAACACACTGAATGGAGTGTCTTAGAACATCAGGACCTGGCCGTACACCTGACCGGCTGTGATATCCTACATCAAGTTCTGTATGGGGAATGTAACCGTGGATAAACGTATACGATTGTTTCCCAATCAGAAGCCCTGGATGAAGAACCAGGTCAAGACACTTCTCAAAAACTGCAACACTGTCTTCAGGTCTGGAAACAGAACTATAGAGTGCTGCCAGAGCTGACCTGAAGAGAGGAATCAGGAAAGGTAAAGCAGAACACAGACAGTAGATTACCAGCTTCAGGGGACAGACCAACACAGCAGTAAACTCGTGCATCACATGAGCTGAACTCCTCTATCGCATGCTTCGAGCCTCCTACCCAACAGTCTGCAACCACACCATCCCAGGCCCATCCCGCTTCCAGCTACCAACCACTGACCATGCAGGCACAAGAAGTGGAACGGTTGCCAAGCAGGTTAACCCCAGGAAAGCATCTGGACCCAACAGTGTTCATGGGAATGTGCTCAGGGCCTGTGCTGCACAACTCTCGCAGGTCTTCACCAAAGTTTTCAACCCATCCCTGACACACTTTACCATCCCATCTTTCGTGAAGTCTGCCACCATCATCCCAGTACCCACCCCCAAAAAAATCAGCCACCATTAGCCACAAGGACTACCGCCCAGTTGCAATCACACCCATCATCACCAAGTGCCTGGAACGGCTGGTCCTAAACCATATCAAGACTTACGTCCCTCCCTCCTTCGACCCTCAACAGTTAACTTACAGAGCGAACAGACAGACAGAGGACGCAATAGCCATCACACTTCACACGGAGCTGAGCCACCTGGGACACCAGGGAGAGCTATGTCAGGATGCTCTTCATTGACTATAGTTCAACATTCAATACTATCATCTCTGACATCCTGGTCAGCAAACTGTCTGACCTGGGACTCCCCCACACACCTGCTCCTGGATTAAGGACATCCTCACAAACCGACCCCAGACAGTCAAACTCGGCCCACATGTCTCCTCCACCCAGACATTGAGCTCCCCACAAGGGTGTGTTTGCTAAGCCCGCTACACTACACTCTACACTCTCTACACCACTGACTGCAGACCCGCCCACTCCAGCAACACAATCATTAAGTTTGTAGACGACACGACAGTGGTGGGATGGTGATTGCGTGAGGAGGGTCCACACCTTCACCTTCCTGGGCACCGTGATCTCTTTTTCATGTTATTATTATGTTGGACACACACAATTGGAAATTAGAATCTAAAAGGCACTAATCCAAGAAGGTGTAGGCCACCCCTTCATCATAATAAATAAGCAATTATTAGTCATTGTGAAAAACAATAAGGTTAAGTAAAAAAAAAAAAAAAAAAACTTTTTTCTTATTTTTATTATATTTAAATAAAGCCAAAGTAATTTATGATAAAAGTGCAGGCCATATTTCTTGACCAATTACATGATTAATCCCCAGAATAACCAATAGACTACTTGATTACTAAAGTAATAAAGAGCTGCAGCCCTAATTCATATCCTGATTCATTGCTGTCGAGTCCAAATGAAAGAAAAATATAAGTTTTTATTCCTATAATTATTTTGACCTGGACAGTATGGCTCATTTAAGTCCATCTATTTAGACAGCTTTGTCCAGCAGTAATTTATCATATCTTTCCTCTAGTTTCCTTATGCATTATTTGTACCATTAGTGAAAATTTAAAATGGTAAATGTAAATGTCCTGTATTTATATAGCGCTTTTCTAGTCATTGTGGACCGCTCAAAGTGCTTTTACACTCCAGGTTTTGCATTCACTTATTCACACACACATTCATACACTGGTGGTAGTGACTACCTTGCATGGTGCCATCTGCTCATCAGGAGCATTAACCATTCACACATTCATACACTAATGGCACAGCCTCAGGAGCCATTGGGGGTTCTTGTGTCTTGCTCAAGGACACCCCGTTTTTTTGTAGTTTGAACTTTCATCAGTCTTAGAAAGGCTTTGCAAATTTCAAGAACTAGACTGTATTGAAGGGCTAAGTGTGTGTTTTTTAAAACGATATTCATTTTCATATTTCTCTCTACCACACTGCCAGATTCAGGCACCTAGGCAATGTGACAGACTCTACCTCTTAAATCAAAATGTCAATTTTCAGACAGCATTTAGTTTATAATAGAAAATAATAACTAAATCAAACAACTGTTAGGAACTGTATCAGATTATGCTGAATGTAATTAGACTCAGTTGAATCAGAATTGCATTAATTTGATGTCACAATAAAAATGGAACTTTGATTCTCCTGGAATCAAAGTACACGAATCTAGATTTGATTAAATTCATCCTATGACTGACAGATTTACACCCCTATTAATTTGTCTTCAATGTCATTTTGTGAAAAACAAACGACCAAAAAAAATGAGAAAATCTTGAATCACAGAATCAGTGTCATGAATCACTACATCCCAAACTGTTTGTTTATCATTTATCGATTAATGCAGCTTTAAGCACAGCCAGATTGTAAAACCAATATTTTGTTATGTGTTTTTTTGAAGCTGCAGTCTGTGAAACAGTGTGTATCATATTGTGTTTCACTGTAGTGTTGGTGATAAGAATTGAAAATGTTATAATTGAAGTCCATTCTCCATGTTTTTATGATGAGAGTCAGAGATTAAAAACTACAATTACAACCTTTTTAATCACAATAATCTTTATCAAATGTGTGTTTTTGCATTGTGTATGCTCACCAATCAGATCGACAGGAATGGAAATGTTAGTTGTGATCCAATCAAACCACTCGCTGAGAACAGCATAGTCCACCTCTGGCATTTTTCCACTGGGGAAAAAAAAACCAAAACAGCCAACAGGACAGAATTCACCATGTTAGTATGTAACTGAACCAAGCAATATCTAATATACAGTAAGCCATTACATTCTTATGTTTTAAACCAGCAGATTTTTCTATATATTTAAAATTATTGTAATAATTCTAGACGTTTTAGGAATTTAACGAGTGAAAATTTTGTCAATTAAGTATCCCTCTGCCCTTATGAGCCAGATAAACACTATTTTAACTAATTTAATATTATTGTAAAATTACACATTCAATTTTTAAAAATATACAATCATACAGTTGAATGATGTTGCTCCTGACATCATTTGATCACTCTCACTTATTCTATAATGTAAAGGATCTCTACCGTATGTTTGTTTCAATAATTACAAAAAAATTCAATCAAAAACATGTTCGAGCAGAAAACAAGTTTAATATTAAACAAATATTCATTTAACATCAGCAATTTTTTAAATCTGGCGTACAGGATTTGTCAAAACAGTTGAACCAATGGTCACACTATGTATCTCAGATAAATCTCTGTATTTTACAGTATAATATTGTTCCTAATACAGTGTCTATAGTAACTTTCTTGTGTTGGCTCATCACTAAGAATTCTAGCACTGTGGTAGATACAGTATGTTGATTTATTACACAGTTGTTGCATCACTTCACTGGCTCGCTGTCAAATTGAAATTCACTTAGAAGATTGTACTATATATATATAAAACTCTAAATAATCTCGCCGGCACTTACATCACTGATTTTCAAATCGATCAAAACTACAAAATAATGGGATCAGATCATATCAGGTCCATCGGCTCTAGACTGTTTCAATACAGTTCTAATAACACACTGTTTAGTTTTTCTTATTTCCCATATTTTACATTCAACTGTGTTTAATGTTTTATGTGTGTATTTTTCCTTTTTCTATGTGCTTTTTTTGTATGCAAAGCATTTTGAAACCATGAGTTTTAAAAAGTGCTATATAAATAAATTACTCACTCACAATTGGTGGGTAAATGAGTATTATGCTACACATTGGGAAAAATTTGGGGTTCAGTTTCTTGTCCAAGAAAACTTTGACACACTGATTCCAGAGCACTGAAGTAGAAAGATAAAGAAAAACATGCGAAAAACAAAAATTTAGACTAATCCTGATATTGTGCACGGCCACCTTCTCTGTAAGGACAGGGTTTGAGGCAGAGCTAGAGCGCAACTCTTTTAAGTTTGAAAAGAGAACTGACTTAGGTTTCAATCGTACCCACCGCAGCTTTAATGTTAAGAAGCATTATCAGGCAATCCACTATAAAAACCAAGAAAACAGATATTCAGCTAATTATTTCATCTATAAGCATATTCTCTTTATATAAAATATACTGTATAATTATTGTATATACACTGATCACAAAAAGTTAGGGATATTCAACTGTCAGATGAAATTTATGGAAAATGTAAAAAGTTCATGCTACGTTGATATTATAATTATTATAATGAAAGTAGCGCATTTTAGAAGCATCCAATGGTGATTTCTTCATCTCAAACAATTTATTGAAACAAAAGATAACAGTGGTAGGTATACCTCAACAAAAAATTTCAATTTGTCAATAACTTGTCATGTGTCCTTGAGCATCAATTACAGCTTGACAATGACCTCTCATGCTGTTCACAAGTCAACTTTTTGTCTGATGAGACATGGCACTCCAGTCTTCTTGAATGGCTGCTCTCAGGTCATTGAAGTTCTGGGGTACAGGGTTATTACCCTCTACACAACAACTCAGCTGATCCCATAGGTTTTCTATGGAATTCAGGTCTGGAGAGAGTACAGGCCACTCCATTTGAGGTACCCCAGCCTCCAGCAGCCATTCTCTGATGAAGCAACTTCGATGAGTTGGGGCATTCTCGTCAATGAAGATGATGTTCTATGCCTTTCTGTGACTCTTCCAGTCTCTCTGTTGCAACCTGCTGATGACACTCTGTAACACTCTAAGCTCAGTGGCAACTTCACTCTGAGAATATCCCGTTTGAAGCCTCGCAATGGCCAGGTACTGTTGACTGATTGGTGTTGCCTTGGTCTCGTGATGTTAAAATGGGAACAGCATGATGAAGAGGACTCTTTATATACAAATTTTCATTTAACCAAAACATTTAGTGGTCGATTCATGATTCTAACAGTGATTTTTGCAGTTAATCACTTTGTTATCACAGCATGTTATGCAATAAGTACTGAAACATTGGAACAGCTGGACATATGCATTCAAAAGTTTAGAGAAGGTCTAATTAAATTCACCTGTAATGGTTGTAGTGCATTCTAGGTGCATCCTGAAATTTCATCCGAAAGCTGAATATCCCTAACTTTTTGTGAATAGTGTATATAATAAGAAAAATACTGCCCACCCCCACCATGGCCCTTATTATGGAATTTTTCCTCGCACTCATTCCTCAACTGCTGTGCAACAGAATCTATTGAACCACCAAGAGTTAAGATGGCACTGTAAGATATGTGGATTTATTCACTAGGAAAGGAAAGATTACTCATGCTACATACCATTCCATGCTCAGGCATGCTACACTTCCTTGGCCCTAGCACAACTGAAGGGTGTTGATGCATAATGGAATGCCACAGTTGCATCTTGCTATCTCTGCGAAAACCTTTTTATGAATGGAGCATAATTAACCGACAATAGCCAACTTGCATAATACATAAATCTGCAAATCTGAGAGCCATATCTGATCAAAACAATTCCAAATAAGCCTCGAATTTAGTAAACTTGCAGTTATGTTCTTCAACATAATGATGAATGTACAAGACATAACCATAATCAGGCACAGTTCTGCTGGGGGCAGTGCAAGTGTAGGCCAGCTGGGGACTAGGGAGGGGGGACAATCATGCTTCAGCACCGAATGAAGCAACTACACCAAGTGTAAGTGCACCTTTAAGCCACATTTCCACCAAGTAGTACAGTTCAGTTCAGTTTGGTACAGCACGCTTGGGAACGGTAAGGTGTGCTTTTCCACTAGCGACCGTATCATTACCTGGTGGGCGGGGTAGCCTGACCGTGCCAGCTACGTGAGTAGCAAGACAAACATGACACAGTGAATCCTTCTAATAACATCGACAAAGAAACCATAAGAACATAACAACAACCAGAGGAAACACTGTAGAACATCCAGCATTTCGTGTTGTTTTTTGTGGCCATATGGTTGTTTTTCACACAAAATTGCTAGGCTATGGCTGAGAAAGGTCTGCACGCTATGAGGAGACAGATGGCCTAACCATTGCAGTGAAGTGACAATTCTGTCGACCAATCAGCAGACTGCACTGGGTCTAACCCGCCTTTACAGTATGGTTTAGCTCTGGCTGGTATCCAAGCAAATGGTGAAAAAACTGGTACGGCACGGTTCGCTATTTAAGGGTACCATTCACAGCCTTTGACAATGGAAAGGTAAAAAGATGTGACCTGAACCATACTGCTTGGATACTGCGTGGTGGAAATGGGGCTTTAGTCTCTTTGATCCACATGCTTATGATATACCTTCGGAACAGATTCTCCACAAAGATGTACTTTGCACTGAAGATGGACCTCTCCATCATTCGTACAGGAGTCGACTGAAACAAACAAGGAGCCATGCCTTTTGTCAGCATTACACTGCAGGACAACCCATGGCGTTTCAAATAATATATAACAAAATGGATGTGTTTCCTTTAATTAGTACACTTACTATGGCAGACAGATGTCTGTCCAGCATGGTGAGTTGAATATAGGTCTGCAGTGTGATGCCCCAGCGCGTAGGATTTTGATACATCAGTGCCTGTAGGGACAGAAACAAACAGCATGGTGGATACACAGGGAACCAACTACTCTGAATTTCCATTAAAACAGGGTTGCATGTTTGAAGAAGTGACTTTTAACTGATGATGCACCTATCTTGTTTGCTATTAAACCTTGGATAAACATGTTATCATATATGACATGATATGGCACACCCCAAATCTTCAAATACTTTCAGATTGTGACTTGAGAAAAAAGTTTGATAATATTACTTCAGTACCAGAGGGTTGTGTCCACGGACATTTTGCCATTTAGAGACTGGTTCTGTAAGGACCTGATGAAAGGAGAAAGACAGAAGAGAGGATGGACACTCAAAATGCTGAAACAATAGATTTACAATGGATTTCTCATGTGGCCGTAAAAAACACAGCATGCCCT
Organism: Mola mola; assembly: GCA_001698575.1. NCBI lineage: Eukaryota > Metazoa > Chordata > Actinopteri > Tetraodontiformes > Molidae > Mola > Mola mola. The sequence goes on from KV751325.1 coordinate 809,575, forward strand.
TGGGCTCAGGGCTAGGAATACGGAAAAACATCTTATCATAATAATTCTTCTTAAATATCAGTCAGTATCGATATACATATATCATGATATGTCAAATCACTATGTCTACTGACATGGTGTCTTTTGCAATAAAGTACGTGATATCACAACCAGCACTTGCTCAAGTCTCAGACTGTAAAGTCTTGCATTGTGTATGCTCTAGAGGATATCACTGCCTCAGGTCCTAAGAGATTAATGCTATTACTTTTCTTTGTGGACATTTTTACGATTTTCTGCTGTAGATAGATAGGGGTAAAAGAGTTCTCTTTTAAAAGAGAAAACTCTTTTATCCCTATCTATATCAGCTGCTGTGCCAATGCTCTGTGCTGCATGCATCAACCAAACATAACATGGCTGTAACACTGTTCCAGCCCCATGATGGCATCAATGACTGTTTGTGTTTTTTGTCAAAACACGGATGGAACAGGTTCTATCATCTTTGCAACAATGTTTTAAATTTTTATCAAAGAAAGTTAATTCATGATGGTTAGCTTTATCCTTTCACCCCTCAGCGCTATTGGACTCTTCAATTTTTGGAAGTTTCATCGTTTCTGCCATTGTCTTGACTGCCTTTATTTAAAAGGAAGGGGTGCATATTAAATCAAAGGGTGAATACATCCAGAAAGTACAATTCTGAAGACTGTTCCAATATTTTAGTAAAACAACATTTTTTTTAAAAAAGCTTTAATTAGAATTAGAAATAAATTGGAAAGTGACAAAGTTTGTTGTTTTGCTTCTGTACACCAAACAAAGGATTTGAAATGAATCAATCAAGAGCTTTTTTAAACAAAAGCTTTTTCCTACTACCAAACGAGCACTAATGGCCTTCCATGTTTATATCATCCTAAAAATCTACTCAGTCCACCTCTATTTTGAATCCAAAGTCTGTCCCCTCATGTCAAATGGCCACTATGTTACAGCTAAGGTCAATGACAGTGGGAACTAGAGGGATCCTAACATTCACAAGCACACAAGTCTGCTCATTGTACAATTTTGTTGTACCTCTATATTGCTTGTTTTTCTGAAATACTCCAGACACGTTGTCTTCCCACTTGCTATGTTCCCTTCAACACAGATCTGAAAACATCAAAATAAAAACAAATCCACAGAAAGGATGATGAAAGTTAATATAGATTGTGTGTGAAGCAAGGGTTATGTAACATATTGATACAAAATTAAAGCTATGATATGAGAGCAGATACCATCTCATAGGGAATATAGCTATATCATAGTATGGTACTAATTTTTCTGCTTTAAAAGTTTTTGTTGTTTTTTTTTTTTTACAGTGAGACATTTTCTGAACTTTCAAACTTTTCCACTATTTCTCTTTTCTCACATAAGCCTTGTTTGCATCAAGCTATATGGTTCAGTTCAGTTTGGTACGGTACACCTGGGAAGAGTAAGCTAATTTCAGGCACGTGTCTTTACTGGCAGCCGTACTATTACTTGGTGGGAAAGGTAAGACATCTATAACCTCAATAGCTACGTAAGCAGTATGATATCTTGGTAAATTGGAAAGTAACGATTCACTGTGATTCAAATAAAATTCAAGATGTTGTTGTCACTCGTCCACTCGATTCAGATATCAAATTCATCAATTCACATTTTGACCAGCATGAAGCGCTGATGCTATACAGTGAAGCCTTGCATGACAGGCATGTAGCAGCAAGGGTAAACAACAGTACCAACATGGCAACGAATGTTAAAGTTGGAGGCGTGACAAAATTTTAATTTCCCAAAGGCTGAAAATGAAAGAGGTGAGAGTATAACCAAAAAGACAAGTATGTTGAGCAAATATTCCATGAATGCAATGGCCTACATCTGTGGTTTTCCAACGTTTTTGGTCATGCCCCCTTTGGAAGAGGAAAAATTTCTAGCCTGCCCCATCCCAACCAGGGCAGATTTGCACACTCTCCAAAGTTGTCCGCAAGTACACGAGCTTTTGTGCAATGAGCTCACCATGGGAGAGTTTTTAGTGCCACAGGGAACACTGTCACTGATCTCCACTCAAGGTCAATATGTTGGTTTTCCTCGTACTAAAGAAGATCATGACAACCCAGGTATAAATATTGGAGACATTATGCTTTGGGGTTCAGCGGGTTTTATCATATTCAGTAATTTGTCAGATTTATAGTTCCTATGAAAAACTAAAGGCACTTCTCTTTCCATTTTATTATTTGCACGTAAAGATTTAACCTGAGCAATCCTCTTTATTTTTTCTTAATTTTTTAAATTACAGGTACATATATGCTCAGAAAAATAGCGTGGGTGTAGCATTCTTACAGTGCACCATTGCCACTTGTATTCTGCATTTAACTAAAAGATAAACGTTTTTAAAACTGACATACAATGTGATAGAACATTGTAAACCAGTTTTTGTGACACTGTGTCATATCTACTCCATCAGACTGCTATAAGAAGTAGGAAAAATTACCCACTTTATTATATATACAGCAGAGAAAATAGTGAATGTTCCAGTTTCTCCCTGAAACTGTCTTTTAAGGGTTGTTTTTATACCAAAAAGTCAAGAGGACTTTTGTTTGATTGAAGAGTGAAACTACAACATTGTTGCATTTTCTTTTCAGGAAATACAATGGAACCCCACATTTATGCAGTCTTGGGGTTTCTGCTTTTACTTTAGTGTTTATATATTAATATTTTACAAGAAGGCATCCAGTAAGAGCAGCAGGTGAGTAGCAAGCAGTCAAGCATTTCATATTTTATGGAATGTGAACAAGACAGTACCAGAGAAGAAGGCAAACCCCGATGAGAACGAGAGATTATGACATGTTGTCCTGGTTACACAGATGACAAGTTGACTCGATTTTATTTCCAAATGTGTGATATTTGTTTTGCGTCCTTTTTCTCATGATGCACTGTCTTTTGGACTACAACTTGGTCCACTTTGCTATCATCACTCAAGCGCACAGTCACACCAGGGTTCACTTGGAAGCGAACCGAGACCCTTGTTTTCAGGTGGACCAGAGGTCAAATGAGCTTTCACACCTGCCGAACCACAGAGGAAAATTATTTGTTAAAGTTTTTTATATCCTTGGTCCCTACATAACTTAATTTAAAAAAAGATACGACAAATTACAATATCTTGTCCTTTATGTTTGAGATACAATTTGAAGACACCTTTTCATTTATAATTGGTCTTAAATGTTGTTTTGCAAAAAATAATTGATTTGAAATATAATCATGACCAACAAACTGAATAGAAATGTAGTAGAGATAGTAGGAAAAACCCAGTCTGTACACTAGTTCGATAGTCGTCGCTATGTTTACCAACGTGCATTAGCTAGAACATCACTTCCAGCCATTCTGCTGTCTAAACATTACAGTTTTTATAGAGAAACAAGAAGTCACATTATCTTCCTCTCACAGAGTAATATGAAGACAACAAAACAAAGTATAGAACCTTTAACAGCTCAAAAACAATGATGACATAAATATACTGTACGTGCAATTTGCCAATGGAAGTATGGTGGACCACAACAGCTTGTCCAGCTTTGCAAGGGCACTATGTTTTTACAGCTAAATGTTCCTGCATGGCAGAGTAGGTATTATTTGTATTTTTGGCTTGCTATCCAGCGAGCTCAATTATAATGTTATATGTTACTTAAAGATGAATTCTCAATTTGTTAACCATTCATTAAAAGTTTAATGATCAGAATCCTGTAGAACTTGAATCCACCAGCGGGAACATCGACGCTGAAAACCATATATGAAGCAAGACATTCTGCTCATAAAATGTCTATTCAATGTCTTCAGCCTGCTTACTGGAATGTATGAATGGGGGAAGACTGCTATTGTTGCCAAAGTGCGCGCCTAGCTCTTTGATGACGTTGGCTGTTAAAGGGTCGATAGTCAACATACACTGTATCCCATTTGTATTAACTTAATAAACACAGGACAGTATTAGTAGCAGGCAACAATTGTAGGAACATGGAATAAGCTTAACGTAACTTGTACTGAATTGCAGAGGCCGAAAGACTTCTGGAGCATGCCTGCGCCACTCACTATACATCACTAGGAGGTGGACCTCTTCCCCCAATAACTTAGCAGCACCAAATTATCAGTACAGAACTCTAACAGAATATTAACGCAAACGCTAAAACATTAACATGGAACTTTGGGGTCTTCTCTATACAAATCGAATGGAAAATTTATTGAATCATTACATCCCTAATAGCAACACAGCAAATCAAATCAAATCAAATTTTATTTGTATAGCCCGATAAATCACAATTTACACATTATCTCACTGGGCTTTTTCAAACTGTACAGATGTGACATCCTCTGCCCTTAGACCCTCGAACCGGGTGAGGAAAAACTTAAAAAACCCTAAACAGGGAAAATAAGAAACCTCAGGAAGAACCACAGAGGAGGGAGCACAGTGTAGCCCTCCAATAAATTCAACAGGGACTACAGCATTTTGAATTTTGTGTTGAAAATATTCGTTCTTAATCAATATGACCTATTCAAATACTCTTTTCCAAAAATTGGCTCCACTCAGGTGGGCACCCAGGCATTTAAAGTCCCAATTTTTTTCTTTTTTTTCCCCACAAGCAATAGATGCAATTGTCCTTTCATAGTCACTAGTTTTGTATAGCCAGCCCTGCATTTACTCAGTGCTGGGAAGATGCACACATACCAATGGGTGGAAACTTACGCAAGACAAAGTGTGTGCCAGACGTGCTTGACAAGATCATAAATTAGTCAACACTGCTCCGAATTCCGAGGGAAACTGCCTGCATGGCCTGAACCAGAGAGCATTACAGGTAGAATGCATATAGAGGTGAACTACAAAAATACCCTACCCCAGTAATGCTAGCATGAAGTAGGCAGTAACAGCAGAAAGGGACAAGGAAAGCTGGAGTTGAAAAGAATTACTCTGTTAATTTATTTGAAATAAACACAGAAAACAGAGTAATTGACAAAATTTTGTTTGAGTAGTTTATTAGTGAACTCGTCCATCGCAAACCTTGCTGTGCCACACGCTACCAAAATGAAATTCTCAACCTGTAGGAGACACTGTTTTATGCTGCCATTTGTAACTTGTAGGAATGAAGCATGAGACTATCTTAAGCAACTCAGATGAAAGTGAAACAATACAGTTCATTATTTAAAGGTAACATTCATAACTTTTAACAATGGAAACACAAAAATGCGTAACATACTGAATTGAACCATATTGCTTGGTGAAAATGGGGTTTTAGTGATAATGTCCACATTACTGAATATCATAGATAATTTATTTCATTACTATTTTGAAAGCATCCTTTTTGTATATGTTCCTGCAGTATTATTGCAATACTGATAAAGGTGTTCATAAAATCAGGTCATTTTGTATATCATTCAGTGCCATATGAGGTCTGAGCTTGTATGCGTCATATGTGATATATGATTATCTGCATTTTATCCCTGTACCATGAGGAATCAATAAAATTACAGGTCACAGACAATACATTGGAAAGGCTGGCAACACACTAAACTATTTTCAAATGATAACTGTTTTTAAAACCGGGACCACAGACATAAGAAAAGTTTCAACCGATTTTTAACATCAGAATCCTCTTAACATTTCTAATAAAGGACTCGGCAACACCACAAGACCACACACGTGTCATTTGTAGAAATGTTTTCACAGTGGCGAATCTACAAGGCAACAGCTGTTTGGTAATGCTACCCTGTTTGCTAAATATCATCAGCTATTGGCCACTGAAAGCAGCCAAACATGAAATTATTAATCTAAAATATGTTTGATTTTTTTCAATTCGAGATCATGGACCCTCCAACTTTAGTGGAAGCAGTAAATAATTATTTTGACACCACACACTGTAGGCCCATTTGGATAAATACTCAGTTGGGACAAACAACAGATCGAGCCACACCCCGCAATTGGGATCAGGCCCAAAATCAGGCCTAAAATCATCTAGTGTGTAGCCAAAGGAACTCACCACTTTCTTATTCTGTTCATTTCGAATCAGCTTCCCTTGGAAAGAAGACAACATTGTGAAAAATGGCTTCATCTTCACCAGTGCCTCAGATCGGTGGACTGCAGTGAAGTAAAAGGGACAGAAAGATATTAAAATGTACAAATGATAGAGTACAGAAAGGAAGTGGGTGGACAGGCCTGTACTGGATCTGTATTCAAGGCTAAGGTAAAATGAGGTAAAATTAAATAGTAAGTGTTTACCATTTACAATCTGGTTAACCTTTTTAATCTAATTAAAAAGAAAATAGAATCAAATCTGAATTTACCACCACATTCTCTCTCATTTTATGTCCAATTTGCTAAAATTCAGAGACAAACAATGACAGGCATAGCACTGTTCATAGTCAAAACCAAAGAGGAGAGGAAAACTACGATATCATTGCACTGAAGGCATGATTGACCAGTGGTCAGTGGCAGAACTAACGAATTATAACTGAATGTACTCACATTATTGTTAGTTTTTTTTGTTTTTGTACTTGTAATACAAATAATACAAGTATACAAGTAATACAAGTATCTTGGGTATCTTTTACATCAGTAACTATAGTTTGACCTAAGTACTTTTTGTTCCTCAGCATGCACTAATGATGGGAATTCCGGCTCTTTTAAGTGAGCTGATTCTTTTGGCTCGGCTCACTAAAAAGAGCAAGCTCTTTCGGCTCCCAAGTGGCACCTCAATTTTTTTGTTTGTTGCTTAAATGAATTTATTACCAACAATGATGTAAAATTATGTGTAAATGAATTATTAATATAAAAAGCATAAAACATAAAATGTTTATTATTTATATACTGCTGCAAAAATAAATTTGTTAAAACAAAAACAAATTTGTAACTATTTGCAATTGAACTTTTAATGATTTCAAACTGTTAGCTTCTTTCTATTAAATATTTAACAATTTTGTTCCTGTGGAAGAATTCCACTATCATCTTCACTTTGTCAAAAATGGGCTTCATAACCTTCAGAGCATGTCTTACAATCAGGTTCATTGTGTGTGCAAGACACGGGTGGTGGGTCCATTTCAGAGTTTTAATTGCTTTGGTTATGTTAGCTGCATTGTCACTAACACAGCAAACCACTTTTTGTCCACTGTTTATCCACATCCCACTCTTTCGCCACTTTGAGCAGCTCCATTGCTAAGTTCTCAGAAGTGTGTCTGTCACTGAACTCAAAACAATCCAGAAGACAGGACACCATTTTGTAATTTTCAACAAAGTGGCATGTAACTGACAAGTAGGATGTGGTGGTTCGGGATGTCCATCTGTCAGTTGTTAGACAAACTGCTATGGCTTTTTTAACCCTCTCTTGCAATGAAGCATGTTCTTTGTCATATAGGCCTGGGATGATTTTTTGGGAGAGTGTTTTCTTGCTTGGAATTGCATACATTGGATTAAGTGCATGAGTAAATCTTCTGAATCCTTTGTTATCCACGATTGAAAATGGTTGGAAATCACGTGCAACCATTTTCGCCAGTTCTTCATCAATAGTGTTCTGTCTTGCTGGGGTCAAAGACTTTTGTAAAAACTGGCTCATAGAGCTCTAGGTTGTAGGTTTAGGTAGTTGTGGTGGTGTACTGGATGATGCTCTAGACAGTGCAGCAACGGTTGCAGTAGACACACTGACAGGTTCATTAATAACAGCTTCACTTGCTTGTCTTATTTCTTCCAATTGCACTGAGGGATGAACAGTTCTCATGTGCCTGTGCAGGTTGTTCGTGGAGCCTGCTCTATATGAAATTTTAATCTTGCAGACTCTACACTCTGCCCTTGTGTTGTCAATATCATTAAAATGACTCCAAATCTTGCTGCGTTTCCTGCTGTCACTCATTTTTCTCAACTTTTTTTCTTTTTTTCCTTTCCTGCGTGTTGTCGCTCTGTAGCGCCTGCTCTCTTTCTCGTCTCCCTCTCTCCTGTCCGTGTGCTCACTGACTGTGCTGTGTGTGTATCCCCAACCCCCCCGCTCTTGAACAGCGCACTGAGCTCAGGCACACAGGCGACGCCACACATATTGACCAGTCACGTGCGGCTTGAACAGAAAAAAAAAGAGAGAGAAAACCAATCATAAAAACAAAAAACAACAAAGAAAAAAAAACCAAATCGGCTCCCAATCAGGAGCTGGATCCCATCGTTCACTTCAAAGAGCCGGCTCTAAGAGCCGTCTCGTTCGCGACCGACACATCACTAGCATGCACAGTACCATTTAGTGAACATGCTAAGTGACACACAACAACAAACAAACACAACCCAATGTTATGTGATTAACAAGTGACAACAAGTGTCAGTTTGACATGATACAAGTTTAAGTGCTCACTTTGAATCCTCAGCATTGATTTTTAAATTTGCTACACTGCTTATAAACTTCTGCCTTCAGCGAGGTGTGTTATGACTTTCTACTCATTATGCTACTGTCAAATCTCTGACAGCAGCGAGGGTAAATTGACTGGTAGGACAGTGGACTGGTTATTATTATATGCCTGGAGAATGTTGAACAGAAGTTGAAATGAACAGATTGATGTATGACAAGGGTCACAAACAGATGTTCAGACAGGCGAGTCCAACAGAAAGTGTTGTGATTATTTCAGTTCTCCATGTTGGTTTTTGGAACTACTGCAGTATTCACAGCTGCTTTTATTTTTTTATGGCCAAATGTTTAATTGTCTTTGTTTGTACTCTTCAGGTTAACTGTAGTGAGAAGAAGCTGTTGGGTATTTATATTTGATAATCAGCGGCATGCACAGGTTTCCAAATCAGTCTAGGCAAATTGAGTTTATTGTTGGTGTGGATCTAAGATCTTGGTGGCTGGATGTTGTGCCACTGGGTTGTCACTGATTAATTCAATGATGATCATTATATTAACAATAACATTATAAAACCCACCCTATAACATAATTTCCAAAAGTTAAGACAGTAACATTATCAAGATTTTACCAAATTACATTTTAAAACATTCAATCTGTTCATTTGTTCATTTCAATCTGAGTTATTTTTTAGTCTTGAATTTTTACTTCAATAAAATGTGTGTAAATTAAGAGTACTTTTCATCCAGTATAACCCGGCTGCTACAAGGAACGATACAAGATTTCATTCCTCCCCAGTGCAATTAGACTTTTCAACACCTCTGTTACTAGACACTAGACACTTTACCTGGTGAAATCATTCAACTCTTCCTACCTGCACTAAACTCTGCACAATATCTGTACATACTGTTAGAATTCTACAACTGCCAATACTGTGTATATTTTTGTACTTTTATTTTTATTTTATACTTCTATACATTTATAGTGTTATATGTCCACTGGTCCAGTACCAGAACAATCTTGCTGCTGTGACTAATAAATTTCCCTACGGGGATTAATAAAGTCATCTCTTTCTCTATCTATCTAGAAGTAAGCGAGGTTGGACACTAAGGAAGGAGAAAAGGATCTGTATCATCTGTCGAGGCACAGGGATCGAGCTGGAAAGGATGTGCAGCAGGTTCAGATGATTATAGACAGGGATGGAAATGTACTAACAAGTGAGGAGAGCGTGCTGAAAGGATGGAAGGAGTACTTTGAGGAGCTGATGAATGAAGAAAAATGAGAGAGAAGAAAGGTGGAAAAAGTGATACAACATGTTAGAAAGAGTAGTAAAGTTGAAGTGAGAAAGAAGAGGATAAAGAATGGAAAGGCAGTTGTTCAACAAAGCTGTTCAACATGATCTTGGACAGTGAGAAGATGCCTGAGGAATGGAGGAAACGTGGGAAATGCCAGAGTTGTAGCAACTACAGAGGGATAAAGCTAATGAGCCACACAATGAACATTTGGGAAATAGAAAAAGAGAGAGAAAGTGATAATCTGTGAGCAGCAGTATGGTTTCATGCCAAGAGAGAGCATTACAGACACCTAGGGAGGCAAGATTGAGATGGTCTGGACAGGTGCAGAGGAGGGAAAGTGAATATACTTGTAGAAGGGTGCTCAAGATGGAGCTACCAGGCAGGAGGCAAAGAGGAGGACCAAAGAGGAGCTTCATGGATGTGGGGAGAGAGGATATGCAGATGTGACAGGAGAAGATGCAGAGGACAGGGACAAATGCAGGAGGATGATTCACTGTGGTGACTCCTAGAAAAGCTAGGTAAAGCTGAAAGAGTTAGAGGAAGAACAATAATTAAAGAATACAAATTGTAAGACATTGCAACTGGCAGAGAGTCTGTTTTTTCTGTTAGCCTTGAAAGGTTTACTCCATGACAGAAAATTAAAGACCATTATTTTATTATAAAGGCTACAATAACATTTCACGGTAAAATAAAATGCAAATGTATAGTAGGTTACTGTAAAAATGCTCAATATCTTATGAAAGTCCATTTTCCATATTATGTTTCATCAATAGCATATGTGGATAAATGTTTGAGACAGTTTGACCAATTAAACAAGCGAGGGGAATAGGTTTCTTCCTGAAAATGTGGGATGAAAAGTCCTGTGGCTCAGATTATAGAGTGGTCATCCAGTAATTGGAAGGTTTTTTGTTCGATCCCAGGCCCTGCAGTTAACATGTCGAAGTGTCCTTTAGCAAGAAGCTGAACCCCAAATTGCTCCTGATGCTGCGCCATCAGTGTATGAGTGTGTGTGAATGTTTATAATGTCCAATGAAAAACATGCATCTCCAAAACAATTTTTTTTCCCCCAGGAGCAGGATATTGAAACAGCGTTTCTCATTATCTGTTTTACAAAAGCAACCCAATACCTAGACACATTTAGGACCTGAAGTGAAAAATTACGTTGAAGACAGTTGTTGGGGCTCAGGTATGTTGACAGTGTGGCTGTTCACAAAGACCATCATTTATGTTAATACAAGACGACAAGTAAGTGATTGAATTTGGCTACTTAAATCAATCAGTAAATTTCATAGATAATCAATGATTATTAGAATAGTAAAATCTTATTTACATTAGATTACCTCGGGACACCACTCTTAAAGAAGGGAAAAGATACCCAATTGAATTAATCAGTTTCATGAAATCTACCAAAATGAATTGGAAATTATGCTTAATAATTATCTAAATAATTACAAGCAACATTCCTTCATCAACAGCTAACTGAAGTTCTTGACAGTGTAGAGGTTGGCAAAATTAGCTCATGCGCAGCATTAAATACACAGCATGTTTATCCAAAATTATTTGTTCAAGAATGAACAATAAAGAAAAAGAAACATACAATGCCTAATGTAGGATGTAAACCATTGTATACATTTATATACAAGGGTGTGTGTGTGTGTGTGTGTGTGCGTAAAAGAGAGATGATGAATGTTAAACAAAGGCAAAATAGCCGAAAGCTGTGTAAGTGTCAGACCAAATGTTCTTTTGTTACTGGGGGCTCAGACCATTTGCTGGTTGAGATCCTGCATATGTCAAGACAGTGTTGTGTATGTGTGAGGACATGGTGCCAGGTTAGAAGGAAGATAGTTACATGCAAGACCCCGAGTCTGTGTCAGCTAACTAACCTTAATTTATAATTGTGGTTAATACACTTATTAATAACCTGACTACTGTCAAAACAATACCGTTCAACAAAACAAGACAAATACTTTCATCAATTACGTGTTTAGCCATGCTATGCTGAGTTGCTGTGCCCAGGTCAACTTTACCAGTCCTTAAAATCGGAGAGATGTTCTCCTGGTGAAGTGATCCCTGTTTGATGGAGAGTGCAAGTTGAAGCTCTTGCGAGGCATTCTCATGAAGAATGCTGTTCTTGTTGTTCAGTCCTGTTGCTGGAAGAAACCAGTCGCTCCTTTGCTCCTTGCAGAGTTAGCAGTTGTGCTGAACTCTTCAGTAACTCCCTTTGGTTACCCTGCGGACCTTTTAGCTTCAGCTGCCTAATTTGAGCTTAGTGAGTCCTCAGCAGGAGCTGTGGCACCAGCTCTGGCGAGAGCAGGGAGAGAAGAGCTGTGCTCTGTAGCTCCAGCTCCAAGGAGAGCAGAGAGAGAAGGCTGGGCTTTGTAGCTACAGGTCTGAGAAGAGCAGAGAGAGAATTGAGGATCTCTCTTGTATGCCTGTCCTTTCCAGATGTCTGGTAATTATCACCAAGGTGTAAAAGGCTGTGAATAGTTGCAATCTGCAGAACCCATTTGTGGAGAGGGTTTCTTCTCATTGAAGAGATAGATCAGTGGCTTATGATCTATGTAGAAGGTGATGGTGAAGACACACCCATACAGGCACTTGTGAAACTTCTGAAAACCTAATTTGACTGCCGAGGCTTCTTGTCAAACTAAGTGTCTCTTGTTTCAGCAGTGTGCATGACATGAATCATAAGGGCTCTCACTTCCATCATCCAGTTGTCATGATACGAAAGCGACCACTCCTTCAGGTGAAGCATTGCATGACAGAATTCGTTCTTGGTTAGCTGAGTAGTGAACTAACACGTGTATGTTTAGCTGGGCGTTGGAGTTTTGGAAATCCTTTTCCTGCTCCTTATACCACTTTGTAAGTCTTGGCTCAACAAATCATGCAGGGAGAGAAAACAAGTTTGCTAGGATTGGAACAAAGTTGTAGTGTAGCATACCCAGACACTACTTAAATTGAGTCACATTTGTTGGGGTGGGATCTTGCTGAATGGCTTTCTCATTTTATCTCCATAGGGTTAAGTCCCTGTGAAACTTCATCCTATAGGAAGGTACACATATTCCTCCTCCTTAAACACAGCCCAGCATCTTCCAACCTTGTCAACACTGTGTCCAGGTGTTGTGGGTGATCAGTCTCATCCACTTTACTCACCAAGATGTCATCAAGGTACACCACCACTAGTGAAATTGATCTATCAGACCCTTCATGGTCCTTTACAATATGGCCGGGGCTAAGGCAAGTCCAAACAGCAGTCTGTTCTATGCGAACAACCCTTGGTGTGTGTTCACTGTAAAGACATGCTTGACCCGTCAGCATTGCCGACCCGTCAGGTCAAGCATGGCTCATGTTGAATTCTGTAAACTGTTATGTCTCCACTAGAGCTGCGAAAAGGTCATCAACCAAGGTTACATGATATTTTTCCACTGAGGAAACCCTTGTTGACAGTGCATTTGTTATATCCACATCTTCTATCAAGAACTTGTCTATTTCTTTATCCACTTTTGCTTGCATCGCCCTGGAGATTAAACAAGGACGGAATAAACATGGAACAGGATTGTCTTTGACGTGGATGGTAGTCTCGGTATCTTTCAGTGTGCCAAGATCCTCCTCGAAAAATCCCATATTTGCTTAGAACCTGCTGCATTGTTTTTTTGTGTGGAGTTGTGTTTTTCCTCTGTTTAGATGTGTCACACCTAACGAGCTCTGTGTCTGCCTTTGATTTCCCTCCATTTCAATTGAATCTACACCAGCCAACCTCGCCTGAGTAGAGTATGGCCATCCCCTTTGATCATAACGCTGGGCAGTTCAGCACTTGCTGCTTGTATTTAACTCTTACAAGTAGGGCTGGGAGAGACAACAAAAAAACAATCTGCAAACGGGATTATGATCAAATTTAGGTCAATTCGGATGATAAGCTTTGGAGATGTCTTCTCAATGTCGCAAGCCAGTCATAGTATGCTCTTTTTGCCTTGTATGCAGTATACCTCATCTTCCTGTTGCAGGCGCACAGTAGTAATATTGAACATCCACCATCAGAGCTATGATTGAAAGTTGATGTAGGTTATTACTTCCATATTCTCAACATTTTGAAGTCAAATTTTATTGCGTTATTTATTATTTGTATTTTGGCATCCTTACAACATTATTCATTTTAGCACATCTCAATACACAACCGATACTTATTTTTAGGCTATATCATGATATTTCAAAACCTCCACTAAAGCACTTAATAAATGTGCAATTTATTGTTTTTTTATTTGTTTTTTTTCATGCAAAAGGGAAGAAAATACAATCAAGTTCATATTTTATAATTTTTTTTATGTTAACAGACATGTATTCTAATATATAACTAATTAAACCTCGGGCTTCTTCAGGCTTTAGTCAGGATGCTCTTCAAGCTGGCTCTTCAGCAACAAATACATATTGTGATAAATATCAATTAATATGGAAAAATCTATTTTGTTATATATTTTTGCCATATTGCCCAATCACTTTAACAGGGTCCCCTGAATTAATCTCCTACTTAATTTTGAGTGGCCCCATCCGAGGAGTTTCTGTGTTTTTCCACATCATATTGACTGTCATTGCATTTGTTACTGGGACACTGCAATGATTATCTATTTCAAATCTAACACTTTCCCCATTCAGTTTCATCCTCACAGTATATGGGTCTATTTTTCTAAGATGCACTTCACTCATATGTCCCGGTTTGAACTTCATGCACTTCAGTGTAACCCCCTTTTTTTTTTTTACCTCATCTGATTTTTATCATCCATTTATTCTGATTATTATTCTGATGCGGCATGTCCTGATGATATGCACTTCATTTCCACAAGCATCATATTTTTCTTGTTTAAACTTAAGTTCAGTTGCCATGTGTTGACTTTCACAAAGTAACACACCCTCATTGGTCCCTTGAATGCCTCATGTGAGCCTTTGTTTACCTTCAAGCACTTCACTGTTCCGCTGGAGTTTCGCATATCCTTGTTTTTTGTGTGCGGTCTCCACTGCCATGGTCATTGATAAGGCTTTATGAAAAGTCAAATATGCTTCTGCCAAAGCCGTCTTTGAATCCAGTCATCAATAATTCAACATAATAAATTCTATCCATCAACAACTGATGTAGGCAGAATTCCACCGAAGTCACAGTCCTACGCCAGCTGATGCAACTATACCAAACACTATATTACTGATTTTTTTTAAGTTTAAGATTTCTGAACCTACACAAATGGAATTCTGAAACAAAATTGTACCTTTCACAAGCTCACTTGGCTAAGGATCACGATGGTTTGGTTTTTTTTTTTAGCAGTTTCTTGGTAGGTTTTGTCCCAGCTATTTACAGCTGAGAAGGTTCTGTATCAAAATGTAGGTCACTGGTTGCAAAAAAAATGACCCATAAGTTTACAATACTCTTTCCTTTTTTCGATTTTTTCAATCAAATGTGGTAAACCATGGCAATGATGTCCCCCTGTTGACTATTGTACACTCTCCTGATTTTTCAGCAGAAAACTGTCGTACATTCTTAAAATTTGGTCTTCTGATTTCATCTTCAATGGTGATTGGAAGTCTGCAATAAAGAGGACTGTACTAGTACAAATAAAACTGACATGACAGTGCTGCCACTGGTTCTCATACCTTTATCACGCCAAGACCCATAAACTGTGCCACAAGCCTCAATTATCTTTTTTTAAGGTTTGCAATCTGATGGACTGTACTTCATAACTTCTCCTGACATACAGGAGTGCCTGTTACCGTAACAGGCACTAATCTGATAGGGTGTGGTTGATGGAATAATAAAGACTATCAGCTGAAAATAGACAATAGACAATAGACATCCACGTTCTGCTGAACTCCTTTAACTAACTGGAATTCACAGGCAGCATCACTTACCTGGAACAACGCGCCGCGCGCCGCTGCCTGCTGTCTTGTGTACCAGACTGACGCTGCCAACATGCACTTTTATCCCTCTTTTCCAGCCAGCAATATGGCATGATGACCGAGCCACTCTACAATGAGCAATGACGAGTCCCACGTGCCCCAATATCAACGTTAAACCTGAACCAGCTACCATCATGTCGCTGAATGTGCACCTCCTAGTTTTGTTTTTGTTTGCTTTTGCTTTTGCTTTTGCTTTTGCTGCTGCTGGTGGTGCGTTCTTCTTCTTCTTCTTCTTCTTCCTCCTCTTTTCTTCTCTCTTTTTCTTCTTCCTCTTTTTCTTCTTCTTCTTTTTCTTCTTTTTCTTCTTCTTCTTCTTCTTCTTCTTCTTCTTCTTTTTCTTCTTCTTCTTCTTGTTATTATGTGAAATTACTGATGGGGATTTATATATAAATTTTTAATACAGGTTGCTGAATCCTATTTGTCCCTTTGCTTAAATTTCTAGTGAGGGATAGGCTATAGGCATATTATTGTGACCAAGACAATATGGGTAAGAAACTGTTAATGAATTTAAAATCACATAGTTCAATTTCAGAAATGAGCTGTTTGTCCCAAAGCATGGAAAACTGAATCCAACTGTGTCGTCTCAACCCATTAAAAAAAAGAAAAAAACTTAATTTTCATTGACAGGATTAAAGTGATAAACTATCTCAGGAAGTCCTTGTGTCACAGTGATCCCACTTTAATTAAAGAGGATTATTTCACCAGCAGCAGCAGATCATGATCTTACAATCTTCATTCTGTTTTATAGACAAAATGGAACTTGGGACCAAATAAAGAGAGCTTTTTGGAGTGTTTCAGATGCTGAAATAAATTTTTCATTTAAAATACATCTTTAGTTTAGGGTTGATATTTGTATTCTCGGCGAAAGAACACCAAAATGCTTGGCTATGTAATTGTTTGGTTAATTTTTGTATCTGGCACAGTTATTTCAGCTAGCTTGCATGAGGTCAGACAAGGCACCCGCATTCAATGTAGTACATCTAATGTTTAGGATCTCTGCCAATAAGATTGTGTTCCCATACTTGGTGAACCAGATAAAAACCCAATCAAAAGTATCTCATGTCAAAATGTACTTAAATATAGTATTGCAAAGTACAAGTTTTAAAAAAAAGAATCATTCAAAAAATAAAACATGAGTAAGATATGCACAATAAACAGATTTAGCTTTTCTCAAACAATAAATCTAAATGTGTATTTGTCTTTGTTTGCTTGTTTGATAAAGAACCAGCTGCATTGTGACTTTCCTACACTTGACTGAAATGTGACAACCATTGCAACTTTAAAAGGGTTAAATCTTTTTAACCAGACTGGATTTCCAACGTACAGAGAGAGTTCATACTTCTGTGTTTGAATCCTTTTCAGTTTTGCTTTTTCTCATTTTTCCATAACAGTCAGTCACAGCAGTCCAGTAAGAAATGGCTGCATATGCACCTTGACCTGCACCTTGAAAGGCAAAAAACATTTATGGGGCCCAGTTTCAAGCGGAGCCCATGCAGGCTGGCAATTCAAGTTCACCCTAACTA
>KV751325.1:826710-861665 GCA_001698575.1 Mola mola
TCGATTCATTTTGCAAGGGTCCTCTCCTGACATCCTTAATTGACATCAAAAATGCATTTACATGACATGAGAAACATATTGATTTAAACTTAACCCAAGCTGTAAGGTGATTGGTGTGAACATGTTGGGAGATTGTTTAGCATTCGTGAAGGATTGCAAGCTTTGATTGCTCTTGACTAACTAAAATTATTTACCAGCTTTACTAAAATAAATTTAAATTATATTATTTAAATCATCCAAACTGCTGCTTTTTACTGCTTTGCAATATTTTTTTGTATTAACTTCTAGTTGCAATTATAATTAAAGCTGCAAGCAGCGTTGAACGGACCCTCGCACCCCCAGACCCATTGTCCCACGAGTCTTTAGCAGACCCCATCGATATGTGGAGACTATAGGTTGCATCATTAAACTAAGCACACTTTAGGCGTTGTGTGATAATGCTGAAGGGACTTTTACAGACAAAAGTACATGAGGGATAAAAACCTGAAATTTCCTCTTGCCTCTTGGTGGAGCTATGCTCACAGAATACTATTCACAGAATATTTTTCATACTTGTTCAGGGCGACCCTTATCAAACGTGAAGTTTGGTGAAGATTGGATCATGTGCAGCAAAGTTCTAATACTTTGATGCTATATGGTGAAACATCAAAATTTTCAGCACCGCCATAGCTCCAATGCAATGCAATGGAAAGCAAAAATAGCACAACGATACATGTTGATAGTCATGGCTTTTTTATAGAGCTTCACATGATACATATTTCTTCCAAATTTTATACATGTAGGTCAAACATACTGCAAAGGCTGATTTATTGAATTTTTCTAGGGGGCGTTACAGAGCCATTTTGGTAAATGTAATCCTGAAATGTATTTCAGACTGTATTGTTCACTTTGTGTGACCAGTGTGCCAAATTTTGTGAATGTTCATACATCCACTTTCCCTAAACAGTAACTTTGTGTTTTATGGTGCATTGCTGGGGTGCCACACCCACACCGTTCAACCAACCGTGTCTTAACAACATAGTATCATCAAGGTATTAAGCCTCTTCTTAGTACATTAGAAGTGGTTTTGATAAACCTGCTACCAATAATACGTGAATAGAAAAATTACATTTCTTGTTGCCACTAACTGGTGCTATGCTATACACAGAAAATTGTCATATAGACTCGTTCAGGGCAAGACCCTATCCAATATATCCCTTATCCTTATGTTTCAATTCAAAATGATCAATGTCCTGTTGAGTTGAGGTCATTGCACACTAAACTTTTATGTAGAACTAGATGTGATCTACATGTGTACCAAAGTTCATACGTTCATATGTTCATATTCATATGTGAAACTTGCCATGAGTGGTGCTCTTTGAGGTACACTAGCAAGTCATTTTTGCCCTGCCCATTGACCAAACGTTTACCACATGTACATTTTCACCATACTCGACACATGTGCAAAGTTTCCTGTGTTTTTAATAATGGCAAAGCCCTCAAAAATTCGATTCATTTTGAGAAAAAAAAAAATTAAAGCTGCAAGAAGCATTGTATGGGCCCTCTTCAACAGAAAGATCGAGGCGAGAAAAACCCTAGCAATTTCTGTACCTCTATGTCAAAAGGAATTTGGTGGCTGCTTGTTTTAATTTTCTATGGGGCACTGTGAACTCATATTGCCAAGCCCATGCTGATGACCTTTGTCAGACCTTCTGTGCTGGACTCTTAACCATCTTGGAAAATTTGACACTTATTTCAGTGTGTTTAGTGCAATTAGAACAAATTCTTTCTTCACAATGACACCTCAAACTTCGTCATGCCACCCTGGGCACTGATCTTCACAATAAATTATCCCCTTTGATGATCACAAGCAAAGTGAATGGAGTCAAACAAAGGTGAATGTGCATGACACAATGTAGGCATGAAAACATGCTTTTGTTGAAAGAACACAGTACATTTGTTGTTTTTGGCAATGTTTTAAAGACCATCCACCCAGGCACACACAGTCTCTATCTCTTTCTCTCTCTCTCTCTCTCGCTCTCTCTGTCACATATACAGACACACACATACACACACACACACACACTTAGTGCTCAGGCCCTAATTGGGCCACAGTTCAGCTTTTGGGACCTAGCTAAAGGCTTACCAATATTGACACATGAGTTCAGATTCTACTTCATCTATCAAAAACTACTTTTGTCACACTGGCTATGAGTGGCACTGCTCCTTTTAATACTGTGTTATTTTGGAACATAATGTCTGTTTAACAGGATGTTATAGTGATACAGAGGGATATTAATCCACTGATCAAACCAAACAGTGCTATGTTCTATCTTTTTACATAAACAGGTAAACATTCATAATGTGCAGAGTCCTTCCTGGATACCAGACTAATCTCCCCTGTAGGCTATAAAGACTGAAAAGAAAACCTGTCCTGGCCACATTATCTGTAGACACTAGAGAGGTAAGTCAGCCTCCTTTATGCCAACAACCACTATATGATTTATTCATTCTATCTGCTCTTAATATTTTTTATTTATTATTTCATTTATGATGAACTGAAATATGCATCATTAAACTGTTCGTAAAAACCTAGTGTTGTGAATAAAAATTGCATTGGAAAATATTAATAACTGAACAAACAAACTCTTACAGTAAACATTCCAATGCTCTCTTTGGTTAAAGCTGAAAGGAAACACAAGCTGAAGATATAAACCAACCGTAGCAGAGGCTTTGTTCCCAGAAAACCTCATTTGTATTTCTCTTTTGTCTAATAGTTACTCCTGAATAAGAAACAGAAATACACAACATATGGTAAATTTTCTGTGGAGCCAAAAATACTGACCGAATTTGATTTCTTTATGAAGAAAGTATGATCAGATTTGATTGATGCAACATATTTAAATTTATTTCTTAAATCCTCATTGTTCCACTGAAGTATACACCTAATTTCATTTTTTTGTAATTATCAAATTTAATTACCAAGCTAGGGAGGAGATCACAAAAAATATTAACAGAACTGTCTTGATTTAAATGAATCAAAACTGTTCAAACCATGTTTTGCAGAGCTGCCATATAGCGTTCAATAACTACATAATACCCTCAAAGTCAATATCTATTACAGAATCAATTAAACATCTACTAAACTGTTTTTATTGCAGGATGATGGCTGTACACGTCAGCAGAATGATTTTCCCCTTGACACTGAGTTTGTTTCTGGTAGCCTTATCTTTCATTTGGCCACTGGCTCATGCAGGTAAATAACCAACATCAACCAACAGCTTTTACATTCATCTCATTTTTTTTATTTTTACTTTAAAGAATTCTGCAAATCATTCTGATTATTGCTAAAAAACTGGATGCTTTTATTGATAAGTGTCCAAAAAAGCTGAGTGTTTTTGTCATTTTGACTTCAAACATCACCTTCTGACTTTTATCAACATTTTTAAGTGAACAATGAGACTCCTGACACCAACTACTAATACAAATTCCACAAAACAAAAATTAACAAATTTCATATTGTGTCCTGTCAATTCTTAAGTTCAGAATTTTACAGTAATTAGTTGGTGGGATGAACCCTTTAAACTTTTTTATTGAGTAAATGTAAACAAAATTCAAAAAGAAAAGATTTTAAGCCCAAGAAAAAACAAAACCATGAAAATAACTTTAGTACCGATATCCTTTTCATACAAAAAGTATGAAAAGGATATTGATTTCTTAATTGATCACTTACTTTAATTACAAAGAAGGAATTGTATTTTGTTAACCAAGAAAAGTAAAACATGATTATTATTAGTAGTAGTAGTATTTTATGCAGGATGTTGTGTACTCTTGAGAGAAAACATAAACTGCAACACCTTCAATCAGCAGAGGCCTTCCTGCGGCCTCCTTGCCAACTAATCAACCAGACAGTGTCTCTGGAGAAGGAAGGCTGTTCCAAGTGTCACCCAGTGAAAACAACCATCTGTAGCGGCCACTGCATCACCAAGGTACTGTATTATAGGCAGTGAGAGTTATAAAAAAATAAAAAGATAGGTTTAACCTCCAACTACCATCACTGTTTATTTCTAGGACTTTTTTAGTAATTAATTATGATTTATATGGCAACACAGTGCCAAGTGGTTAGTGCTTTTGAGTCAAAGTTCGATTCCTGGCTAGGATTCCGGGCCTTTCCCAAACAGGGATTTGGGGTCTTTCTGTGCAGTCTTTGTATGTTCTCGTGCTTGCGTGGGTTCCCTCCAGGTACTACAGCTTCCTCCCACTGTCCGCAGACATGCAGGGGTAGGGTTAAATAATTACTCTAAATTGCCTGTAGGTATGAGGTGTGGTTGTTTGTCTCTGTATGTTGACCCTGTGATGAACTAGCAACTTTACAGGGTATACCCCCAACAGATAAAAAAGACAAATAGTGAAGAGGAAAAAATACTACAAAATTGTATATTTAAAAATTTTAATGTTTCGTCCATAGAATTTCTGTGACCCTGTAATTTTTTAGATCGGCTTTACAGTCATAGACAGGTATTCACTGTATACTGTATGACGTGTAGGCCAATATTACTGTGGTATTATTCTTTTTTATTCTTTAGATTTAAATTCACTTTGTTATTGTCACTCTCTTTCAGGACCCTATCATTAAGATACCATTCAGCAATGTTTATCAGCATGTGTGCTCATACAGGAACTTATACTACAAGACATTTGAGCTACCTGACTGTCCATCTGAGGTGGACCCAACTGTTACCTACCCTGTGGCTTTAAGCTGCCACTGTAGCCGATGTGCTATGGACACATCTGACTGCACTTTCAAGAGCTTGCAGCCAAACTTCTGCATGAATGACATACCTTTCTACAAGTAGTCTCATGTAATAGCAGCATAAAGCAGTTAAATAAATGATATAAAACTTATACATTGAACTTTAAGCTTAACTTTCTTGAGCATTGTTGTGGTTGTAAATGTTTCTTCAGCAGTTTAACTAGAAATAACACTCACACTGAACATTTTGCATAGTGTATTAAAACTGTTCCTCAATTAGGGTTATCAATCAAATGTTTCCTTCCACATACAGCTAGTATTAGGTGCTACTTTATATCTGACATGATCTGGTAAAAATACAGGCAAATTACACAATACAGACTTTTATCATAGTGACATTAATCTTCCCTGTGTAACCTCAATTGTAGAAAGATTTTTGTAAGGAGATATCATGTAATTGTGGAAAAAAAACATGCACCTTTCAAAACTCTTAGAATAAAAGACAGGTATAAGCCTATTTAAAGCAAGAAAAAGCTTGGTCTCTTGTTTCATGTTTAGGGAGTCCATCCTAGCCTTTAGGCAACAGCAAAATAAATGCACAGTCTCAGAAGAATCTAAATAAATTAATATTTTGAACCGACTCACAGTTCTTATTCAAACCCAGCAAAGGTTATGGTTTTATAGCAAGGCTATAAAATAGATCTTATTAAAGAATATGGGATAGAACTTTATTGTCTCACTTAGGAGATTTTTGTCTTGGGCATTTGAGAGAACACTAGGTGGTGACACTGTACACATAAATAAACCTAATAATCAAAATACAATCATCCAACAAATTTACAATCAGACTACAATTAATTCAGTAACATAAATACACACATATACTATGTAGCACCTACACCTCACAAGAATATTTGGATAAACACTATACACACAGCTTCTCTGTTCACATGACAGATTCTGTGTCCAAATGATGTAGTTGTTCAAAGTGACTTGTACAAATTACCGTGGAAATTTAAAAAAGAAAATAGAATATTGATGACCATAATTTTGATGACCAACAGGAACAGTGACTGATTCAGTAACTGATTGTAATTGTAACTAATTGTTTGTGCCACATTCAAGTGTCTTTGCTTAAAATAAATTTTCACATCAAATTTTATTTATATAGCCCAAAATCACAACTTACTATTTGTCTCATAGGGCTTTTACAAACTAGACAGATTTGACATCCTCTGCCCTTACACCGTTGTACATGGTGAGGAAACTTAAAAAACCCTGAACAGAGAAGAGTAAGAAATCTCAGGAAGAACCACAGAGGAGGGATCCTTCTTCCTAGGACAGACAGACCTGCAATAGATGTCACTTGTACAGAACACAACAACATGATAATAACAGTTTACTAAGGATATATAAAACCTCCAAGAGTCTGTGGAATCTATAAATCCAGATGTATGGGAAGTGTAGTGATCCAGACGCAGGTGTTGTCTGTTGGTCCAGGAGTCATTGTACTCGATGGATGCAGATTTTCTCTTTGCAATCAAGACTAGGATCGAAGTCACAAGATATCCCGTCCTAATTTGAACAGTAGGCATCAGTCAAGACCACAACAGCAGCTCCCACCGCGATGTAGTCAATTGGTCCAGGAGTCATTATAGTCCATGTATCAAGATGAGTGTTGCTGATGTAGTCAGTGAGTCCAAGAGTATGTGGAATCTATAAATCCAGGGACATATGAAGTGTAGTGATTAGGAAGCAGGTGTAGTCTATTTATCCAGAAGCCATTGTAATCTGTGGATCTCGATTTGCACTTAGAACTCCAGCCTAGGATCCAAGCCGCAAGAGCTCTTGTCCTAATGCGGGCAGTAGGCATCAGGCAGAACCACAGCAGCAGCTCCCACCGCAACCTAGAAATAACCTGCAGGATGGTAAAGCACAAAGACTTTGGGGAAGAAGTAAAGTTAGTGTAATGATATGGACATTTAGAGGAGCAGGGATGGAGTCTGAGTCAGAGGGGGCAGAGAAGACAGTTCAGTGCATCATGGAGTGTTCCCCCACCAACCTAAGCCTATAGCAGCATAACTAAGGGCTAGATAGGCCAGTCCTAACTATAAGCTTTATCAAAAAGGAAGGTTTTAAGCCTACTCTTAAAATCAGAGAGTGTGTCTGCCTTCCGTACCAAGACTGGAAGATGGTTCCACAGGAGAGGAGCTTGATAGGTGAAAGCTCTGCCTCCCATTCTACTTTTGGATATTCTTGGGATCACCAGTAACCCTGCACCCCGGGAGGGTAAGGTTCTGGATGGGTGATAGGGTACTATGAGCTCTTTAAGATAAGATGGTGCCTGATCATGAATAGCTTTGTAGGTGAGGACTAGGATTTTTAAATTCTGTTCTGAATTTAACTGGGAGCCAGTGCAGAGAAGCCAGTACGGGGGAAATATGGTCTCTGGTATTAGTTCTAGTAAGTACATGTTTCAAATTTGAATCAACTTTGCCGCTCTGTCCCTTGGAATGGATTTGACTATGGCAGCTGGTGTGAAAATTTTCATGTTTCACAGTATAGAGCTGCCAGTAACTAGGGTTTGTTTTGTTTCCTTCGAACAGTCACTCAACCTCCTTAGGCTAGGAGGAAATGCAATTCACACCAGCTAATGGGGGCTGGTTAGCTAGCTACTGGTTTGGTTTCCATGGTGGAGCTCATAGCTTCCCTTTCACTAAGTCTCGCCTCCAACATAGTGAACAAACTACACTTATTACCCATACCATTGTTGCTAGAGGCGGATGAGGAGTAACAAAACATGAGACACATTGAACAAGAGAGAATGGGAGAGTGAGAGGGAGAAAGTGACGCCATTGCATGAGTAAGGCTAAGTTGGTTGGATGAGTTGATTAGCGGAAAACGGAACAGTTGTAAGATCAGCGATAAAGTCACTAAAAAGAGAGAGATAAATGGTGCTTAAACAAAACAATGTGAGGTTTAATCCAGTTTCTTTAGGGCTGGGCAATATATACATCATATACTGTGAAATGAGAATATTTGTTGTCTGAGATTGTGGGTATCATTATATTGTGGTATGACATCAGTGTTGTTTTCCAGCTTTCCTCCAAGCAGGACGGTGCCTCTGAAACTTTTATGTTCTGGACATCCAGAATCGCCAGTAGCCCCACTTTGGAGAAATGCTCTCTAAAGAGATGAATCCCGGTTTACAATGTGTCAGCACAATGGTAGTGGTGGTGGACTTGATATGGGCAGGCATAAGGTATGGGCATCCAACACAGGTGTGTTTTATTGATGGCAGTTTGCAGAGATATCACAAATTATATTCTTAGGTAACAATTTACCTAAGAATGTCCTGACATTCATCCCCCTGTTGGCCATTGTTTTCCAAATGCTCTGCACCTTGCTCCTTGGACTATAATAAGGTCGAAGAACAACTGCCAATAGCTCAATATTTTGACAATTTATCTTTTTGTTAACAGTAATATGTCTGGGGTTCCACCATCTGTTGTCCACAAACACAGTCAGTCTCCACCTCTCTTCTTACCGCTTGCTCCCACATCGCTGTCAGCACACACTTTAGTGAAGCCAGTAAAGTCCACACAGGAATTAACAATGTTATTATCCTGCCAGGACTCTGTGATACACATCAGGCTACACTCACTGTACAGGCACTGGTTTTCACAAGTTCCCGGGGTGACGTTACCCATGAGGACGGATGGAATGCAATGCTTGCATCTCCGTCTCCTCGCCTTTACCAAACGCCAGCTCTACAGCCATGATACGGTGCCCTCAACTCTGCCAGAATGCCAGGATACTGATCACCACCACTGCAACAATGTTGAGCCCCACATCTTGACCACCTCAACACAACAAGGTCCTTCCTTGTTTACAATATCCTCTCCATAGTTGCACTAGTCATTGTTAAAGTCAATGAGACATAAAACAGATATCAAACACTTTACCAACAACTCAACTCAGAGTCACTCGGACATGCTATGGGAACTTGTAGGAACTTGCTGGAGTTTCTTTGAAGAACAACCGGGACATAAATTCTTAGTTAACCATTTAATAAACAAATGCTAATCCACAATATTGTTACTTTATTGTACTTCAATGAACAATAGCTTAGTCAACATTGCCACAATGTGGTGTATATGGGTTACTGTAGACTGTTAAGTTAAAAAATATCAAACAAAATCATTCCTCTTTACAATATTTAACTATTTTTAACTTCATATTTTTAAATAAATTATTGAACTCATAAATGAATTAAAGCTACTATATGCGATATTTTGCACTATAACTTGTCAGAACAAAACAAACGTGCTTGCTGGCCAAGGTTGGGCAACATCTCTCCACTTGCTGTGCCCCAGCCTTGGTGCGTAACCTGGTGTAACACCTTGGAGCATCCCTGGACAACAAGCGCAAATGAAGAAATATTCCACTTTGCTGGTGGATAATGTCATATGATGATGTCAATACAAAAAGCAAGCAAAAAGGATGTACATTTGGGTTATTAGCTTTTTTATTGGAATACGGATTCTACGTTATAGTTTTTAATATTAGTAAAGAATTCTTTTGACAAATTATGTAAATCTATGTAAATGCAGGTTTTAGCTTGCTAAAGATAACTACCTTGCTATCCAGCTAACAACAGCTAAAAAGCTAATGGCAAAGTAATGACAACAGTGTATTTTTCTTAATCTGAAAAAACAGCTGACAAAGATATAATCACTTCTAGAGCACAATGTTAGTTTTTTATTGTTGTTACTGCAAATTTGAAAGCCCAAATATTCCCTGCTGTGTAGCCATGGTGTCGCCAAGCCTTCTGCCAACCCACCGCGTCCACATCAAACCATCAGAGACATCAATCGCAGGGGAGAGGAGGGAGGGGACATGGGAGCAGGCTACCCGGAGGCCGAGAAGCCCAAAGCATGAGGAGATCCAGGTTTGGACTTGTGATGTTTATAACATCTAGTAATGTATGACAAACCCTATACACAAACAATAAAGCCCACGTTCTATTTATGTAAATGGATAAACACTGCAAAAAATCCAAATTTTACCTAGTGTGTATGTATTTGTAAAAATATATCAGCACATGAAATAAGACAATCACCTAACAAGTAACTTGCTGTCGGATAAATACATTTTTTTTAAAATGGGTACATTGAAATTGTAAATTAAAAAAATCTGCCCATGGATCTATTTTTTTTTCGACATTCTTTTATATTAACAAGCAAAAAACTGCTCCATTGTCAGATTTTTTACAACAAAGTGTTCAGAATCATATTTATTTGGCCAAGCATGTTCACACATAAAAGGAATTTTTTCTGTCTGACTGTGTCTCTCAGTATAGCAGTATAGACATATACACCATATTTACATACTATATATACACTAAATATATTGTACACAGATTATACATGATGTTCTTTAAACTCAATTATATACAGAAAACTACAATTTACATACTAAACACCCAGAAAAACAAGCAACACACATGTATAAAACAATGATATGAATGAAACTGAGCTATACGTATCAAAATGTTCTCTTACATAGTTACTGTCTTTTTTGTGTGAGATATTTGACAAGAAACAAGACAAATATACCTGATGTGGGATAAAAAAAGTTTTTGCAGTGTATTATTCAATTTTTCCTGATGCGTAACCTGTGTAAAAACAAGGTTTTATTCACCCAAGAGGAGAAAAAAAGGGGTTAAACAAACCAAGGTGCTGTACAAAAATTTGGTAAAAAAAAAGAAACAAGCATGCCAAAATACCTTTAAACAAACAACTCAACTGAACAAAAAAATGAGTACAAACTGAACAACTGAACCAATATATATCAACCTGGTCAGGTACAAAAACCAATGAAAGGTAATTAACTAATTAAGATTAAACATACATCGTTTCGTTTCGTTTTCTGCCGCTTATCCGGGTCCGGGTCCGGGTCGCGGGGGCAATTGTTTGAGCAGGGAGATCCAGACATTCCTCTCCCAGGCCACTTCCAGCAACTCCTCCGGGGGTACACCAAGACGTTCCCAAGCCAGCCGAGAGATATAATCTCTCCAGCGTGTCCTTGGTCTGCCCTGGGGTCTCCTCCCGGATGGGCACCTCCCCAGGGAGACGTCCAGGAGGCATCCTGACCAGATGCCCAAATCACTTCAACTGGCTCCTCTCAACGCGGAGGAGCAGCGGTAATACTCTGAGCCTCTCCCGGATGTCCGAGCTCCTCACCCTATCTCTAAGGCTAGGCCAGCCACCCTGCGAAGGAAACTCATTTCAAACATACATAATTTCAACTAATCATTTTTTTTTTTTTTGCAAAAATTAACTCATTTTGAAACAAAGACATTTATGGCTAACTAACTGTAAAACAAGGATTCTAATATCTACAAATACATATTGTTACCACAACACAAATCAGTGCTCCCTCCAACTTCTCCCGAGGGATGGTATAGTCCATTCTACCCCACCTCTGCTATTTAGTTCAGTCGAAATGGGACGCACTCTCTTTGCCAGTTTGCCAGATGATGCCAGTTCCAGGTGAGGCCAGGCCAACATGAGGCCATAGAGAAAAACAGTAGGTGAAGAGCGAAAATCAAATCAGATACCTTTACAATGTAGCTCAAGATGCGTGCACTCAACTTAAAAACAAAAAAAAATGTTTTAAGTAATGTAAATGAACCAAATCTATGTGTTGTCCACTGTATTGTATAGCCATGTGTTACATGGGCACAAGTATTCGGAATAAAGGGCTGATCGGAATAAAAATGCTTCAGGTAAACCCGTCAATTGGAAGATTCTGATCCGATCCAGCTCATTCGGAAAGAAATTATATTCCGAACGAGAGGAATGGTTTATGCCGATCCTTATTCCGAACCGCGTCCATGTAAACACTTATTCTGATCGCATCTTCCTTTTTCATTCATTCATTCATTTTCTACCGCTTATCCCGTTAGGGGTCGCGGGTAAAAGTCTGATGCTCTACCGACTGAGCTATCCGGGCTCTTCCTGTTTGTGTAAAATTACTCTGAATGCACATGTGTGCCGCGCATGTCTTCCCGCTCTCTTCTCCTATAACACAGGAGCCCGTAGCTTGATCACGGAGAACAGTAGAAACAAAAGTAGAGCTTTAAGAACCTGGATCAGGTCCATTCTTTAATAGTGCAGAGTTTAAATTGCAGTGAAAAATGCAAAATTGCAAAGTGTAGCCAGATCTCCGTTAGTTTACAGTACGGCTGGAAGTAAAACTTCTACTTATTCGGTTATTTTAGGGAAATTAGACGAATCTGTGTATGTCAAAATGCGGTTATACTGATTAAAGCCTGGTGCATGTATACGCACGTCATGATTGGATTATTTAATTTAGCGTCCATATAAACAGTGGATTCGGAATTTCCAATCCCTCAAATTTTTAATCAGATTAAGAGATTTTGCACATGTAAACATAGCTATTGTATGTGGTGTTCTGAACAAAGGATCACGTATAGGGTGTGTAGGGTGAGGTTAGCGTTGTACTATTCTTTGTGTGGCCATTCCATGCAGCCATCACAGAGTTAATAAAATTATTTTTATGTGGACTAAAAAAGGCTGTGATCATCTACCTTTACATACATTATACTACACATTTAGGTTTTCTGTGTAGTTATAAAAAGATTTCATGATCTGAAATATTTGCCTCTGCTTTTCAATCAACACAAAGGAAAAAAAAATCCAAACAGACAGGCTGAATATAATTCAATATAATGCTTATCAAGTTTTTGTACATTAGCGAGAGATTTAAAATCCACCTTTACTCAAGTTTTTTGACAGTTCGACCTTTGACCTAGACCGGGGTCCCTGGGTTGGGGGAGTTGGCATATACGTAAGCAACGACGTGGAAAGGCAGGGTTTGAATGTCCTCCAATGAGAGTGACTTTGAAAACCATACACCTAGGTGATGATGCAGTAAGGCAGCCTTAAATTTCAGTCAATGAGGCATTGGGGTGAGTGACTTCAAAAATTTAGATGCGAAAATTAATTGGAAGTAACATCTTCAGCAGTAAGTTCTCGGTGCGAGTCTTCCTTTACAGGGAAGAGGAGAGGAACAAATGCCACAACATTGTCATTCCGTATGTGGCAGGGGTGTCAGAGAAATTCAGAAGAATTTTCTCTAAGCATAACATCCCATTTCACTTCAGACCTTGCAACACTCTGAGACAGAACCTGGTTCACCCTAAGGACAAAACTCCCAGACACAAACTTAACAATGTTGTTTATGCAGTCCAGTGCAGTGAGGAGTGCGCAGACTTTTACATCGGGGAGACCAAACAACCTCTCCACAAACGCATGGCTCGACGCCGGAGAGCCAGCTCCTCTGGCCAGGACTCAGCAGTCCACTTACACATAAAGGAGAAGGGACACTCCTTTGAGGATGAGAATGTGCATGTGCTGGACATGGAGGATAGATGGTTTGAGAGAGGAGTAAAGGAGGTCATCTATGTCAAGCTGGAACAGCCATCACTTAACAAAGGAGGAGGCCTCAGACATCAACTGTTACATATAATGCAGTTTTGAAATCCCTCCCCAAGAAACTTAACCACCATTCACACCTTGGCTCATGTGATACCAGCAACTCACATGATGACCAGGGGGAGTGACTACCCATCTGATGGTGAGTGGATCTGGGTCAAACACATTAGGGGCAGGGCTTTGTACCCTTTGCCCATTACCCTGAGTAAGAAGGATCCTCCAGGAGGGTTAAATACTGGGGACTCCCTAACAGAAACAGTATTACTGAAGCCTCTTGAAGGAAAGCTGGAAAGTTCTCTGATCTGAATGAGTGGGAATTTTCAGACTTATCTGAAATACAGCTGTCTATTGTAAATGTCAACGCACTACAAACACGTGCACTTAAGCTTTAAATTTCAATGACGTACCTATTCTGTTATCACCGCTAATAGTTATATGCATTTGTAGTAGAAACAGTTTTTGCACCTTCGAATGTCTAATCTATACATAAGCAGCGAGAAACGACAAAATATTCAGAGTATACACCGTACGCGCCCCCGGGACGCTTTTTGGTACAGCATCCATGCCTATCCACCCCCCCCTCCGTTTGCGCGTTCACGCAGCAGTCTGCCATATTAAAGGCTGTTCCAAACCAAAGTCCCTCCGTACGTCCTAAAATGCACACATGTTGAAAGTGCACTTTAGGAGTGTAAATGTGTGAGGGACTGAAGCTGTTAAGGGCAGAATTGGAACGATTCTGTATGTGTCACTTATTACGTCTTTTCCGTCTGTGTTCAGGAGACGAAACATCGCCATAGCAAAGAAAAAACCCGAAACATGGCGCTCGCCGCAGTCATGTGGTTCTTTTCGTTGTACTGCTGTTAAAAATAAACCAGAAATCAGAATCAAAATACTAGGACAATAAGGAATAGCAGCAGAAGACGGCTTAAACATCTGATCAAAACATTGGCGCTGATACCCGGCCAGCAGGAGGTAAACAATGTTTGTTTTATATTTAAATATATCCGTTACTACGGCTAATGTGTCTTTAATAGTAGCTGTAACGTGTAATTGTTCTGACCAACACCAACTACTCAGCTTGATTTGGTAGGTGGCAAGTCTCGTTTTTGGTGTTCCTCACCATTGTTGGAGACCCAGGTAAGTTCCTCGGGCCTGAAGTAAAGGTAGTTTGACTAGTTAAATTCTACTGAGCATATTTGCATGGCCACATCGAGTAGCCTCATCGCTACGCCGTCTCCCCCAAGTTAAGTCTGATGCGCACTGACGGAAAGGGTGCATTAATGTTGAGGAAGGTGACGAACAATATTATAGAACTGGGTACATCCTATGGTCTTGTATCCCTTAGCAAGAGTACGCACCTGAAGGGCACAAGGACGCAAGTGCAGATATTGGGATAGGCCCCACTGGTCCTTGCAGAAAGTGCAAATGTGTCAGGAGAACAGAGGAAACAACATATGAATGTAAGGGTTCCATCATCTTACTTTGTCAGATATTTTATCTTAAACACTTGAACGTTTTCCCCTCACACAAGCTTTGTAGAATCAAACAAACTCACAGAAAATGAGTTTATTTTATCTACCCATAGCTTAACTTTGTTAATGAGTATGCATGTGTTTGGATATTTATACCATGGCAAAACACTGTTGTGTTTAACTCATTAACGACTAACTTTAGAGTTTTCGTTTATAATTTTGGTTGAAAGTTTAATGCATTTTTTACTCTAAAAGAAAACGGAGTTTAAATATAACAAATGCACATTTAAAAGGGACAATAATGATTTCTGAGCATAGACGATAGAGATATGTTTTCTCCACCGGAGGGTTGTACTAGGAGGCAGGTGCAGCAGAGCCAGGCTTTCTTTGTGAAAGCTGGCTCGACAAACACTAAAGTTCTGTTAGAGATTAAGGTATCACGAATGTGGTTATCAATGGTCTTTGTTAACTCAGGCTTTCTGCTTTAGATTTTGTGCGTGTTCACATAAAAAGTTGCATTTTGTGCGTCATTCTTCCTCTGCACAAAATGAACCGACCAGGCTCTGCCTTCTTTATTCATCTTGAACAAGTTGTTATAGTTAAGAGTTATGAAGATTGTTAATAAAATACATTACAACACAAAGCCACATTGTTGCTACACAGGAAGCATAAAGTTGCCTCTTGTGAAAATTCCATCCATTTCTTTCGATTATCCTATACTGGGTTGTGGGGGGGTGGATTCTATCCCAGCATCATCAGGCGAAGGCGGGGTACACCCTGACAAGTTGCTAGTTCATCGAAGGGCTGACATATAGAGACATACAACCATTTATTCTCACATTCACACCTATGGGCAATTTCTAACCATCCATCCATCCATTTTCTACAGCTTATCCTGTTAGGGGTCGCGGGGGGCTGGTGCCTATCTCAGCATCTTCGGACGAGGACATTTCTGTGCGGAGTTTGCATGTTCTCCCTGTGTCTGCGTGGGTTCTTTCCGGGATCTCCGGCTTGCCCCCACGGTCCAAAAACATGCAAACTGAGGATTAGGTTAATTGGACACTCTCAATTGTCCGTAGGTATGAATGTGAGTGTGGATGGTTGTTTGTCTCTATATGTCAGCCCTGCGATGAACTGGTGACTTGTCCAGGTTGTCCCCGCAATTTATAACGAATTAGCCTAACCTCCCTTGCGTGTTTTTGGAGAGTATGAGGAAGCCAGAGTACCCGGAGAGAACCCACACAGACACAGAGAAAACATGTTAAGTCCACACAGATAGACCTTGACCTGCAAATCAAACCCAGGACCTTCTGGCTGTAAGGGGACAGTTCTAACCACCACACCCCTATGACGCCACATCATTGTTGTTTGAACTGCGGTAGCAGCACTATGAATGGACTCTGCAGCCAATTAGAAACATAAAACCATCCACATTGGTCGTCAGCTGCTGAATCTTCATCATTCCTTTAGTGTGTGGATGTATTAGTACGCTTCGAAGAAAATTTGAAAATGTTTCTCTGGATCAACAACTTTTATGTAGACCTAGAGCCCTTTTTTGATGACATTACTGTACCACTACTGTACTTTAATGTACTGCTCTGCAGATTTGTAGCTATAGAGTTTATTGATTTTACTTTGCGCGACCAGTTTATATTCAAACCATGAGTTACCATGGTGATCTTGTCAGGTTAAAAGAGAGCCACCTTAGGGACATTAACAAACTTGGCTCTCTGCTCAACATACTTAGCTAAGTCATTAATCTCAGTTAGTAGTTCACTCCTCTGATCTTTGCTTTGGTGATATTTATAGATCAGATAAAATTCTTAGTTGTACAAATTCAACTTAAACATTTTAAAATGTGCTATTTTTGTTGATGGGAGGTGTCCAGGTGGGCTCATGATGGGTTCCAGCCACCGTGCTGGCCGAGTTTCAAGGAAG
This sequence comes from Mola mola, assembly GCA_001698575.1. Classification (NCBI taxonomy): domain Eukaryota; kingdom Metazoa; phylum Chordata; class Actinopteri; order Tetraodontiformes; family Molidae; genus Mola; species Mola mola. Next base: position 843,375 of record KV751325.1, read on the forward strand.
AGGAAGCAGAAACGAGAAAGCATTGTCCAGTCAGGTATAACCCACTTCACTGCTGTGTTGCTCTCTAAAAATTATTTCACTGCTGTGCCGCTTCAGTACAGACAGTATGTGTTACTTCAAAACCTCCACAGTCATCAGCCTTTCTCTCTGTTTCTTCAGTCTCTCTGTGTCACCAGCTGCAGTATGTGAAGCTGATGAAGTTTCTTCACCAACAGGGATTCACCTCAAAGCTGCTGCAGCCATCCTTCTTCACTGGTGCGACTCAACCTGAGAAGATCTTAATATACACAAAAGAAATTATCATATGGAAAAAGATTTTGTAGATGTTTCATTTGCAGCAATATGTTCAGTTCAGGCAGTTCAATTTATTGTTAACAAAAAAATAGTTACAAAATCCCCTAGATACAGTACAATACAATCTGCATCTCCAAATTCTGCTCCCTAAGAACTGAGAATCTGGCGGATGGATTGAAGTGTAGACTTTAAAGTTAGTATGTGAATTTGTTGTTTTTTTGTAATCCAGACACAGGCAGAGGACTGCTAGCTCTCAAGACCATAAAGGTAATCTGAAAACCACAAGTTATTCAGTAAGACTAAAATGTAGCTGTATTTTGTTGTTCCTTTTTAATACATTTTTATTCAAATGTTTGACTTGTGATTTTTAAGAAGAACAATGTTTCTTCGTCTTCTTTTAGCCTGGACAACTGCTTATTTCTCTGCCAGAGTCTTGTCTACTCACAACCTCATCTGTCCTAGACAGCCACCTGGGACACTATATCAAAAGGTAAGCACATTATATATGTATATATAATGTATATGTAATACATATATCAGCTTGCCAAGGCCAGAATAACAGAAAAAAAACCCAGTAAAACTAGACAGCTAAATTCCCTAAAGCATACCCTCCTTGTGACTAATAATTTGTGGTGACCATGACATTTAACCTTTCAAGGTCAGATTTTTATTTTTGTGAGCTCGTTTTTTTATCTTTCTACCAGACTGTTATGTGGTAGTTTTTATTTTGGGCATTCTTTAAAGCGGTCATATGATTAAAAAAAACATTATTATTATTATTAACATTATTTATTTTATTTATTCATTCATTCATTCATTCATTCATGGGGGGGTCTTTGGTGTGCCTACTAATGCAAAAAAAAGGTAAAATTTAACGACAGCCTTTTCTTTGTGTGGGCTGGCTTTCTCTGTGGCTTTGTGATTCACTGAGGTGTTCAGATTCATTATCCCGCATTACTCAATAATAGGGCTCAGTTTGCATATTTTCCGCCCACGACTACCAAGGCCAAATGCACATACCATATGAGCAAGTGCATCAGTTCAGAGTTGCTAAAACGTACATGCTTTTGCTAACCACTTTTTGGTGGACAGTTTTACTTACTTTGGTCTATACAAAGGTGGAGTTACAGCTAGGCTGGTGCTAAATGCAAGCTGTTCCATTATTGTAAGGCTGTGTTGAGGAGTCAGAAGTTAGGCTGTAAGTGTTTGTTTTTTGTCAAGGATTGGTTAAAAAAAGGTGTTGTGAATACATTGTCAGTACAGACATTACGCATGTACAAGTAGCTGTAGAGCTAATGGTGATTAGCACATAACAGTAAGTTACAGACATGGATTGAGTTTTATTTCCAGGTAACAGTGACATGTATATTGCAACAAAGATGTGCACTGTATTAAGATACAGTTGTATGCCAAAATTTGGCCTCCCCTTGTAAATAGCTTTTTTTTTAAAACATTTTTTGAATTGAAAAGATGCAAACTCTGTCTCAGTAGGATACGGGAAAAATATTATCAGCAAACATTAATGCATAGTTAATTTTTATTTCATAAATTGAACCAAAAATAATATATGCAACACAGTTGTGGCATGTGCAAAAGTTTGTGACCATACACAGTCAGTGCTTAGTAAGACCCCACCTTGGCAGATATCACAGGTTGCAAATGCTTTTTGTAGCACAGCTCTTTTATGATCTACTCACAGATTTTCAATAATGTTTATATGTGGGGACTATGAGGACCATTCCAAAACCTTTAGCTTGCGTCTCTTGAGGTAGTCCATGGTGGATTTTGAAATATGTATCGGATCATTATTCTTTTGTAAAATCCATCCTCTTTAAGCTTCAACTTTTTTATAGAAGATGTGATGTTTACTTCCAGAATTTGCTAGTATCCCTCAACCTGTACAATGTTTCCTCTACCACTGCCTGCAACACAACCCCAAAGCATGATGGAGCCACCCTCATGCTGGACATTTGGCAAGGTGTTCTGTTCATGAAATGCTATTCCTTTTTTTCTCTTTGCTGATTGTGGCCAAAGAGTTCTATTTTTAACATCATCGGTCCACAGCACTTGCTCTCCATTGCAGACTTTCGACTTTAGATTTTGTAATGAGAACAGGTAAGGTTTTCTCTCACAGAATCATCCATCAAGGTCTTCTTTGTGCAAGTATCACTGCACAGTGGAATGGTGCACCACAACTCCTGACGTTGCTAACTCTTCCTACAGTTTTTTTTTTGCAGTCAAATGGGGGTTTTAATTTGCCATTTGGACCAGCTTATGATCATCTTGACCTCCACAGTTCCCTCAACTGCCATCTCTTATTTATATTTCGCACTGTGGATACTGAAAACACTTTTCTATCCTCTTGTAGCCTTCTCCTGCAAGGTGGGCATCAACAACTTTCATTTTCAGGGTGTTAGGGCAGTCACACTTGGCCCCATGCTCCCACAATTTTGTGTTACAGGAGTAATATTTACTAAGAAATTTTATCTTAAATCAATTTTTTAGTAGTGACAATACTTACTTTTGACAACTAGTAAAAAACAAGTAAATGTTTCTGAGCGATAAGTATGTCCTATTTGAAATGCATAATTTGGAATTATTGTTTAATTTAGGAATACTTTATAGATATTAACCCCTGTACCTTCATGATAACATGCAAACATTGATAATTGGTAAAATCCAGAAAAACAATGTAGGAGAGATGGTGCTGCTCGTCCTTACAAAGAAACCTGTTGTCAAGCAAAAAGCAATCAGGGGCAGTTTTTAACACCAATCCTGACCAAGTGATATTCCATCCATCCATTTTCTACCGCTAAATGTACACATTCTCGTAAAGTTGCTTCAGAGGTTGTATGTACTTCTGCGTGATAATCAGTGCAGCGCAAAAACACTCAGTTTTGTTTGTGAATTCAGACAAAGTTTAGAGCTTACCTTCAGGATTTCTTCATGGTGAATGTTTTCCAATTCACTAATCACACACTTCACTCACGTGCCCCTAGCTACGAGAATAAATGAGAAACCTAATTGAAGCAGCTTGTAAATACAGCATTATGATACACGAAAAGTCGGTAATAAAAAATACTTACAAAGATGTTTCAGGCTGCCCACTTTCAGCATCCAGATCGAATTTGGGTATGTACAATTGTATTTTAAGCAGACTTTTCAAAACACCAACAAATTGTGTTCATTTCTTGATTTACTGTTTGCTAAACAACTTCCTTGCTGGCATTTTTCTAAGTTGAGTCTGCCTCCCTAGCAGAAGCATGCCAGCTTGGGACGGGGAACGACTTCGGAAAGGTGACCAATCACAGCACAGTAGGCATGGCAGGAGGAGGGAGCAGAAACAAGCGTTTGGAAAGAAAGCAGGGGTTCTGAAGACCTTTGGATTATAATTCCTAAAATGCTCCACTGGTGCCCATAATGAATACTAAAAATCTTAAAATGTAATAATAGCACTCCTTTAATGTGATTTTTCTTTATTCTTAATATCAAAAAAATTTTTGACCTAGAAAGCCCAAACGATAATCATCTGTAGCCACTGCCAAATGACACAAGCTTAACCTCCTGTATCTCAGTTATTTTTGGAGTTATGTCTTAAAAACCTGCTTTTTGACATTTCAATGACCTTTGTGCACCCAAATCTAGTCAGCTGTGTGATGGAGTGAAGATACACCTTTTTATGAAAATTTTATCAAAATCCGTCCATGATTAACTGTTAAATAGTAAATAAATAAACATAAACTAAACACTGCCAGAAACATAACCCTTGACAGGGCAACAACCCTTCAGTAACTAGTACTTTAGAGCTTTAATACGCCTCAAAGTTGTTAATTAGTGGTTAAGTAGTGGTCATGTTCTATTGTTTTTTCTTATTTTGACTTCCATCATAACTAAAGACAAAAGTAAAGAAAATGAATTTTCTAACATTACAATCATGCCAGATAGTGGCCTAGAGAGTAGAGTGAGACTGATCCAAAGTCATTTCTGTCTCCCCCAGCTTGATGCCCCATCCCTCCCCCGTTTTGGTGCTCTGTGTTTTTCTGATGTATGAGCGGCACAGAGGAGAAGCATCTGATTGGTTCCCTTACATCGACTTGTTGCCAGCCACGTACACCTGCCCTGTTTTTTTCACAGATGAAGTCTTGGCTGTTCTGCCAACCACTGTGTGGAGACAGGCTTTGGAGCAACGTGAGGCGTTGCGAGAAATCTACTCTTCTAATCAAGACTTTTTCAGGTAAGTGTGGCAGTTATCCAGGTTGTGTAGGGTGTGCAGACAGAAAACCTGCATATTCTGTAGCAGCACTTGCAGAATGCAGAATTTTCTAATACATACAATCTTTGCGTTTAGATTTTAGTTTTCTAAGCTCTTGGAAACTGTTATCTTGCAGCATTTTCTCCTTTTATATAAGACTGCTTGATATGTGTATCTCTTCCAAAGATAAAATGAAGAGAAGTGACACATCACTCTTTATCATGTAAACAATGTCCACAATGTCTCAAACTATAAGTGATTAATTCTTGATCCAGATCCCTACAGCCCATCCTGAGTCAGCCTGTGGAGGAGGTGTTCTCCTATGACGCATTGAGGTATAAACACACTCATGCGCACAGACACACTCAAAGACATTTTTTTTAATACATTAAATCAAATTGCTTTTGTTGCCTGTAGACTCATAATAACCATAACCACTACTTGCCTAAACCTAACCTTAAGCTGAGCTTAAACTTAAACCAATTCTGCATCACAAAATTTAAGGATTTCCCTTATAAGGTATTTTTTTTCCTTGTTATCATTGCCAAAAGTATAAATTCTCTTTCCCCACGAAATCATATGAAATCCCAGTTTTGGAATAATTCCTGGTCCCTTGAAAATCCATGTCAGGTACGCTAAACAATTTTTATGCCTCCATGCCAACGATAGCTAGGGCCAGAGTGTGTTTTTCCAGGCCATTCTTGTGAATGCAATATCTCAAGAACGCTTTGAGGGATTTTGCACAAATGTCCACCCATGAAGTTCTAGTAATTGTAATTGGTCTCATAAAGAGGTTTAATGTTAAAATTTCATGGGTACCAGACTGATCTCTTTTACAGATAACTTTGTCAGGTTCTTTGAACTCAGAAACATTTTCACTGCCATTTTTCCTGAAAATGGCAGAGAAAATGTTTTAGGACTATTCATCTGTCACCTTATTGAGATATGACCCTATTCTTTTAGGTGGGCGTGGTGTAGTGTCAACACACGTTCTGTCTATATGTCAAACCCATCCAGCAACTTCCTTTGTGGAAAGGATGTTTATGCTTTAGCTCCCTTTCTTGACCTGCTCAATCACCACCCTCACGTAAAGGTAAACCAAAGTACAAAAATAAATTATTAATTGGTGTATGTCTTTATATGTACTCCTGAAATTGAGTCTCAAGTGTTTAGAGAGTTGGAAAGATGGATTCTTTTTTTTTTTTTTTAAGAGAAATCAAAAGGTTGTTTTACTTTCCAGGTTAAAGCAAGTTTCAATGACGTGACAAGATGTTACGAAATTAGGAGTGTTTCTGGGACACTATGCTACCAGCAGGCATTCATAAACTATGGTTCCCATGACAACCAGCAGCTGCTGCTAGAGTATGGCTTTGTTGCCCCCTGCAACCCCCACAGTGTGGTCTATGTGGATAAAGGTGAACTGCAGTAGGAAATGTCTGTTGTCTTTGTAGCATATTAGGTATTATGGATATTTGAGCTGTTATGTCAGTTTTTCTTAATAAAGGCTGCTTAAATCAGTCACAGTCTTTTAATTGAGAATGAGATATTGTCACAAGTTTACTTGTAAGACACAAGTTATAAGTCATAACGTATCTTATCTGTGTAACGTGATTTGAAATTTGTACTTGTGTGTTTCTCTGTGCTCCTTCAGATTTCCTCACTGATGTTTCAAGAGATGACAGAAGTTTGGAGCAGAAGATTAAGTTTCTCAAAGAGAACAATTTTCTTGAGTAAGATTGACATTTCTATTGTCATTTTTCTTTAATGGGTTATGTGGCTTTTCTGTAACCTACTGCAATAAGTCATGCAAGATTATATTCTGATATGGTGATGTTATGTTGAGAGGTACATGCTGCCCCTGCTTTGCCCATATGACTAAAATTTGTTGCATAATCTCTCTCAAGCTGTTTCCTTTCACCGGGCCTTTCTCTTTTTTGATGTCAGTAACCTCACTATGTCTAAAGAAGGTCCCAGTTGGAGGCTGATGACGGCCCTCAGACTGTTGTCAGTACCACAAACACTGTAGTAAGTCCACACTCAGATTTGTTATTCAGCATAGATGGATATGAATGATTCATCAGACATGTGCACTTGCTTTCAGTCACCAATGGAAGGCAGTGTTGCTCGGACAGGCAGTCAGTGAGAAGAGAGAAGAGTGGAGCATCCAGACTGCTAAGACTCTCTGTCTAAGACTACTACAAGACACCCAGAGTGCTCTGGATAAGGTGTGTGTGTGTGTGTGTGTGTATAAAAGTGCACACATGCCATCAAGTATTGATTTTTTTTCTCCACTGATTAACATGGGATTTTTGGTATTAATTTTCTGTGTATGTTCAGATTTCCCACCTGTTGCAGCAGTGTGACCAGTCAGTCAGGGAGCAGCTCAATTTGGCCAAGTCACTGCGCAATGAGGAGAGGTACATCCTGCAAAGCTGTCTCCAAACACTGGAAGTCACACTGAAATGTGTTGCCATGCCAAACTGACCTGATCTGCCAGCCACTACTGGAATGTAGGATATATTCTCTATGTTCCTGTTCTGCTTTTTGCCCAGGATGTTTAACAAGAGTTGCAGCCTGATTTCCAGTAACCACATGGTCACAGGTTCGATTCCATGTATGCTAAAGGAATGGCTGCCAAGTTGTAATGGACCAAAGCAAGACGCTGACTACATTTACAGAATACTCAAATTAAGGTCCATACGCCGATTAAGGCAATGTTCCAAATAAGGTGTTCACAACAGCTATTGGAATTTCCAATTTATATGTTAATCACCACATTTTTAATTAACCAGCAACGATTCTCATCATCCAGTCCGGGTAAAATAAACACGCTTCCTCTTGTTTTATTGCCCTTTCTTCTTTCTTTTAACCATTCTACATTGCAGTGTAATGAAACTCTCATTAAATGCTCTATGGCAGATGAGAACACGAGAAAATGGAAAGTGCAATTTGAGACTTGTTATCAATAAACTAAGGAATATTTTGCAGCCTGTTGAACAATGCTGCAAAAACTCTGGTAGGAATATTTAGTTCAACCAAAGTGTATATACACCAATCAGGCATAACATTGTGACCACCTGATAATATTACGTTGGCCCCTGAAGGTGTGCTGTGATATCTGGCACCAAGATGTTAGCAGCAGATTCTTTAGGTCCTGCAAGTTACGGAGCGGGGCCTCCATTTATCGGACTTGTTTATCCAGCACATCCCACAGATGTTTGATGGGATTGAGATCTGGGGAATTTGGAGGCCAAGTCAACACCTCAAACTTGTGCTCCTCAAACCATTCCTGGACCATTTTTGCTTTGTGGCACAGCGCATTATCCTGTTAAGAGGCCACAGCTATCAGGGAATACCGTTTCCATCAAAGGGTGTACATGGTCTATAACAAGGCTTAGGTAGATGATGCGTGTCAAAGTAACATCCACACTAGCTCTGTTTGCACAAAATTTCTTAAATTAAAAATTTAAGGGATTGGAAAGTCCAAATCCACTAACTAAATGCTAAATCGCTAAATCAAATAATCTGATCATGGCGTGCGTATACATGCACCAAGCTTTAATCAGAATAGCACCATTTTCACATGCGCAGATTCGTCAAATGTCCCTAAAGTACCCGCAGAATAAGTACTTCCGCCTGTGTTGTAAACAAACACCGATGTGGCTACACTTTGCATTTTCACGCTTTTCACTGCAAATTAAAATGGGCACGCTTACATAATGGACCTGCGCCAGGTTCTGAAAGCCCCACTATTCTTATGCTTCTGTTCTTCCTGGTAAAGCTACGGGCTCGGTAATGCATAATGCTCCTGCATTACAGGGAGGAGAGAGTGGGAGGACATGAGCGCCACACATGCGCAGTGAGGGTATTTTTTTTTTTTTTAATTTCTTTTTTTTTTTTACCCCAAACAGGAAGTTGCGATCGGACTAAGTGTACATGGACGATGTTCGAAATAAGGATCAGCATATAACACCCCCTCTCGATCGGAATATAATTTCTTTCGGAATGAGCCGAATCGGATCAGAACCTTCCAATTGATGTGGTTACATGATGCATTTTTATTCTGATCAGCCCTTAACTCCGAATATTTATGTCCATGCAAACATAGCTATTGATGGCAGGACCCAAGGTTTCCCAGCAGAAAATGGCCCAAAGCATCACACTAACTTTGTTTAAAGGGACACAAATATTTGCAATAAAGGGCTGATTAGAATAAAAATGCTTCACGTAAAGACGTCAGTTGGAATGTTCTGATCCGATTCGGCTCAATATAAGAAATATTCCGATCGAGAGGGGTGGTTTATGCTGATCCTTATTCCGGAACGCGTCCGTGTACACATACTGATTGGAACTTCCTGTTTAGGGTAAAAATTACTCTCACTGCGCATGTGTGTCCTAGCCAACGTGACGTCTAAACGGCACTACGCTTGGAGGGATGCGCATGTCTTCCCACTCTACTCCTGTAATGCTGTAGCATTATGCATTGCTGAGCCCGTAATTTGATTACGGAGAACAGTAGAAACAAATGTAGGGCTTTCAGAGCCTGGTGCAAGTCTATTCTTTAAACATTTGGAGTTTAAATTGCAGGGGAAAGCGTGGAAGTGAAAAGTATCTGCGTTTGGTTGAAGTACAACTTCTGCGGTTATTTTAGGGAAATTAGACAAATCTGCATGTGTCAGAATGCTGTTATTCTAATTAAAGCTCGGTGCTATACCCACATCATGACCGGATTATTTAATTTAGCATCCATATAATTATAGAAATTTTGCGCATGTAAACATAGCTATTGAGGCTTATTCCTACCATCAATTGAGCCAAGTAAGGGTCAAGAGTGCACTGAAGTGATTGTAAACCTGACATGTAGAGGATTCCAAACAGAATAGTCAAAATATGTCAGAGTTAACATATACAGTAGCTTCTTGGAATTTTAATACTTCTAACTTTGACAATTGATACAAGCATTCATGTGGATGTCACCTGACACAAACCACATGCCCCAAATAACCCGAGGACCAACTATACAAGGACATGCATTTGTATAAGGCATTTCAAGTCAGGATCAACTCCGACGCAAATCATGCGTTGTGCACCGATCACTGGTGATTAATTCTGCAAAGGCCTAGGTCATCTCAAACAAGCCTTATGTCTGTCATACTTCAGACAGCCATGGCTCAGTGGGTAGAGAGGGTCATCCTCTGATCAGAAAATCGGATTGATTCCTTACCCCTGCAGTCAGCCGTCAGTGTGTGGTTTTCTTACACCTAAACTAGATCATACTGCCCTTCTACCAATGCATGAATATTTGTAAATAGAAAAATGTGCCAAACACTGTAAATTGCTTTGAGAAGTGAAATAAACCTGAAACACAATATATGAATGTAATGCCAATAGCTATCATTAACTCAGTTATCAGCTGGTGCTAAGACTGGTGATGCCTGAGGTACTGGTTCTCCAGGTTCCCCTTCATGTTTACATATGTGTTTAATAAAGTCTTCTTGATTTTATCAGAGTTGAACAACCATCTTTGTCTTCTGGTGACGTTGGACAGTCTCCATGGCAACTGTGGCATTATTGAGAGGGACTAAGGGTGGGTGGGGGGGGGGGGAGAGAGAGAGAGAGAGAGAGACACCAGCACAGATGCACCAGTTAAAATTTTCTTGGATAATTTCAATTACCCCTTTATCTTTCTTTCCCTGTTAGTATGACCTGTGGATACCCATTTTGACAGGTCCTATTCCTATAAAATTGACAGCATATAGAAACAAAAGAGATCAACTATATTTCAATTAAAAATTTTATTTTCATTGAATAAATTAATTTATTTAAACTCTTAAAATAAAGTGCTCTAGGAAAGGAAAAAAACTAAATAACCTTATGAATTCTAATTACTTTACCAAACAAAACCAGCTGCAATAAATTTGTATAAAAAAACAAACGTAGATACCTATATCATTTTCAAATATGTTTAGAACATAACTTGACATTTGTTCTCTTTATTTGTCTCAAGAAAGTCCACAGGTTACAGACCTCCAATCGCAGGGCTGACAGATAGAGACAAACAACCATCCACACTCACACCTATGGTCAATTTAGAATGACCAATTAACCTAACCCCCAGTTTTGCATGTTTTTGGAATGTGGAATAGGGAAGCCGGACTACCCAGAGAAAACCCACACAGACACAGGGAGAACATGCAAACTCCACACAGAAACGTCCTGACCCGGAATCGAACCCAGGACCTTCTTGCTGTGAGGCGACAGTGCTAACCACTGCATCACTGTGCCGCCCAGTTTTATTTTAGTTTTGGTCAACAAAATATCATTACATTTTCATCAATTCTATTCAGTAGTTTTAGTCAAAATGTTTAGTCTCAGTAAGAACCATGTAAACTTATTCAGTTAAGGCTGTGCTCAGAACACGGTGATACCTACAATGTGTGTGGTATAGTAAGAGTGAGTGAGCATCAGCAAAGTAGCACTTAGCAGCTGGTTAGGAGTCTAGTAGTATTTTAAATGTATATTAACAAGCTAGGATGTAAGTACTACAGCTTCTTCAGACCCAGGAGGAATCTGCTGTGTGCCGTTTCACTACTGCTCCCGAAAGTGAAGGGGTTATTCCGCCACTGTCCCCACACTGAAAGATGGAAGAGGCTGCTGGCATGTGGCTGGCTCTGAGTTCCAGCTGGCCCTAGCTTTAGCTTTCTGATTTTCAGCTGGATGACTGTGTTTTAAGAGTCTGAGTAGGTTTGCTGATCCAAACATTGTTGCTGTGTTTACCCTGTGGTTTACTTTGGCTTCACACGTTTTAAAAATTGCGAACATTGTATCTTCTTTATTTGCAGTGAAGAACTTCCACTCATTGACATGTTTATGTTATCATGTGGCTAAAAGCTTGCGTGCTGCTGGAACAGTTTTGCTTGTCCACTGTGCATATCATGTGGAGCACAAGCGTAACACTTTTTTTTTTTTTTTTTTTTAATTAGATGCGTAGAACTGACTATCTCACAATCAGAAATATGTGGGCAGGAAATACCGGTAATGACTGGTCACTTTAAAAACCTTCTCTTCTTGTAAATCACTAGCTGCTCACTCACGAGAAATTACTCTTCAGATGCTCTGATGGGTTTTCCTGTAAGAAGCAACTCATTCTACAAACTACAGTAGCTATGTTTACATGGACACAAATATTCGGGCTGAGGGCGGATCAGAATAAAAATGCTTCATGTAAACACGTCAATTAGAAAATTCTGACCCAATCCAGCTCATTCGGAAAGAAACTATACTCCGATCCAGAGGGTTGGTTTATGCTGATCCTTATTCCGAATCGCGTCCATGTACACACTTATTCCGATCGCGACTTTCTGTTTGGGGTAAAATTACGCTCACTGCACATGTGTACCGCTCATGTCCTCCCGGGATCTCCTCCTGTAACGTAGAAGCATTATGCATTGCTGAGCCTGTAGCTTAATCACGGAGAACAGTAGAAACAAAAGAAGAGCTTACAGAACCTGGTTCAGGTCCATTCTTTAATAGTGCAGAGTTTAAATTGCAGGGAAAAGCGCGAAAAGGCAAAGTGTAGCCACATCAGCGTTTGTTTACAGTACGGGCGGAAGTACAACTTCTTCTGCAGTTATTTTAAGGAAATTAGACAAAATGCGCATGTCAAAATGCGGTTATACTGATTAAAGCCTGGTGTATGAATACGCACAAAATGATCGGATTATTTCATTTAGTGTCCATATAAACAGTGGATTCGGAATTTCCAATCCCTCAAATTTTTAATCTGATTAAGAAATTTTGTGCATGTAAACATAGCTACAGTGTAGGGAGCAGGAGAGCAGGAGTGGTAGGAGGGATGATAGAAGCTGGACTTTTATTACATATTATCTGTCTCATGTATTAATTTCAAGAAATAGTGATCATTCTAGCAATTAAGACAAAGTTGTTTTTTAATAAAAGCTACATACAGTACGTCAGCTTTAGGTTCCATTCTATTATGCATCTTGAGGACAGTGTGCTCTAATTACTTAATGTGTGCTTATAGTTTTGATGGAGCTGTGACTTTAACAAGTAATTGTATGCAGAGACGACAGGGTTAGCATCCAAGTGCATCAAATGAGTTATTAATTTATATTTAGCATATTCAAAGTGATAACCTTTTTAATAAATGAAAAAAAAAGACTATTTACACAGTCACACTCAGATAAGTACAGCATGCTATTTGGTATGATTGTGTTTGAACTTATTCAATGACAGCAGAGTATATGTGGTATACTGGGGCAAATGAAAGTGTGCCCTTAGCTTAACTTTTCAAGACCTTATTGTTTACTTTATATTTTATCTTTTGATTTGAATTCACATTTTATTTCCTAATACTAATCCATTTTCTAAGAAGTTTATGTTGTAATTTCTTAAAAACTATTCATTATTATAAATTAGTCTGACACTTCTATACAAACATGGGGAAATAGCACATTTTAAAAATGATGTTGATCTCACTGACCCCTTACACTACACTTTTTTGAGTTTGGGTTACCTTAGTACTCCAGCTGACATCTTCTCCACAATGTCTTTAAGAATATCTGACACAGTTCTGCTAAGGAATTAGTATTTTCATTGTACTTGTTTCATAGTATTTTCATAGTACTTTCATGTGTTTATGTTTTGAATGACACACTGTGAGTTCAGGATACGGAGGTATCGTCCTTGCTGCGCCGATGAAGCCATCCAGACTTCATGGTTGAGGAAGGTCACAGAGGCAGACTTTAAGTGCAATAATCTACAATCTGGAGGATCCAACTAGGAAAAAAAATAGTTGCTGAATAGAAGCCTGGCATACCTTCATTTTGAACATTTAAAATTTGAGCTGTAATATGTATTCTGTTCATCTTTATCTTTCACCTGTGTCCATTTGGTTGGTGAATTTGTTAGCAAGATTACACAAAAACTACTTGAACATTTTCAATTGGATTTTCAGCAAAGGTGTGTCTGGGCCCAACCTTCAGTTGTAATAGAGAAGTCTAACTGGTGTCATTTGGAAGCTGACAGCACTGGCTACGGATGATTAACTTTTAGGCTTTCAAGGTAAAAGGTCAAGGTTACCAATAGGTCAAAAGACATTTATTTGGACATTTCTCTTGAATGAATACACAGAGATGCCAAACTGGTGTCATTTGACATTGGTTACAGATGATTAACTTTGGGGCTTTCTAGGTCAAAGGTCAAGGTCACTGAAAGGTCAGCCCAATTTTTTGGTCACATCTCCAGAAGAAATTCAAATAAAGAGGTCTAAGTAATCCCTGGGTCGATCACATTGCCAGAGCCAGCTGGCTATCCAGGCCATGACTCACCCATCAATTTACACAACCTTTTTTTGAAACCAAATTACCTTGAGACCTAAAGATTACACTTGCCTAAAACACAATCAGGTAGAAAGCTGAAACATGAGCTCAGCAAAAAAAACAAAAAACAGAAGAACATTCACCTTGAAAGGTAAGCATTTATTACTGGGGAACATATGTTGCAGGGAATTTAGCTGCACTGGTGAAAGTTTTAGCCACGTTTTCACCTAGCAGTCTAGTTCAATTTAGTTCGGTACGGCACACTTGGTAATGGTACGCTCATTATAGGCATGAATTTCCGCTGGCGTATACCATTACTTGGTGGACGGGGTACATCATAGAAACACAATAGTGTATCCTGATAAAGAAGTCATAACAAATCAAACAATGGAGGACATCCAGCATATCCTGTTGTTTCTTGTCAGCATATGGCTCTTTATCACATAGACAGGCTTTAACAAACTGCTGCACGCCGCAAGGAGAAAGACTGCCTAACCGTTGCAGCAAAGTGACAATCCTGTTGACCAATCAGCAGACTGCGGTAGGACTGCAGTGGGACTACCCCCCACCTTTTTTTATTCTATGGTTTAGCTCTGGTTAGTACCTCAAGCAAAGGATAACAAAACTGTTTCGCTTTTACCATTCACAGCTTTTGACAATGGAAATGTGTATTGTACAAAACTGAACTGAACTATACTACTTGGTGGAAATGGGGCTTTTGGTTGCCTTTTAGCTCTTATGTTTAAAGCTTACTCACCTGCAGGTCTTTGTGAGATGTGACCCAGTGCCCCCCTACTCCCAGGACACTGATAATGTCATGTTTGTATGGGAGGGGCTTGATCTCCTCTGACTCCTCCTCCGCCTCTTGCAGACGCACTTCACACAAACACACAGCAAAACGTTGCACTTGATTTGAAAATTACACAGTTGACTTCTTCATTTGATAAATGTAATTTTGTCAGTCTTATGCAGGTTCATCAGTGTTAGCAGTGAACCATTGTTTACCTCCAGAATCTACAAAAATATCCACTCCCAGTCCTCCTGTCTCCTCCAAAACAACTGACACAAGGTCTGATGAGCAGTCATACACTGGGATAACCTTGGCTTTACACACAAGGACACACAGTAACATGATACCATTAGGGGGCATTTAAAATCCATGCACTTTATTGGCAATTGTACGAAAAATGTAATCAGATAAACTTTGAAGCATGTTGGCAGCGCTTATTTTTAAATTCAAACTACTTTTTAAAACATTTACTTGGAATCAGATAGCAAGATCATATCCTAGGATTACATGACTCATGTGACTAAATATGTTATTACATGAAAATACATCTGATATAGTAACTGGTGATTTGCTGGATATTTTAATCACACACTGGCTTCATTCACTCATCCATCATACGATTCATCAAAAAACTATTTACTGTAAGTATGAGAAGACCAGCAATGAGGGCAGTCAGTGCGCAAGTTAGAAGGACAGAAGCAAAAAGATCTCACCAACTAAAGGATCCTGAATACCTGAAGAAAATATGAAGGACAGGAGTGAAAAGAAGATTAATAGATAAAAGGTCAGTAAGAGAGCAAAAAGTTATTAGAAAACAAAAATAATGTATTCCTTACATAATGAAAAAAAAAGGAAAACATTTTACAGACACACCATATGGCTGTTCTTGTCCAGGTATCGCAACGCTACCCTGTACATACCAACACTGGGCCGAAGTTGCTCCAGGAATTTGTGTGTTTGTGGTGAGTAGGATGTCGTCAGAACCTTCACTCCATGGTAACAAGCCAACTGGATACACATAAGCCCGAAAGACTAAAAAGAGAGGAGAGACGCAAAAAATAGTGTTTAGATTCATATAAAACAGAAGAATTTATAGTGGGTCTATTATAAACCAGAGAAAAACATACTACAACAACAGTCTGGCATTTTTACATACACTGGCTCCATCTGTGATCAGGAGTGTGTGTCCGACTGCCATGCGAGCATGTGTGTGTAGAGCAGTATAAGCACAGACGCCGTCACGCAGCGCTCCTGCAACACACACCATGCTGAGCCTCTGTGGTGTCTCGACTGCAGAAAAACACATTAGTGGAATACATTTTACGAACTTTATAATGCCTTTTTCAGCACACAACTTCTCGGGAGATTTTAGATCTGCATAAAATCAGTGTAATGTATGTGACATAATTTAAGTTGTGAATTGTTTTAAAAGATGACTATATGTTCTATTTTTTTGTGCAAGGCTTCAAAAGTCAGATACAGAAGAAATATAGGGCAATCTGTGCACTTTGGTTGTACACTGCTCCTTTTGAAACTTCCTGTGTCACTTTCTGTTGGATTCTGACATATATGAAGTCCTGATGAAAGACTGAGGGAGTGTGTCTTCTTCAGAAAATCACTGTGCCTGCTGTAAAGCAGCTGAGAAAAGTTTGACCTTTTGAATTAGGGACCTGACAGCTGTTTATGTGAGCTGAGTCTTGATAGTGACTACTGGTGAATCTCAAAAAAATAAAATATCATGATTTGTCATCATCAGGTACTTATCAAAGTGAGTATTTAATCTATTCTAGAGTCATCACAGCTAAAACATTTCAAGCATTTTGTTTTTTTAATTTTGTTAATTATGTTTTTGAATGGGCTTTTCTACAGTATTCTACGAACCCAATTCCAAAAAAGTTTACGCTTTGTGTTTAAATAGGAACTAAAAAAACACAGTGATTTGCAAATCCTTTCACTGTATTTAAATTTAATTTAGCACAAAGATATTTAATGTTCTGATTAATTATATTTTTTGTTGGGGAAATACACACAAATTCTAAATTTGCTGCCTGCATCACATTCCAAAAAAATGGGGATAGGAGCAAGTTTCCCACTGTGTTATTTCACCTTTTCTTCTAATAGCATTCAGTGTCTGTGAACTAAAGAGACACTAGTTGTTGGTTGAAGTATTGAAAGCGAAATTCTTTCTTCACAGATTAATTCTTGTATATTGCTCTTCATAATGTGCCGTATGTTTTTAATGGGAGACAGGTCTGGACTGCATGCGGGCCTGTCTAGTACCCACCCTCTTTTACTGTAAAGCTAGGCTGTTGTAACTCATGCAGTCTGTGGCTTGTCAATGTATTGCTGAAATAAGTAGGGACATCCCTGGAAAAGACATCATCTGGATGCCTGGATGGAAGCATATTTTGCTCTACAACCTGTATGCAGCTCTCAGTATTAATGGTGCCTTCACTGATGTATGAGTTACCCATGATGCCATGGGCATTAATACACCCCCATACCACGACAGATGCTGGCTGTGAAACATCTGACTGGTCCTTTTCCTCCTTAGCCCGGAGGACGCATGGACCACTATTTCTATAAAAAAAATTGAAATGGGGACTGTCAGACCTTAGAACACTTTTCCACTTTAGGTCAGTCCATCGGAAGTCGGCAGCACTTATGGATGTTGTTAATATATGGCTTCTTACTTTGCATGGCAGAGTCTTAACTTACATTTGTACACGCAGCGACATACTGTGTTAACTGACAATGGTTTCCCAAAGTTTCCTCAGCCCATTTTGTGATATCCATCACAGAATGATGTTGGTTTTTGATGCAGTGTTGCCTGAGCGAAAAAAAGGTCAGTCATTCAATGTTTTTTCCGCTTGGCCCTGTAGGTGCAGAGATTTCACCAGATTCTCTGAATCTTTTGATAATATTATGGACTGTAGATGGTAAAATCTCTAAATTATTTGCAACTGCATGATGAGACAAATTGTTCATGATCTGTTAGATTTTTTGCCCACAAAGTGGAGAACCTTGAGCTGTCATTGCTTCTGAACGACAGTCTTTCAAGAGGGCTCCTTTTATACCCAATCATAGAACTATCACCTGTTAATAATTAACCTACTTGTAGAATGTTGAGCTGTTGTATGAGCATTTCACTACTTTCCCAGTCTTTTCTTGCCCCTGTCCAAACATTTTTGGAAAGTGTTGCAGGCATTAAATTCAACATTTGTGTATACTTCCCAACAAACAATAAAGTTCATCAGTTTGAACATTACCCCTCCTGGAACCGCCACCTTACCGTGGTGGAGGGGTTTGGGTGCCCTAATGATCCTAGGAGCTATGTTGTCGGGGGCTGTTTGCCCCTGGAAGGGTCACCCAAGGCAAATTGGTCTTAGGTGAGGGGCCAGACAAAGTGCGGTTCAAAGACTTCTATGATGGTGAATAATAACAAGGACTTGTGTACCCTGCCCGGAGGGATACCGGGACCCCGCCCTGGAGCCAGGCCTGGGGAAGGGGTCCGTAGGCGAGCGCCTGGTGGCCGGGCCTTTTTCCATGGGGTCCGGTCGGGCTCAGCCCGAAAAGGAAACATGGGCCCGCCCTCATGTGGGCCCCCCCCCCAC
>KV751325.1:866650-886229 GCA_001698575.1 Mola mola
ATTAAAAAAAAAAAAAAAAAAAAAAATCAGACAAACAGAGATGTGGGCTACAGTTTCCTCAAGTTGTGTTAGCTGCTAAACAAAGGTAATCTCTGCAACATGGTTCCACTCAGTAGCAGTGACGTTTGTGAGAAATATGACACATGCTTTATATGCTGCAAATTTTACTGATGCAATGCCACACAGGCCAGAATCAGCATCCACTTTAAAGGTAAAACACCAAAAGACAACAGAGAAACCCACCGTTTCCCGGATAACGAACTTCGGGTTAGATTCACTTGCACCAGCTTGGCAGTATAAACCTTTCATCCTGCCATGCCTTGTTTATACGAAAAGGCAGCAACAGCAACATAAAATATAAAAACTTGTTTAAAAAAACACTTTTCTCAAAACAGTTGTTTTTTTCACGATAACATTACAAGAAACGATGTCGCAGCTTTCCATCTATTGCAACATGGCCTAAGTCACCTGACCTCTTCTTCTGCGTTCTTAATGTTTGCTGGGGAGTATCACTGTAGAGCCCTCTACAGAATGTTGTTCACTGAAAAATCTTGCCCAAAGGAGTATTACAACATCTTTAATTAACATCTAATTCCCAGCCATTATGATTTCAATTTGATATTAGTAATAATGTCAGACCCTATTTGTCAGCTGCATGTTCATAAGATTGATGGACCTCAAATTTAAATAGAAAGATGTAACATATCCATTGAATTTAATCACTGTACGTCAGAGCCTGAAATTGACAATGAGAATTTTACTATAAAACAGAAATATGGCCAGTAAGGCCTATGGATTTGTTTGAGAAATTGAAATATAATCACTAAATGTAGACTTATTTTGCAAGTGTGAGATATGAAAAAAATGAAATAATTTAGTTTCAATTGGGTAGTTTATTCAGTAATTTATTGACCTATACTTGGCAGTTCATTAGGCAGCATATATTAAACGGTAAAATAACAACAATGAATTATGATGGCACATTGTGAAAGTAGGATAGAATAGCACAGAACATGAATTTATTTGAACAGTGTGGCTTTGAAAAACGTTTTATTAAGAAAACTGGGGGTTGACATGACATGACAACACCCAAACAAGAGTTTGCAAATGACTAGTCAATAAGCAAAGAGCTCTGTGGAGATCTGCACTATCCTGGATGGACTTTTAAGGATTTTTGAATATTTATACCTGTTCATTGTCATGTGCCTGCTGCGTTATATTGATTAATACCAATGTCTACTTAGATTGCGTTGCTTAATTTCAGTTTCACTGGTAATATAAAATGTATGTATTATTCAAATGTGTACTGTCAACATTGTAAAGAATATTTGAAAACCATACTTGAGTAAGAATAAATATATCTCCCTGGAAAGTGACTTGGCTAAAAGTTGAAGAAAATCACTTAAGTCAAAGTCTTAAAGTTTGTCATCTAAATGCACTTAAGTATCAAAAGTATCTGGTGTTGGAATGTACTTTTGTATACTAATTTTTAAAAAGTAAAAGTAAAAACAGTTTAAATTAACCTTGTATCTGTAACATAAATAGAATAGTGTTCAAAGTGTTACTGTATATCCCTAACAAAAATCTAAACGTGTTCGTATTTCTTTGGCCAAAATCAAGTAAAGTATAAAATTTTCTTAAACAATATTTAAGTACTGTACTGTACTGTACTGTACTGGCAACTGGCCTTCTTGTACTCTTGTACTCTTACAAGATGTCCAGAACACCAAGACTTAAGTGCTGTACTGTACTGCATTGTAAGTATTTGTCACTTTACACCACATTGTGCACTTTTACATCGGTGTTCTGGTTTACATGATTTTGGTACGCCTATCAGTTCATTTGCACCATTTTTTCCTCCAGAATGTTAACATAAACCTAGGATTTTTATCACGTACGCCATTTTTCTTTTTTCCGTGATCAACGGCATAGGTTAAACAGCCTTATTGTTTTAACCCTTCTGGCAGTCTTATTCACATATTTGTTAAGTCTTCGTTAAAGAATTTGTGTTTTTCTTAGGCCAATCAGCGCATGTAATCCTGTGATCTGCAACTCAGCTGCTTGTAATTTTCTCGCGAGGTTGCGTCGATGTTTTTGCAGTTAGTACAGCATCTCGCGATACGTCAGTGGTGTGACCCCATTTTCCAGCTGTCCGTCAGTCGGTCGGGATTTTGGAAGCACTGGAGAATCGCTGGAAAGGGCTTTGGTGATTAAACAGCTCATTCTGGGATACGATACCTCATTATCATTGGTAACATAAATACGCAAGGAGCTACTTTATCCAGTATTTCACAATTGAAAATAAAGTATGAGGTAAGGGCAGAATGTAGTATGTCTGGTGTTAAAGAATGTTCCCAAGTGGGCTGACGACCTGATGTTAGCTTGTTACTGGTTAGCCTGTATGTTGACCACATTTCTATCTACGCTGGCGCAATTAGTGGGTGATTTTCATCAGCTGCGCCTTGCCACTGTTTACTCCAAGAGAATTATAGTATTTGTGGAACAAGACCTGTGGTGCAGCATGAAATTGTAAGACGACGCAATTCAACGGCTACTGGGCTACTGATAGTTAGCCCGTACGCTAATATGAAATCACTGTATACGCCTTGCCAGGCTTTCACCTAACGTTAACATTGACTTGTGTCAGTTTTAGTAAGCCTTAGACTTAAACCAGGATACCAGATCCTGGTCGGTAGATGACTATAAATTACCAATAAATTAGTGGCAGTGCAGATAGTGACTTACAGGGTGGAGATATTCTCAGTAACATTATATCCTACATTTGCCACGATTAAACTTGATGTTACTCAATAGCTGCCTCTCTCGCTAGCTGTCCAGTCAAAACAACTTCTTTAGTGCCTTTCCTGTTTGTGCAGAGTCTTTCTAGGGAAGTGAGAACAACAATCCTCTACATGGGAAATTTTAATACACCATTTTGACTGTGCCTAATATATCCCATTGTCAAGGAGAGGTTCAGATGAAAATGTGGATGTTAAATTGTCTTATAAAGGTGGGATGATTGCATTGAATTGTTGAATGATTCTTTCAGGTATATACAGTACTCTGCAAAAGTCTTTGGCCACTATTAGTTTTGTAATTTTAGTGAAGTTTTAATGAGCATCCATATATATTTTTTGGTCTCTTAATTAAGATACAAACAGAACATATAGGAAATATTTACCCCCCCCCCACACCCACACACAATTTTCAAACAAAATGGCCTCTACAGGCAAATGTCAGTATTTAGTGTGACCTTCCTTGGCTTCAAGCACATCTTGAATTCTTTAGGAGAGACTGTCCTGGAGTTTTTTTGAAGTAATCTTCTTTCAGCACTTCCCAGAGTTCTTAAGATTTATTCTCTCAATTTCTTTCTCTGTCAAGGTGATGCCATACTGCCTCTATTATATTCAGATCTGGACTCTGGAGAGGCCAGTCCATGTCAGTTTTGTATCAGCATTTTATCTTTCCAAATATGATTTTAATATATTTGCAGTCTGCTTAGGATCATTATCATGCCTAAAAATAAAACCATTTGTGATCAGGCGCTTTCCAGAAGGAATGGCATGATGAATTAAAATCTGTTCATCCTTCAACATGCATGATCCCATCAATTCAAACGATATCTCCAACACTAATGGCAGATATGCAGCCTCAAACCAGGACAGACCCTCCAACGTGTTTTACTCAAGGCCACAAGCCTTCACTCCTCCATCTCTCTCTAACTCTTCTTCTCACATATTGTCTGCTATTGGACTCGAAAATTTAGAACTTTGATTCATCACTCCATAATACTGTTTTCCAACGATCTTCATTCAAATCTTTGTGAGCTTTAGCATAGCCTGTTCCCCTTCTGGAAAAGTGTTTTTTTTGGGGGGGCAGATAACCTTCTACAAAGGCCATCTCTGATAAAGCTTCTTCAGACTGTAGAGGGGTCAACTTGGCATCCTGATGAAGCTGCCAGATCCTGAGTCAGCTCCTTGCTGGATTTCTTTTGGTCTCAAAGAAAAAACACTGAGAAACTTTTCAGATTTGGAAATTTTTCTTGGCCTTCGAGAAATTTTTTTCTCCTTGACCTTGAAAATGCTTAAGCATGTCTTGCGCAAACCTCCTTTTTCACAGGACAAATACAGCTGTTAACAATGAAATTAATTAGGGTTCCATTCCATTTAGGTTTAGGGGGCCAAGTTCCTGCTGTTGTTCAAGTTTGAAGGGACGTCACTCAATACTTGCCTATTTAGCCTCTAGAAGCTGTTTTTTAATTTTATTCTGTTTTTTGAAACTGCATACACAGTTTTCTGTTTATTATGGTTGTCTTCTAATAAAAAGACTTAGAAATAATTTCACATGGCCATTATGGCATTGCTAAAACAACAAATGTAATGGTGGCATAAGACTTTACCACAGTACTGTAAATATATATTTATATGGGCCATTCTACCGAATTGGTTCAAATTCAGAGTTGGAATTTTTGTGAAATTTGTATGTTATTTGGGAAAAACTTTTACCATATTTATGTTGCACAAAATCTTAGGGGCACATATATAGTATTTGAACAGTCAACTTTCACATTGTATTTTCTAACTTTTCCAAAATATTTTTCCTTTCCTAAAATTTGTCACAACCGAAACACAAACTTACATTAGAATAAAAATAATTATATTAACCTATTCATATTTTTTTCTATTCCCTACTGTACAGAGTATTTTCAAAAATTAATATATATGGTTTCTGCATCAAAATTAATTTAAATGAATTTTTAGCAGAATTTAATATTTATTTTTTCTAAATGTACCAAAATTTAAACGCTATTTTTCCTTGTAAAATGTATAAAGTTGATCATATTGACTCCATAATTCATCATTGCTTAAAGCACACATACACTTAACCAATCATTATCATAAAATCTGGGTTGATGATTCAATACATTTTATTTTTGTTAGAACACCTGTTTTTTCGGTAGTGACTGCACTGTTTCGGTAGTGACCATACTGTTGCTGTAGTTACAGTCGTACTTTTTTTGAGAGTGGCATCCTAATCACTTAACACTTTTTGCTATATTTTAACTTTTTACATGTCTTAAAACAACTGAAACTTATTTATTCATCATTAAATGAATAACAATGGTTTATCTTCCAGATGAAATTTTTATTGGAATGACAAACAATAATGTTCAATAATCAATGAAATAATTTTTTTGTGTGGCAAACCATTTAACAAAACCATGCTTTCAGCACTGCAGGGCATCACTGCATGACATTTTTAAGTAAAAACAGTAAGGTGCAATCATTAAAATAAAGTTTTGCAACTTAAACAGTGTTCTCTCAAGGCAGACTATATGCTTTACAAGCATATAAAAAGAAAGAAAAGCTTATTTTCTCAAAATGATGAGTTCCTAAATTGTAAACAATGATGTGCAAAACAATTTTTATTTTTTTGTAACAAACATTTAACAAAAATAAAGTTTTCTAGCTTAAACTTAAGTCTTTCAAGGCAGACTCTCTGCTTAACAAGCATAAACAAGAAATGGAAAGAAAGGAAAGCTTATTCTAACAGACAGCTTCCCAGATTGCAATCAACAAGGTGCAATAAGCATTGCAATTATCATTTCCAAAAACATGTACTGTTGTGACTTATACAGTGGAGGTGCAATTTACATTAAAACGTTTTTTCTTTTTTCAACTTCAACTAACATTGGTCTCTAAAGGTAGACTCATGTCCACATGTCATGACTCTAAAGGTAGACTCATGTCATGTGTCTGAGAGGAACCTATTTTGCTTCTTCTTTTTGAATCTTGTAATAGTCTCATTTTTCCAGATTGCAATCAACAAGGTGCAATAAGCATTGCAATTATCATTTCCAAAAACATGTACTGTTGTGACTTATACAGTAGAGGTGCAATTTACATTAAAACGTTTTTTCTTTTTGTCTGCTGTCTTGTTGAACTGTTTGTGGGAGATACCAAGTGCTTTTTTGGCTGTGGAAACAAGTCGGTATTTCTTGAGCATTTTAGTTGAGACAGCTTTTCTGAATGCATGTTTCACCTTATAGCTAGGGGACATGTATTTTTCCTGAATATGTTGCACAATCGTGTTATGAAACACAAGGGTCTTTTTGATATGATCAGGAACTTTGTGCTTCATTAATTCCCTCCGAGTCTTTGTTCTTGGAGAACATTTCGACAGGTCTGGTGTCAACTTCAACTTCAACCTCTGACATTGTTTTCTGTATTTTTCCTTCTTCTTAATTTCTTTGAACTTCATCTTTAACTTCTGTATTTTTCTGTAGTTGCGTGTTCTTGCACTTTTCACCCTCTCTTGTGCTGAAGAGCTATGCACTGGTGTCTGATCTCCTTCGATAGAGGTGCTAGGTGGTGAGGAAGCTCGGCAAAACATCTCCATCTCTCTGTGTTTTTTCAGGGACATCCTATGCTTTCTGTCTTTTTCCTCCTGCTCTTTTGACATGTCTTTTCTCTCTGATTTATAAGTCGTTTATGGATTTCAAGAAACAGCTGAGAACTCTGTAGTGGAATGTGCCAGGGGTATTTCCTTTTTTAAATATTCTTGGTATTTTATTGGGTCATTCTTTACTCTTTGTCTATACTCTCTCAGTCTCTCTGCTCGACTTTTTGCCATTTTGGTGTTATCTCTCCCTAAATATAAAATAAAATAAAAACTAAATCAGAATTATCTATTTATGAGATATGCATAGATATATTATATTATGTAAGACTTACTTTAATCAAAAATGAACATCATATTGTCACTACCGAAACCATCATGTCACAACCAAAACCATTTCATATGTTTTGGTAGTGACTGTTTCAGTAGTGATGTTTTATGCTAGTTTTTAGCATAACTCAACAATGCTTGGCACAACATGGCTACCAAAAACAGTTTTGAACATGTGTACAGAGATAAAAAACACAACATTAAGCATTAAAATCAAAAGTGCTTATTTCATTGCAGAAATTATGTGTTTGGTAGTGACAGTCCTTAAAACCACACACTGATTTTTAGACTTTGGAAGGCATGTACTTAAAAATGTTGTAAACTAACTACTCACCATGTGGCCATGGATGAACAGGAACGTAATGTCTCTTCTTGGTAAAATTTCTGGGGGTGTGGCTAAAACCAAGCCCTGCCTACATGCTGAAACTCTTTGTGTTTCGGTAGTGACATGAAAACTTGTTTCATGTCACTACCGAAACACAAAGAGTTTCAGCATGTAGGCAGGGCTTGGTTTTAGCCACACCCCCAGAAATTTTACCAAGAAGAGACATTACGTTCCTGTTCATCCATGGCCACATGGTGAGTAGTTAGTTTACAACATTTTTAAGTACATGCCTTCCAAAGTCTAAAAATCAGTGTGTGGTTTTAAGGACTGTCACTACCAAACACATAATTTCTGCAATGAAATAAGCACTTTTGATTTTAATGCTTAATGTTGTGTTTTTTGGTTTCTGACAGTGGTGCTGGAGGCCAAGGCAATGCCATCCAGATTAACTATGTTGCTGGATAATGAGTCTCTAATGTGTTTGGGGCCCAGCACAATGACTTCAGTTTTGTCAGAGTTTAACATTAAAAAGTTATGAAACATCCAGTTTTTAATGTCCTTAAGACATGACTGTAGATTAGCTAACTGATGGGTTTCATCTGGCTTCATTGATAAGTATAGTTGTGTGTCATCTGCATAACAGTGAAAATGTATGGAGTGCTTTCTAATAATTTTACCTACAGGAAGCATATATAGAGTAAATAGTAATGGTCCAAGCACAGAACCTTGTGGGACTCCATGACTAACCTTGTCATATCTTGATGATTCATCATTAACATGAACAAAATTATATCTATCAGATAGGTAGGACTTAAACCATCTTAGAGCAGATCCTTTAATGCCAATTTGGTGTTCCATCCTCTGTAGTAAGATGTGATGATCGATAGTGTCAAAAGCTGCACTAAGATCTAATAAGACTAGTATAGAGATAAGTCCTGCATCAGATGCAGTGAGGAGGTCATTTGTAACTTTTACCAATGCCGTTTCTGTGCTGTGATGCTTTCTAAAACCTGACTGAAACTCTTCAAATAGACTATTATACTGAAGAAAGCCACATAGTTGTTTCGCTACTGCTTTCTCTAGAATCTTTGAAAGAAAGGGGAGGTTGGATATTGGTCTATAGTTGGCTAAAACTTCTGGGTCTAGGGTAGGTTTTTTTAGGAGCGGTTTAATTACAGCTACTTTAAATGACTGGGGCACATAACCTGTTACAAGGGATAGATTGATAATGTTTAGTAGTGGATTTCTAATTAGGGGTAAAACCTCTTTGAGCAACCTAGTAGGTATGGGGTCTAGTATACAGGTTGATGATTTAGATGAAGATAATGTTGTCGTTAGTTCCTTAAGGTCAATTGGATGGAAGCTTTCCAAACACACATCAGGACTAATAACAGCCTCTATAATTCCTGTTGCTGAACTGGAATCTGTGGAGTGTAGGATATTTTCTCTGATAAGTCTAATTTTATTATTGAAGAAGTTCATAAAATCATTACAGGTGAGGGCTCTAGGAATGCATGGTTCAATAGAATGATGGCTCTCAGTCAGCCTGGCTACAGTGCTGAAAAGGATCCTGGGCTTATTCTTGTTTTCTTCTATCAACGCTGAATAGTAGTCTTTTCTTGCTCGGCGAAGGGCCTTCCTGTATACTTTAAGGCTATCCTGCCAGGCCATGTGTGGCTCTTCCAGTTTAGTGGAACGCCATTTCTTTTCAAGTTTATGAGTTTTCTGTTTTAACTTGCGAGTGTTAAGATTATACCACGGAGCTAGTCTCTTTACTGGTTTTGTTTTCTTTTTAACTGGGGCAATGGAATCGAGTGAAGCACGTAGAGAGCCGGCAGTGAAATCGGCAAGGTGATCAAGCTGGGAGGGGCTAAATTTAAGATATGACTCCTCTGTTATTTTGGGATATGGCACTGAAATTAATGCAGAGGGAATAATTTCTTTAAAATTTTCAACAGTGTCCTCAGATATGCATCTGCTATAATAACTAGTGACTCTTGGTTTATAGTTGATGAGCAGAAATTCAAATGTTAGAAGATAATGATCTGATAAAAGCAGATTTTGCGCAGAGACATTTAAATGCTCAATTTCAATGCCATATGTCAGAACAAGATCAAGGGTGTGATTAAAAGTGTGTGTTGATTCTTGTACACACTGACAGAAGCCGAATGAATCTAATAGTGAGAGAAATGCCGTACCAAGGCTGTCGTTTTCAATGTCTACATGGATATTAAAGTCACCTACAATAATGACTTTATCTGTTTTTAGGACCAAAGCTGAGAGAAACTCTGAAAATTCAGATAAAAATTCAGTGTAGGGTCCAGGTGCTCGATACACTATAACAAACATAATTGGAGTTTTCGTGGTTGGATCGGAAATGCTAAGAATGAGATTTTCAAATGAACTAAATTTTTGTTTGGGCTTAGGGTTTATTAATAGGGCAGAATTGAAAATGGCTGCAACTCCACCACCTCTGCCAGTGTCTCTGGGAATGTGTGTGTTAATGTGACTGGGAGGAGTGGATTCATTAAGACTTACATATTCGTCTTGGCACAGTCAAGTTTCAGTAAGGCAGAATAAATCAATATTGTTATCTGATATAAGCTCATTTATTAATACACCTTTAGATGATAGGGATCTGATATTCAAGAGTCCTCATTTAAGTCTCTTTACATTGTAAACTGCCTCATTAGTGGTGTTGATTTTTATTAAGTTCCTATATGAACTCTTATTTGATTTAGTGAATTTAGTGAATTTATGTGGATGGGGGACAGACACAGTCTCTATGGGGTTGTAGGTGGATGACTCTAAAGGAAGCGCAGAGAAGCATGTAAGACTGCAACTCTGCATTTATGAGATATGATGCTATGATCTTCATTCCAAGGAGAGCTGCCCTTTTGATAATGTCATCTGGGTTTATTGTTATTGCGGCTTAGAACTAGGTGTGCAAAGAGAGCTCATGCCATGCGATCTTGCAATATTAAAATGCTACAATATTTCTTGTTGAGGTGAAAAGCTGTCTTGTGAAGCAGAGGCTCATCCAGACTTCTACTAAATAGCCTGTGGGTATGGTTGTGTATCATTTCAATTGTAATGATTCTGATTCTGCCTCTGCCTTTTGATTCTGGTTCCGAAAGATTCTGATTCTTTTATAGTCCAGGTCAAAACATTTCAAGTGCTTATTTCACAGAGAGGCAAAAACAGAACCCTATTTTAGAAACCCTTTCATAAGCTGATTCACATTCAGAACTGCTGTAATACAGTTTAAGAAACCTATAAAAGTTACAGATAAAGCTTGATTTTGTTGTTATTAAATTTTATTTTTCAATTATAATATGCTCTTTCTGTTTTCCCTAATACAATAATACAGTGTGTCTCCTTTAACAACAGGCTGATAGTGTGATGCGTGTGGTGAAACAAAGTGAGCGAGACAGAGTGAGGAAGCAGCTAGTTTGTAGTCCAGTGATGTTTTAAATGTTATTTAAGAAGCTAAGTTGTCAATAAATGATGCTCCAGCCTCCAGACCAAGGTGGACTTTGCTGTTTCACTGCTGCTGCATCTGAAAGTGAAGGGCTTATTCCTCAAGCATGCGGTTCCCACACAGACATGAAGCAGGAAAAGGATAACACTGAAATTCAGTCTGCACTCATTGCCACATTCTTACAGACAGATGGGAGAATATCATCGTTCTGAATGTCCATTCGTCTACCGCTAACATTTTAGTCTCGTAAATGAAAGCTTAAATGTGAAGCGGAGGTGCTGACTGTTAGCTGGGCCTGGAGGATAACGAAGGAGGAGAGTAGCTGATGCAATGTGTCAAACACAGCGCACTCGTTAGTTACACCATGCAACCTCCCTTGTATGAAATACATTTGTGACAGCCAGGTTGTGACGAGTCAGACTTAACATTTTTGAACCAAATGAAGCCACACTTTTGAGCGGTGTGGTCATGACAATGTACAGCTCTAACTTTAACCAGACTTGTGTCGTGTACAGCATTTATTTAGGAATCAATTGGCAGAACCGACATTAAAATTTTTTAATGATTCTGATGGAATTGAAAGTTTGGAACCAGGTCTCAATACCCAACCATACCTGTGGCAGCAATATGCCTTTGTTGTGTCTAATCTGCCAAAAACCCAAGTGAAGAAGAAGAAGAAGAAGAAGAAGCAGTAGCCTAACCAGCTGCAGCCATTGTAATGATGGAGTCTGACAATAATGGCACTGACGTTGCCCCTGCCACTTTTTAATA
This sequence comes from Mola mola, assembly GCA_001698575.1. NCBI lineage: Eukaryota > Metazoa > Chordata > Actinopteri > Tetraodontiformes > Molidae > Mola > Mola mola. Next base: position 877,957 of record KV751325.1, read on the forward strand.
ATATTTGTGGCAGCATTTTGGTTGACTGGTGAAGATAATAAATGGCAACAGAGTGAAAGACAAGACATGAACAATATGTAATCATTTTAAGAAAAATTGCCTTACACTGCAGCTAACACAAGCACTAAGCAATGACACCTACAGATCCCCCATAGCTCTCTACTAAAATCAACTAACAATTCTGACAAATACCTTTGCACCTCAACGCACTTCAATAGTCAAGTGCTACAGTCACAGCAATCACAAGATACATTGGCATTTTTATTGCAGCTAAATTGAGGCAAATTTCCGTGCTAGAAAATCTGGAATTTTGGTGACTCCTGCTTGAATAGTTAATTCATGCACCAACTGGAATTTCAGTGTGTATGGGTAAATCCATGTCATTGACGTAGGTTGATTCCCTTTTGAATTTGGTTTTAATTTTGCAAAGCAAATCGAAGTTTTTTTTTTTTCCCAAAGTCTTACAAAGAAAATATTTTTGAAGTAATTTTATTCGCAAAATATAATGTGATAAAAAGTATGTATGATAATTTCAAAACCTGAGGACTTTACATGATGATTGCAGATTGGTTTAAATTTCAGTGTTGATTTTGGGGGAAATTTGTCAACATTTTTACATTCATATTGTTGCTTCAATGTTGAAACATCATCTGTAGAATCCGACCAATATTTTGGTTTGCCAATTATAAACGGCCAATGCTTGCATACCATATGACTATCTCTATTAGTCCCTCAAGTCATTGGTATTGGTCTATATAACATTGTTCATAGGCAAGCAAGAAGTGGAAGTGCCACAGTAACTCTCCTGTCAGGGGATTGTTCAATGACTAAGAAGCCTCTTTATTAACATCACATTTGCTCCAGAGCAAGTATCAATAAGTGTTACCACCGCTGAAGTCAAGAAATACAACATCTCTTGACACATGGTTACCACTATAAATCGGCACAAAAATGATAATTACTAACATAAATCATCATGTTTTCAACAGGGCAACAGTAATATAAAAACATTTGTAACATTGTTCATTCATTGATTACATTTTGAAACAAAAAGAAGCAAACTTAACAAAATATTAGATTTAGCATGGCATGATGGGAAAGTGAGCAGTACTCATTACAGGAGATGAGACGAAATTTGAGCTTAACAGCAGATGGTCCCCTAACAATGGGAAATGAAAGGTGTGAGTGGCATGAGAGCAGTAGAAGAAAGCAGCCAACGGCTGGTTCGTAGCTTAACGGTGTTTTACATGTACTACAACAAGATAATTGTCAGTAAAATAAAGACTTGAGCCTCTCAAGATCAAGAAGGAATCTGCTGCACCCTGTTTCACTACTGCTGCTGGAACTGAAGCAGAGACATCTTCAGTCCTGGAGGAAAACACACATCCCATGCCTCGGACACAGGGCAGGAAAAGGCTAAAAGGAAGAGAATAAACTCGTATTTTCTCCAAGAAATCTCATTGCCCAGGTGAATATTGTTTTGTAATTGTTAATTGAGTTATTGTTTTCAGCTTTGCAGATGGCTTATGAAATCAGAATTTACTTTGCAAACCAGGACAGGCATGAGCACAGGTCAAACAGCGCAGATGATTATTCTCGGCAGCTAAAAATAATATTGGATATTGGTGACGAGAAACTGTTTTTTTTTCCTGCACTAAATATTGTAAGACACTAAAACTAATAATTTATCAATAGCACTAGTCATATCTGTATCTAAACAGATTTTCAATGTAAGAATTGTGTGTATGTCTTCTGTCTTTTTAAAAGGTGAAGACACTGCTGTGCAGCAGACTAAAGGAGATGCACGTGGTTGCCTGCTGCACGGTGGCCATGGATGGTCGACCCAAAGGCCCTTGGACTTTAAGTAGTACATGAGGTTTTATGAGACAAAAACAGGAAGCCAAAATGATCTGCCTCCGGCAGTGAACTTTGGCTATAAGGACACGATACAACTACACTGTAATGGGGCCACATTTTGATGGCTGTGATCAGCAAATCCTACCTTGTATACTGTTTTTTTTTAATTGGGTTGTTTTTAAAAAAAAATAAAATATGCTTTCTAAAAGGACATTTTGTGCCACCTTTTAGAGTTGCTATAAACTTATTGATTACCCTAAAGCAGGGGTCAGGTGTCGCTCTCAAGCTGGCCCCTTTCCAAGTAGCTCGCCAAAGTGTCACGCAGCAAACTTGCTTACATCTGTATCAAATCAAATTCACGTGTCCCACCCCCTTCTTACACAAAGTGATTATTTTTCAATTGGTTGTCAATCAAACAGTTGCACTGCTGTCAACCTTGACGAGCAAGTTGTGACGTGAGATGGCCAGCAGTCATGGCCGTAGCAGGGACCCATACCAACAAGAGGATAAAAACATACTTTTTCACGAAGAGTGGGAAACACAATATTGTTTCACGAATATAAAGGCCAATTGCGCGTGACTGATCTGTGTTGCAAGCATGTCAGTCTGAAAATGGTGTAAGGTGGAGTGCCCTTTCATCAATGTCCACAGCAACTTTTCACAAGACTTTCCTGTGGGTAGCAATCTGTGGAAAGAGAAGATAAGAGCTGAAAACAACGCTTCAAAGACAAGTCTCTTTTCACCAAACCTACAAAGAACGCCAATGCAGCAACAGAAGCTTTGTTTAAAGTGGCACATATCTTAACAAAGCACAAAAATCCATTCAATGGTGGGATTCTGAAGGAAGCCATTGTTGCAGTGGCTGAAACATTATTCAGGTACCATAGAAGTTGTCTGCTATTGCCGATGTACCCCATGGTGCCAATACTTTGGCAAGGAGAGCGTCTGCATTGTTTGCAGATACAGTAAAACAGCTGGAATCAGATATGAACAAGTGCAAATGGTTTTCAATTCAATGTGATAAATCTGTTGACTTCAGTGATGCAGCCCAGCTATCAGTTTTCATTCAGATTGTGTTTGATTACTTTTCCACCAAAGATGAGTTTTTTACCTCACTTCCACTGAAAACTACAGCCAGAGGAGTGGATATTTACAATGCGGTGAAGGACTACTTTGTAGAAAAAAAGATCCCTGTAGGAAAGCTTGGTGTCTGTGACGGCTAATGGAGCACCTGCAATGACGGGTCATCACTTGGGATTTGTTGCGCACTGCAAAGTGGACAGGGACTTTCCTAAGTTTCTGAACTATCATTACATCATTCACCAACAGGCTACATCTGCAAAAGTTATGAGATTTGAACATGTCATGGCACTTGTTATTAAGATCAACAATTTTAATTTGAGCAAAGGCAACGCAGCACCGGAGCTTCAAGCTGTTCCTGGAGGAATGCGGAGCATGGGGATCCCCTCCTCCACACCGACGTCAGATGGCTAAGTTGGGGTAAGATACTGCTACCCTTTCTTTCCTTGCTAGATTGAATCAAGGGATTTATGGAAACAAAGGAAGAAGATACTACACTTTTAACTGATGCAGCATGGCTACTTGATCTTGCTTTCCTGACCGATGGAACTGAGAAGATTGCCTTGTAACTGTAGGTTCAGGTGGTTAAAGATAAAAACATATGTGATATGATAAATGCTGTGAAGGCATTCAATACAAAACTGTCATTGTCTATTCAGCAAGTGAAAGGCAAAAGGTTTCAGCACTTCCTATCAGTAACAAAGATGTTAGAAAGTCACACAGGCGCAGCCACTGTTTTAAATATTTCCAAGTATTGTGACCTCTCAAGGCTTGGATAAGAGTTTGCAGACAGATTCAGTGACTTGAGTCCTGTTTCAAATTTAAGTCCAACCCTTTCATGGATGTGGATATACGTGAGATATCAGGACAAATGGCTGAACCTTTCTGTGTTGATCCTGTAGAAACAGATATTGAGGTTATAAACCTTCAAAATACTGAGAATGCTGTTGAAGTCACAGCTTAGACTGCTGTTGTGGACTCTTTGAAGTGTCAGTCATCTCACTAATTAAAAAAGACTGAATATATATCACACATCCAACTGTGTGAATTGTGATATAGTGACCTGGACAGATGTAACAAGTGAATAAGCAACAATATCTGTATTTGTAATTGCATTGTTTTGTTTTGCCAGTGTTAATATTTCAATTTAATAGTGTGAAATACAGAAATACAAAATGCAAATGCATGTGAATAAAATATTTGTGTTTTTTAACACAAAACGTGAGTTGTAGACATCAACATTTTGTAAATGTTCAGACAAAACAAGCTTAATGAGTTTGTTTGGGTTGAAATTCTAAACAGTTGTCCCCGAGTGCTTAAACTGATGTACCTTTTCTACCTCTACTCCCTGTAACTTCCTCACTTGCCTTCCTTTCATTCAAACACATGTATACTGTTTTGCTACAACTGACTTTCGTTCTTCTTCTTTCCAGCGCATACCGCCACCTCTCAAGGTTTTCTTCCACCTGCTTCCTGCTCTCACTACAGATCCAATTGTCATCTGCAAACATCATTGTCCACTCAGATTCCTGCCTGACCTCATCTGTTTGTCCATCACCATAACAAACAAGACGGGGCTCAGGGCCAATTCTTAATGCAGTCCCATCTGCACCTTGAAGAATTTCTCATCCATCTTGCAGCCAACTTGTGTGGGATAACTACTGACAGCATTCATCATCACACCTTCAATTTCCAGCTTCACACTCATGATCTTGTTCAACACTCTTTTCACCTCTACAAGATTCTTTGCATTGTCCCCCTTCAAGATCAGGTCTACCCCATGTCTCTTCCTAGCCACACCTTTAACAATATGTCTACGTTCTCCAGAGAATTCTTGACTTGATGTTGTGAAGAGGTTTTTCTTCACAAAGGACATGATTCTACGATCCTCCAATTTAGTTGTCTTCTGTGATCTTCCAAGGCCTTTTGATGCTGTTGAGCTCACCAGGGAATTCTTTATTTTTAAGAATGTACCAATTACTGATGTGACCACTCATAACAAATTTCATACCAGTTTGGTCGGGGCCTGGATTAACAACGACTGCCACCAGTGCTGATGACAGAGTACTTGGGCTACTGTTAGCTGCAAAAGAAAAGCAAGTGGAGGCTAACATGTTAGGAGACAGAGATAGAAGAGGAAAGTGAGTTTAGGATTGAGAGTAGGAAATCTCAATGTTGGCACAATGAGGGGAAAAGGTAGAAAGCTGGCTGACATGATTCAGAGGTTTTGTGTGTCCAAGAGACCAGGTGGAAGACAGCAAGGCTACAAGTACTGTAACTTTACTATCATGGTGTGGATAGGAAGAGAAATGGAGCAGGTGCGATCCTGAAGGAGGAGTATGCAAAGAATGTTGTAGAGGTGAAAAGAGTGGCAGACAGGGTCATGAGTGTGAAGCTGGAAATTGAAGGTGTGATGAAATTCTTGAGCGAGTTAGATGAAGGTTGAGAGTATTCCCGGGGAGAAGAGAGTGGTGATGAGAGCAGACTTCAATGGGCGTGTTGGGAACAGAGGTGATGAGGAGGTGATGGGCAGGTTTGGTGTCAAGGAAAGGAACCTGGAAGGACAGATGGTAGTGGATTTTGCAAAAAGAATGGAAATGGTTGTGTTGAATACCTACTTCCAAAAGAGGGAAGAACACAAGGTGACATAAGAGCGGAGGCAGAAGCACGAAGGTGGGCTACATTTTGTGGAGACAATGCAATATGAAAGAGATTGGAGACTGCAAGGTAGTGACAGGTGAGAGTGTAGCCAGACAGCATCAAATGGTAGTGTGTAGGATGACTCAGGTGGTGAGGAAGAGGAAGAGAGCAAAGGTGGAGCAGAGGATCAAATGGTGGAAGCTAAAAAAGGAAGACTGCTGTGAGGACTTCAGGGAGAGGTTGAGACAGACTCTGGGTGGTTGTGAAGAACTGCCAGATGACTGGGTGACCACAGCAACAGTGATCAGGGAGACCGGTAGGGAGGTGTTTGTTGTGTCATCTGGACAAAAGAAGGATGATAAGGAGACTTGGTGGTGGAACGGGGAAGTACGGGAGAGTATTCAGAGAAAGAGGTCGGGGAGGAAGAAGTGTGAGAGTAGTGAGAAAGCGGAAGAGAGTAGACAGAAATAAAAGGAGATGCAACGTAAAGTGAAGAAGGAGGTTGTAAAGGCTAAACAGAAAGCGTATGATGAGCTGTATGGGAGGTTGGACATTAAGGAAAGAGAAAAGGATCTGTATCAACTAGTGAGGCACATCAACCTAGCAAGGATGTGCTTCAGGTTAGGGTGATTATGGACAGGTATGGAAATGTACTAACAAGTAAGGAGAGCATGCTGAGAGGATGGAAGGAGTACTTTGAGGAGCTGATGAATGAAGAAAAATGAGAGGGAAGGAAAGGTGGAAAACGTGATACAGGAAGTTAGAAAGAGTAGTAAAGATGAAGTGAGAAAAGCTTTGAAGAGGATGAAGAATGGAAAGGCAGTTGGTCCTGGTCACATACTGGTAGAAGAATGGATCTTCGAAAGTGAGAAGATGCTATAGGGATGGAGAAAAAGTGTACTGCTGCAGATCTGTAAGAACAAGGGTGATGTGCAGAGTTGTAGCAACTACAGAGAGATAAAGCTGATGAGCCACAAAATGAGGATTTGGGAAATAGTAGTGGAAGCGAGGCAAAGAGAAGAAGTGATGATTTGTGAGCAGTGGTATGGTTTCATGCCAGGAAAGAGCACTACAGATGCCATGTTTGTTTGAGAATACCGATGAAGAATTATAGAGAAGGTCAGGAAGAGTTGCATTGTGTCTTTGTGGCTCTAGAGAAAGCCTAGGACAGGGTGCCGAGGGAGGAACTGTGGTTCTGTATGAGGTAGTCTGAAGTGGCAGAGAAGTATGTTAACTGGTACAGGATATATATGAGAGCAGTATGACAGTGGTGAGGTGCGCTGTAGGAGTGATGGATGGCTTCAAGGTGGAAGTAGGACTGCATCAAGGATCGGCCTTGAGCCCTGTCTTGTTTGCTAAGGTGATGAACAGACTGACAGATGAGGTCAGGCAAGAATCTCTGTGGACAACGATTTTTGCAGATGACATTGTGATGTGTAATGACAGCAGGGGGCAGGTGGAAGAAAACCTGGAGAGATGGAGGTATGCGCTGGAGAGAAGAGGAATTAAAGTCAGTTGTAGCAAGACAGAATACATGTGTTTGAATGAAAGGGAGGCAGTTGAATGGTGAGGTTACAGCAATGGGTAGTGTGGTAAAAAGGTGAAGAAGCAAGTGCAGGCAGGGTGGAGAGGGTGGAGAAAGGTGTCAGGAGTGATCTGTGACTAAATAGTAGCAACAAAAGTGAAAAGAAAGGTTTACAAGAGGGTGGTGAGACCAGCAATATTGTTTGATTTGAAGACTGTGGCATTGACCAAATGACAGGAGACAGAGCTGGAGGTGTTCTAGTTAAAGAGATTGAGATTCTCTTTGGGAGTGACACGGATGGACATGATTAGGAATGAGCAAATTACAGGGACAAGACATTTCGGACGTTTTGGAGACAAAGCTTGAGGGGCCAGATTGAGATGGTTTGGACATGTTCAGAGGAGGGACAGTGAACATATTGGTAGAAGGATGCTCAAGATGGAGCCACCAGGCCAGTAGGCAAAGAGGAGATTCATGGAAAGTGGTGAGAGAGGAAATGACGATAGTTGGTGTGAGAGAAAAAGTTGCAGAGGACAGGGAAAGATGGAGGACGATTATTAGCTGTGTCAAACTCTCAGAAAAGTTAGGTAAAGCCTAAAGAGGAAGGAGGACTGATTTGGCCCCTCATAAAGTTTTTGCTATCTTCCTGATATATATTTTGTTTTTCAGCCTAGTAATGTCCTCCTTCACATTTACCGATATCTCCTTGGACTTCAAATCAACACCTCCATTCAAGCAACTGCTAATTCAACACCTTAAATAACTCCAGACCTTTTCTGTGCCTCATTTGTCTTAAAGTAAAAAGGGAATGGACCAAACTTGGCCATGAAACTGCTTGTCAGTCATAGAGCTGTTGCGATAATCGCAAAAATGAGTAATCGCACTATTAACAAGCAAGCCATGGTGGATGACAAGTTACCATCACATGTGATGTTCACCTCACAAGACCTTGTTTTCAGATGGAAGCAGAGGAGACTGCACTGGTGGCTAAACTTAATGTTACTGCGAGCCTCTGGGAGCATTTGAAGTCACTGCAGACCTGCTACCAACCTCTGACCCCCTTGTCTATTGGCACGACAACCAGGGCAGATGATCTCTGCTCACTCGCAAGTATAGATGTGCTTTTGTGCAACAAACTCACCATCAGAGAGTTTTTAGTGTTGCAGGGAAC
>KV751325.1:892503-924528 GCA_001698575.1 Mola mola
AAGCAAACTTGCAAGTTAATTTTAATGTCTGTACATTAATTACGACTCACATGATGACAGTTGTTCAAAATCACATGTATCTGGCCAAGCATGTTCATATATACAAAGAATCGGTTTCCAGATGTTTGTGTCTCTTTAGCAGTACAGACATGTACACTATATGTACATACTATATACACTTATGAACAGAAAATATATACTCTATTATACACAGACAATAGAAGATGCTATTTAATCTATTAAATATAAAATAGTTATAAACATTACCAATGTACATTTTATATATACATACATACTAAACACCCAGAAAAACAAGTAAAACACATACAGTGGGGGAAATAATTATTTGATCCCCTGCTAAATTTGTAAATTTGCCTTTACAAAGAATTTACAAAGAAATTAGCAGACTCAAATTTTTATGGTCGTTTACTGATTGTCAATAGACTGAATGTCAGTTGAAAATGCATTAAAAACGCACAGTATAAAAGTTAGAAATGTTTTGCATTTTATTGAGTGAAATAAGCATTTTAATCCTCAAGCAAAACATAAGTTAGTACTTGGTAGAGAAACCCTTGTTGGCAAGCACTGAGATGAGACGTTTATTGTAGTTGGTCACCAGGTTTGCACACAACTCAAGAGGGATTTTGGCCCATTCCTGTTTACAGAAAGTCTCTAAATTCTTCAAGTTTCTTGGCTGCCGCTTGGAAACGCGAAGCTTCAGCTCGCTCCATAGGTTTTCTATTGGTTTGAGGTCTGGAGACTGACTAGGCGACTCCATGACCTCAATATGCTTCTTGTTGAGCCACTCCTTTTTTGCCTTGGCAGTATGTTTTGGGTCATTGTCATGCTGGAAGACCCACCCACAACTCATCTTCAGTGTTCTTGCTGAGGAAAAGAGGTTTTCATTCAAAATTTTAATGTACTTGGCTCCGTTCATTGGCCCCTCAATGCGGTGAAGTTGCCCTGTACCCTTTGCACAAAGACAGCCCTAAAACATAATGTTTCCACCTCCATGCTTGACTGTGGGGATGGTGTTCTTTGAGTCATACTCGCATTTTTTTCATCCTCGAAACACGGCGGGTTAAGTTGATGCCAAATAATTCAACTTTGGTTTAGTCTGAACATAGCACTTTCTCCATGTACATGTGCCTTCTTGAGCCAGGGGCCCTTGCGGGCACTGCAAGATTTCAGTTCATTGCGGCGCAATGTGTTACCAACTGTTTTTTTGGTGACTGAGGTCCCAATTGCCTTCAGACCATTAACAAGCTCCTGCCATGTAGTTTTAGACTGCTCCCTCACCCTTCTCATCATCATCATCTTCACTCCACGAGGCAAGCTCTTCAATGGAGCTCCAGAACGAGGAGAGTTGATGGTCATTTTTTGTGTCTTCCACTTTTGAATAATGGCACCAATAGTTGTCACCTTCTCACCAAGCCTTTTACTGCTGGTTTTGTATCCAAAAGTTCAGGAGGAGTCTTTTTGACACGTAGCCAGTGCTGCTTTTGAGAGGTCTCTGAGATCAGCACTTCAAACAAAATACTGTGATTTGGAAATCCTTTTCAACTTATATTCTATTGATTTCAGCACAAAGACAAGATATTTAATGTTCAAACTGATAATATTTACTGTTTTTTGGGAAATATATCAAACTTGGAATTTGATGCCTGCGACACATTCCACAAAAGTTTGAACTTGAGCAAGAAAACAGCTAAGTATGTTAATTGGTAATGGGTGATTGTACCATGATTGGGTACAAAAATAACACGCCTGAAAGGTTCAGTCGTGTATAAGCAACAATGTTCTCTACTTTGTGAAAGTCTGCTGGGAAAATAGTCCAACAGTTTGTTAATGTTGTTCAAAGTGCAGTTGCAAGGAATTTAGAGATTTCACAATCTACCGTCCATAATATCATTGAAAGATTCTGAAAAAATGGACAAAAAAAGGAGGCAAGGCCAAAAACCCACATTCAATCCTTGTAACAATTGACCTCTCAGGAGGCACTGCATTAAAAACTGGAATCGTTCTGTAATGTATATTACAACATGGACTTAGGAACACTTCAGAAAACCATTGTCAGTTAACACCAGACGTTGCTACATCTACAAATGTAAGCTAAGAGTCTACAATGCAAAGCCAAAGCCATATATAAACAACTTCCAGAAGCTAAGCCGACTTCTCTGGGCCCCACTTCATCTGAGATGGAAAAGTGGGCTGTGGTCTGATGAGTCCATATTTCAAATTGTTTTTGGAAATAATGGCTGCCAAATCCTCTGGACTAAATAGGAAAAGGACCATCCCCATTTTTTTTCAACACAAACTTCAAAAGCCATTGTCAGTGATGGTATGGAGGTGCATTAGTTCAGTAGGTCGCCTGTTGCAGGAGCTCTTGATGTGTGTGTTTTTTTTCCATCACATTTGATTTTATTGTATTTTAGTTTTTTCCCTAATGGATTAATGGATCTTGTGCCTTTTAAAACTCTCGAGATTACTTTTGTTTTTCCCTGTAATGAAGAGTAGCGCACAGAGCAGCGGGGCCATTGTTTACAAACGCAAGCAGCTATTAGCGCTATATAAACAGGTACTGCCGCATGGAGCCAGGCCTGAAATACCTAAGAGATACAGAGGAGACACTGGGGTTGCAGGCCTGGAGTAAGTGTGGAAAAAAAAAAAAAAAGGAAGAGGCGACACAAGCCTGCTGTTTATGCGATTATTATATGGGAATGTGCGCTCTCTTGCCAACAAGATGGGCAAGTTGGTGGTTCTGACTAACAGCCAGAGGGAGTTCCGAGAGTACAGGTTAAGTTTTACGGAGACATGGCTGCATTCACACATCCCGGACCACAGCGTCACAGCACCCGGCTTCTTGACTGTGTGGGCGGACAGAGACACTGCAGACAGCTCTTATAAGAAGGGAGGGGGAATGCACTCTATGTGAGTAAGCGGTGGTGCAGACCCGGCCATGTGTGTTAGGGAACACCCACGAGCCCAAACATTGAACTGCTGGCCCCTATTATTTACCGAGGGAGTTAACGTCCTCCATAGTGATCACTATATACATCCCCCCATCAGCTGATGCCGAGGCGGCTGTTGACATCATCAACACCAATGTTTCTCTCAGCAGCCCAAAACCTTTATGGTGATCATGCTAATGCACAACCGCCCCCCCCCCCACTTGAGGAGGTGGACTCAATAGGCTGAGGAGGCCCTTTGGGACTGCTTTGAATGCACAGACTGGGATGCACTCTGCCAGCCTTATGGGGAGGACGTCAGGGGAGGACACTGTCATGCCCCCCGGACTGTTCACTGTTTCCCAAATAACAAGCCCTGCATCACCAGTGACCTGAAGGCCCTGCTGTACTGTACTGGCAACTGGCCTTCTTGTACTCTTACAAGATGTCCAGTTGCCTTCAGCTGAAACACCAAGACTTAAGTGCTGTACTGTACTGCATTGTAAGTATTTGTCACTTTACACCACTTTGTGCACTTTTACATCGGTGTTCTGGTTTACATGATTTTGGTACGCCTATCAGTTCATTTGCACCATTTTTTCCTCCAGAATATTAACATAAACCTAGGATTTTTATCACGTACACCATTTTTCTTGAGGTTGCGTCGATGTTTTTGCAGTTAGTACAGCATCTCGCGATACGTCAGTGGTGTGACCCCATTTTCCAGCTGTCCGTCAGTCGGTCGGGATTTTGGAAGCACTGGAGAATCGCTGGAAAGGGCTTTGGTGATTAAACAGCTCATTCTGGGATACGATACCTCATTATCATTGGTAACATAAATACGCAAGGAGCTACTTTATCCAGTATTTCACAATTGAAAATAAAGTATGAGGTAAGGGCAGAATGTAGTATGTCTGGTGTTAAAGAATGTTCCCAAGTGGGCTGACGACCTGATGTTAGCTTGTTACTGGTTAGCCTGTATGTTGACCACATTTCTATCTACGCTGGCGCAATTAGTGGGTGATTTTCATCAGCTGCGCCTTGCCACTGTTAACATACCCCCCCCCCCCTTGAGGAGGTGGACTCAATAGGCTGAGGAGGCCCTTTGGCACTGGTTTGAATGCACAGACTGGGATGCACTCTGCCAGCCTTATGGGGAGGACGTCAGGGGAGGACACTGTCATGTCCCCGGACTGTTCGCTGTTTCCCAAATAACAAGCCCTGCATCACCAGTGACCTGAAGGCCCTGCTGTACTGTACTGGCAACTGGCCTTAAGTGGGTCTTCAGGTCTGGAGACGAGAAGCTGAGGAGGGTGCAGCACCAACTGTGGGAAAAGTTCAGATAATGTAAAGACCCACAGGAGGAAGCTTGAGGCCAAACTCCAGCAGAACAACATAAGGGAGATGAAAGACAAAATGAAAGAGATCACAGGATGTGGAGTGAGAGGCAGGCAGACATCTGGCAGCCTGGAAAGAGCCAATAATCTTAACAGGTTTAGCTCACTGCCTTCCCCTGTCTTTTCTACCTCTCCCCCAGCCCCCCACTGCCTCCAATACTCCCTCACCTCCCCCCTCCACCCCCTGTGATGAGCCCACAGCTCACTGCAGCGTGCCCTGAAGGGATCGGTCAGAGGACCTCTGTCAGCCAGCTCTCAACTGTTCTCCAGCACCTCTTCAACTTGAGCTTCAGCCTGGAGAAGGTGCCACTGCTTTGGAAGACCTCCTCTCTGGTTCCCCGTGCCCAAGAAGTCAACTCCGTCTGGTCTCAGTGATTACTGCCCAGTTGCCCTCACATCCCTTGTGATGGAGAGGCTGGTGTCGGCCTACATTAGGCTGCAACCGGGATCGTCTCACGACCGTCTACAGTTTGCCTACCAGCTGCCTCTGAGGGTGCACGATGCTGTCATCTATTTGCTGCAGCTCACTCACTCACACCTGCACGGTGGTTGCGGAATCATGAAAATTGTAAACTTCGATTTTTTCAAGTGCCTTCAACACCATCCAGCCTCTGTTACTGAGTGAAAAGCTGAGGCTGATAGGTGTCAGTGCGACCACTGTCTCCTGGATCAATGACTACCTGACAGGCAGGTCACAGTTTGTCCATTTGGAACATGTCCTGTCCGATGTGGTGAGTGGAGCAGGAACTCCACAGGGCACTGTGCATTCTCCTTTCCTGTTCCCCTTATACACCATAGACTTTCAATAAAACACAGAGTCATGTCACTTTCAGAAGTTTTCTGATGAGTCTGCAATTGTTGGATGTATAAGTGGCGCACAGGAGGAGGAGGAGTACAGAGGGCTGGTGGACAGTTTTGTGGAGTGGGCTGGAAGAAATCACCTGCTGATCAACGTGGACAAGACCAAAGAGAATGTGATTGGTTTCAAGAATCAGGCAACAGCTTTGCGGTCCCTGTGTATCCTCGGAAGGGATGTGAAGGTGGTGGAGGAGTACAAGTACTTGGGCATGACCATCGACAAGAGACAGCTGGAACGCCAACAGCACAGCCGTGTACAAGAAGGGGTGCAGCAGACTCTACTTCTTGAGGAGGCTGAGATCTTTCATTGTGTGCAGCAAGGAGAATGCTTGAGATGTTCTACCAGTGTCTTGAGCACTCTTTTCTCCTCTGTGGTCTGCTGAGGGATTATCATTGCAGCCAGTGAGACTAACAGACCTAATAAACTGATTAGGAAGGCTGGTTCTGTCATTTGCTGCGGACAGGAGATATTTGAAGTGGTGGTGGAGAGGAGGACATTGAACAAACTGTTTTTGATCATGGATAACCCTGACCACCCTCTCTGCCATGTACTGGACAGCCGGTAGTGTATCTTCTCCAGAAGGCTCAGACAGCTTTGTTTGTGTCAAGGACTTGTGATAGGAAACCTTTCCTGCCTCAAGCTATAAAACTGTACAACTCTTCTCCTCTGTGTGACCGATGACATTCTGAACAGTATAAGGTCTTGAAGGCAAATATTGCACACTGTAACTTTTCTTTTGTAATTGCACTGAACCTCCTCTGAGGGCAAACAGATATGTATAGGTTTGCATATATTACAATCTTAAGTTTCTTGTTCTTGATCTATCTATTAGTACCCATTGCACCATGGGAAACTTGCACATCTGTAAAGGCATCATTAATGCTGAGAGGTACATACATGTTTTGGAGCAACTTATGTTTCCATTAGGACAACATTTTTTCATATTGCACCCTGCTGTTGTATCATATACCGCCTCAGGGGCATCTTGGGTCCTGTCTGGTGTGGTAGACCCTGGCCTCTATATACTGTATCTTGTGTTCAAAGCCTGTGCTGTCATAATCAGTACCTCTGTACTGTCCTTGAGACCAGCCTTCTCCAGCCAATATCAGCCACTTCCTCTATCTGTCAGTGGTACATCCCGTGCAGGGATTTCTCCACGATGGTCTTTTGTCCTCTTCCTTCTCCTCACTGGTTTTCAGCTGCCTGAGTCATTCACTTGGCATCTTCCTGATGTATTCTTGGATCTTTGTTGTTTCATCTAGGATAGTGGCTCTGATGCTCACTTATCCTTGGCCTCCCTCTTTCTGCTTAGTGTACAGCCTCAGGGTGAGGTACTTGGGGTCAAACCCTCCATGCATGGTGTGGATCTTCCATGTCTTGATATCTGTGGCCTCTATCTGCTCCTTTGGCCAGGTTATTGTACCAGCAGGGTATCTGATGACGGGCAGGGCATAGATGTTGATGGCTCGGATCTTGTTCTGACATTTCTGCTGACTTTTCAGGACTTTCCTTACTCTGCCTAGGTATTTGGCTGTGGCTGACTTCTTGCGGCCTCTTCATAATTTCCATTTGCCTGTGGGATCCCAAGATGTCACTATGGTCAGTGACATCATCTAAGCACAGGGACTTTGAGGAAGTTGTGAAGTTGGTAACAAGCGTTACTGGGACGGGAAGAAGTTGAGAGAAAGGGTTATAGGAGCTCAGTGCATCATGGAAATTCCCTCAGCAGTCCAAGCATGTAGCAGTATAGCTATGTGCAGGCCTGTGTCAGCAATAACAACAGGCTTAATCAAAAAGAGAGGTTTTAAGCCTACTTAAACATAGAGAGGGTGTCTGCCACCTGGACCTGAACTGGGAGCTGGTTCCAGAGAAGAGGGGCCTGATAGCGGAAGGCTCTGCCTCCTAGACTAATTTTGGACATCCTAGCAACTTCAAGTAAGCCTGCGTTTTGGGAGCGTAGTGATCTAGTTGGTAATACAGCACAATAAGATATGAGGGTGCAACACCATATAAGGCTTTATAGGTAAGGAGGAAGATTTCAAACTCTGTCTATATTTCTCAGGAAGCCAATGTAAAGAAGCTAAAATAGCAGAAATATGATCTCTTTTATTGTTCCGTTCAGTACACAAGCAGCAGCCTTAGAGTCTGGAGAGTCTAAGGCTAAGCTGGAGAGTCTCGAGACTTGATAATGCAGCCTGATAGTAGAGAATTAAGGTCGTCCTTGCTAGAGGTCATTTTGATACTGTACTGCATAATTTCAAGTGAGGGAATGTCTGGTTTTTGCAATCTTACAAAGGTGAAAAAAGGTAGATCTTGAAATTTGAACAATATCAATAGAAGGATCTTGATCAAAGATGATAACTCCCAGATTTCTAACAGTAGTGCTGGAGGCCAGGGTAATACAATCCAGCGTTACCATTACATTTAATAAAGTATTCCTGAGATGTTTAGGATCCATCATAACTAAAGTTTTTTGCTGAATTTAGTATTAAAATATTGTCATGCAGGTTTTTACATCTGATACAAGTCTGTAGTTTAACTTGTTGGTTTCATCTGGCCTCAAGGATAATTATAATTGGGTGTCATCAGCATAGCAGTGAAATTGTTGATCCGACAATTTTCCAAATTGATCCAAGTACAGATGCTTTTGGAACTTCATAACTTACTGTGGTGCACATGGATGACTCATCACTGATGTGTACAACCCGATATTTGTCTGATAAATGTGATTTCAACTAGCTTAATGCAGTTCATTTAATGCCAAATAAATTGTCTAGTCTTTGTATAAGGATCTGATGGTTGATGATATCGAAAGCAGCACTAAAATCTAACAGAACAATTACAGATATAAGTCCCTCATCCAATGCAGTTAAAAGGTCATTAGTAATTTTGACCTATGCTGTATCCGTGCTATGATGGATTCTAAAAGCTGACTGGAATACTTCAAATGCAGAAAGTCCCCTAGCTGATTAGCTACCACTTTCTCTACACATCAGTGATCTTTTGGGCAGCTGTGGCTAAGATGCTAGAGTGGTCTTCCAGTAATCGGAAGGTTCCTGGTTTGATCCCAGACCTTGCAGTTATCATGTCGAAGTGTCCTTGAGCAAGACACTGAACCCCAAATTGCTCCTAATGCTGCCCCATCAGTGTATGAGTGTGTGTGAATGGTTAACTCTCCCGATGAGTAGTTAATCACTGACAGTGTATGAATGTGTGGTCAAAAATAACTAGAAAAGCGCTATATAAATACAGGCCATTGAACATTTACCATTTTATTTTTTTTTTCAAAAGTCACATTGGCAGAGCAAAGTCAATGGGAGAGACACTTCTACGAAAATATACTCGAACACAGTAAGTCAAGTCAAACACACAGATGAGCATTTCTACATATAAATTGGTCATCCCACGAAAAAAGAAACAAACAGCCAATACATTTTCAATTAAGAACATATTTACCTTAATACTGGGATGAGTAGGAGCTAGCATGCATGTCCTTGACTTTCTTCATTTCGTATTTGTAGTTTATTGTTGGAATCACAGTAAGGCATTCAAGATGAGAATGGGTCAGCCGGTCAGCCTGTTTCCTCTTGAACGTGTTCATGGTTGAAAATGTTGACTCACAGGTATACAGTGGCTTGCAAAAGTATTCATACCCCTTGAACTTTTCCACAATTTGTCACGTTACGATCACATAACACATAAACATATTTTATTGGAATTTTATGTGAAAGACCAAGACAAAGTGGCACACAATTGCTAAATACAAAGAAAATTATACATGATTTAAATTTTTTTTTACAAATAAAAAACTGAAAAGTGCGGTGTGCAAAAGTATTCAGCCCCCCTGAGTCAATACTTTGTGGAACCACCTTTTGCATCAATTACAGCTGCAAGTATTTTGGGGTATGTCTCTACCAGTTTTGCACATCTAGAGACTGAAATTTTTGCCCATTCTTCTTTGCAAGCTCAAACTCAGTCAGATTAGATGGAGAGCGTTTGTGAACGGCAGTTTTCAGATCTTGCCACAGATTCTCGATTGGATTTAGGTCTGGACTTTGACTGGGCCATTCTAACACATGAATATGTTTTGTTTTAAACTATTCCATTGTAGCCCTGGCTTTATGTTTAGGGTTGTTGTCCTGCTGGAAGGTGAACCTCCGCCCCAGTCTCAAGTCTTTTGCAGACTCCAACAGGTTTTCTTCCAAGATTGCCCTCCATTTGGCTCCATCCATCTCCCCATCAACTCTGACTGTCTTCCCTGTCTCTGCTGAAGAGAAGCACCCCCAGAGCATGATGCTGCCACCACCATGTTTGAAAGTGGGGATGGTATGTTCAGAGTGATGTGCAGTGTTAGTTTTCTGCCACACATAGTGTTTTTCATTTAGGCCAGAAAGTTCAATTTTGGTCTCATCTGACCAGAGCACTTTTTTCCACATGTTAGCTGTGTCCCCCACATGGCTTCTGGCAAACTACAAACGGGACTTCTTATGGTTTTCTTTTAACAATGACTTTCATCTTGCCACTCTTCCATAAAGGCCAGATTTGTGCAGTGCGTGACGAATAGTTGTCCTGTGGACAGATTCCCCCACCTGAGCTGTAGATCTCTGCAGTTCATCTGGAGTCACCATGGGCCTCTTGGCTGAATCTCTGATTAGTGCTCTCCTTGTTCGACCTGTAAGTTAAGGTGGATGGCTGTGTCTTCGTACGTTTGCAGTTGTGCCATACTCTTCCCATGTCCGGATGATGGATTGAACAGTGCTGCGTGAGATGTTTAAAGCTGGGAAATCTTTTTATAGCCTAACCATGCTTTAAACTTCTCCACAACATTATCCCTGACCTGTCTGGTGTGTTCCTTGGATTTCATGATGCTGTTTGCTCACCAATATTCCCTTAACAAACCTCTGAGGCTGTCACAGAAGAGCTGTATTTGTAATGAGACTAGATTACACACTGTTTGACTCTATTTAGTCATTAGGTCAACATTCGATCATTCAGCAATCATCGAGAAACTTCTGAAGGCAATTGGTTGCACTCAGAGAAAAGTGGGCTGAATACTTTTGCACACCACACTTTTCAGTGTTTTATTTGTAAAAAAAATGTTTAAATCATGTATAATTTTCTTTGTACTTCACAATTGTGTGCCACTTGGTGTTGGTCTTTCACATAAAATTCCATTAAAATACATTTATGTTTGTGGTCGTAACGTGACAAAATGCGGAAAAGTTCAAGGGGTATGAATATTTTTGCAAGCCACTGTATGTGCTCATAATCAAAGATGTCTGTGAAGATTCTCAGTCATCCAGGTCATGGTAGTCTTGGTGTTTCTTCTGAAGGCAACTGAACTTCCTGTAGTTTCTTGAAGACATTTTGTCTCTCATTCAAGAAGCTTCTTCAGTTCTAGATTTCTGAAAGAGTCCTCAGTATTTAACCTTGTGGAGGATTATTCTTGCTCAGGGTAGTGGGCAAAGTGTACAAAGCCCCACCCCCAATCTGTGTGGCCCAGATCCATCCCCCATAAAATGGGTAATCACTCCTCTCAATCATCATATGAGTCGCTGGTTTCACATGAGCCAAGGTGTGAACTGTGGTTAAATTTCCTGGGGAAGGATTTCAAAACTGCCTTGTATGTGGTAGACAGCGGATGTCTGAGGCCACCTTCTCTGTTAAGTGATGGCTGTTCCAACTTGACATAGATAGCCTCCTTTACTCCTCTCTCAAACCATCTATCCTCCCTGTCCAGGGGACAGTCCCTGCTGGACAGGGAGGAGGAGTTCCCGTTCTCCTTTAAGTGTAAGTGGACTGCTGAGACCTGGCCAGAGGAGCTGCGTCTCCGGTGTTGAGCCATGTGTTTGTGGAGAGGTTGTTTGGTCTCCCCGATATAAAAGTCTGTGCACTCCTCACTGCACTGGACTGCATAAACAACATTGTTAAGTTTGAGTCTGGGAGTTTTGTCCTTGGAGTGAACTAGTTTCTGTCTCAGAGTGTTGCAGGGTCTGAAGTGAACTGGGATGTCATGCTTAGAGAACCCTGCCACATACTGAATGACAACGTTGTGGCGTTTGTTCCTTTCTTCCTTTATTGTCGGGGTATTGTTCTTGGAGCGCTTAGTGGATTTGACATACACCCAGTTTGGGTATCCACAGGTTTCTAATGCTATCTTGATGTGTTTGTGTTCCTTAAACTTCCCCTCTGTCCTTGTGGGAACATTTTCAGCCCTGTGATGAAGGGTTCTGATAACTCCCAGCTTGTGTTTCAAAGGGTGGCGAGAGTTGAAGAGCTGGTACTGGTCTGTGTGAGTAGGTTTCCGGTAAACTTCAATGTTGAGCCCTCCGTCCTTCTCAAGGTGTATGACACAGTCCAGGAAAGGCAGCCTGTTCTCTTTCATGTCCTCCCTTGTGAATTTGATGTTGTCTACTGAGTTAAGGTGTTCCGTGAAGGCTTCTACCTCTTAGGTTTTAATCTTGACCCAGGTGTCATCCACATATCTGAACCAATAGCTTGGTGTTGTTCCTTTGAAGGAGCTCAGTACCCTACTTTCCACTTTCTCCATGTAGAGGTTGGCCAAAATAGGAGACACTGGGGAGCCCATGGCGCAACCATGCTTCTATCTGTAGAAACGTTCGTTATACTTGTAGGTGGTGGATAGGCATAGGTCCAACAAATTACATATTTTTTTCTGGGGTGAAGTTGGTTCTAATGTCCAAAGTACTGTCTTGCATTAGTCGTTTTTGGACGGATTCCACCGCTCTACATGGAGGAAGTGGAAAGTAGGGCGCTGAGCTCCTTCAAAGGAACAACATCGAGCCATTGGTGCAGATATGTGGATTAAACGTCTTCAGGAAACTACAAGAAATCCAGTTGCCTTCAGAAGAAACACCAAGACGTGCTCATAAACAAAGACATCATTTTCTGTACAAGTGGTTTCAAAGTGGGAAAGTCTTTTTCAGAAACCAAACTCCAGTAGTGGCCAATACCTGCTCTGAGTTCAACTTGGAGAACTTCATTTGTTTGCAGCTCAATTTTTCTTAGTTTTCAGAGTGGAACGATTATCAGCGCAGAGCTGTGTGATGGTTGGAGTAAGAGAGGATACATCCACAGGGAAGGGGTTTTTAATAAAATTGAAAAACTCTTTATGTTCATCAACATCACTGAATCTGGATTCAAACTCACCCCGCAGCTCCTCCAAAACTTCAACTAAACTTCTGTAGCTGAAGTGCTGCTACAGAGATGGGTCACGTGTGGTTGTTGCTCTGAGTTTTGGGAAGTAGATGAGTTTTCTATCAGGTATCCACAGAGCAGTTATTTTGTTTTGGAATGCTCTGATTGCCTTCAGCATGTCAGTTGGAAGCTTGTCTCTCCCTTGGAGCTGCAAGTTGAAAGTAGGTGACCGGTAATTTCGGAAAGGAGGGCCAGCTGTACGATCCAGTGTGGGTCTTTCAATTCTGGATGGTGTTTCCCTTTGCTGTCTAATAAAGTATGAATTTCAGGAAGGAGGCTCAGAAACCACTCCAGCACCTTTCCACAGGACAAGCATCCTCTTTCACTATGCATCACTAAATTACTATACTCTCTGTGTCATAGTCTTCTATTAACTGTCTGAATTGGCTACGGTTTAGTGATCATGAAACAATATAATTTATCGAATGCACAAGCCTTTGCATAACAATTTAGAATTCATTGAGCTTTGATTCGAGTGACTCCTGATCAACGATGCAGTTCAAACTGATGAAAATGGACATTTCATCTCTTTTATTCATGAGGCCAACAAAACCCTTTTCTTTGCCCCGCATGCTTGGGGAACCATCAGTACACACACTTGCAAATATGGACCAGCTGAGGATTTTTTCCTCAAAAAAAATACCAAGTATGCACCAAGTGCATTCCAGAGTATCCTCGCCTCTTGTTTGGCCATTAAATGGTAGTAAGCCCCTCTCGAAAAGTTTTCTTTTGGGAACCTCACCCAAACACACAGCTGAGCAAAATATGTGACATCTGTGCTTTCGTCCACTGCACTGCTGTCACATGGCACAGATCCGCCAACAACTGGTCACATATGTCTTTTCCGATGTCTTCCATGCGCCTCATTATTGTTGAATCAGACAGTTGTAATCCTTTTACTTGTTTAAGAATCTTCTCCTTGATGTCACAGTCTGTGAATAGCATTTCTGCTGAAACCCAAAAGCAGTGTTTTACTATTCCTAGTCTGAGAATGTTTCTTTTGCCTTTGCAAAAATCCTCACTCTCTCAAAAGATGCATCTGTTAAACGTTATGCAGTAGAGGTTGTCCTGTGGATAAGATATTGCTGTTCACAAAGGGAAGCCGTTTTGAAATTGCGCTCCAAGTTGCTTTGTTTGAAACAAGGTGCAGGTTTGTTTGCATATTAAGCACAGAGCATTCATGCCATGCAGAACAGATAAGAAATCATCTTATAGCTTCTTTTGAAATTTTCTTTGCTTATCTTGTATGCCTTGTACCTTTTGTTTTTACTCCACCTGGCATTTGACTGCTCAACCCCTCTCCAGTGTCTTCATGTTGATTTTCACCTGCTGCTTACTCAGACTGTTTGTCCTCACTATTCCTTACAATGCTGTGTGTCTGTTCCAAGTTCATAAGTTGTTACTACTAAGACTTACAAGAATACATGGTTGAAAGGGGCTATGACTCTGTGTCAGCCTGGCTAATTTGCTTAAAAGAAACCTGGGAGTGTTTTTATTGTCTTCTATCAATATTGAATAATAGGCTTCTCTAGCATTGCAGAGGGCCGTCTTATATAATTTCACGCTATTTTCCTTCCTAGGCTGCATGTTTTTTGCCTCTGTTTCTGGATGTGAGGACTATACCATGGAAATGACTTCCTTTATTTTAAAGTCTTCCTTTTTAGAGGGGCGACAGTATCTAAAGTAGTTCAAAGTGAGTCTGCAGCACTGTCAACAAGATAATCAGTTTGGACCAGAGAAAGATCAGCTAAGGAGTCCTCTGATGTGTTAATGTATGTTATTGAATATAAAACAGATTTAATCAATTCTTTACATTTCTATACAGTATCATGTATTAAACATCTATTGTAGAAATGCTTACCTACTTGTGGCTATGTTCTGAAAATTCAAAAGTTATCAAGTAATGGTCTGACAGAAAAGGATTATTGGGGGAGATCATTAAATGATCAATTTCAATATCATGAGACAGGACAAGGTCAAGGGTTTGATTGAAGCAGTGAGTAGGTTTTTTTTTTTTTTTTTTTTTGCACACTCACCAAATCCAGTTGAGTCTAACAGTGAAATAAATACAGACCTAAAGCTATCATTATCAGACCTAAGGTTATCCTTATTATATGTGAATATTAAAATCACATACAATAATTACTTCGTCTGTGTTCAGAACTAAACTTGACAGAAACTCTGAAAATTCAGAGTGTGGACCAGGAGGGCGGTACAGAATAACAAACAAAATTGTCAGACCTACGGTTAGACTTAAGGTTATCATAATCAATATCTATGTGAATATTAAAATCACATACAATAATAACTTTGCCAGTGTTAACTAAACTTGACAGAAACTCTGAAAATTTAGAGTGTAGACCAGGAGGGTGGTACAGAATAACAAATAAAATTGTAATGTAAATTGTCTGTACTGTTTTCCAAATTTGGTGAGAGACTAAGAACAAGGCTTTCAAATTAGATCACAATGTAATCTGCAAACATGATAGTCCATGGAGATTCCCGCCTGACCTCATCTGTCGGTCAGTCCATCACCATAGCAAACAAGAAGGGGGTCAGGGCCGATCTTCGATGAAGTTCCACCTCCACCTTGAAGCCATCGGTCACTCCAACAGCGCGCCTCACCACTGTCTTACTGCTCTCATACATATCCTGCACCAGTTTAAATGACAGCTCTGCCATTCCAGACTTCCTCATGCAATACTATGCTTCCAGGTTCCTTTCCTTGACACCATACCTGCCCATCACCTCCTTATCACCTAAGTTCCCCTCACCAACATGTCCTCTGAAGTCTCCTCGTCTCTTCTCCCTGGGAGAACCCCCCCATTTCCTCCAGCTCGACCCAGAATTTCTTTCTCATCCATCTCACTGCCAACATATGGAGCATAAACACTGACAACATTGATCATCTCACCAACAAGTTCCAGCTTCACACTCATGACTCTGTCCAACACTCTTTTCACCTCTACAACATTCTTTGCATACTCCTCCTTCAGCATTGCACCCACTCCATTTCTCTTCCTATCCACACCATTATAGTACTGTTTGGACCATGCTCCAATGCGTCTAGCCTTGCTGCCCTTCCACCTGCTCTCTTGCACACACAAAACATCTACCTTTTTTCTGCATTCATGTCAGCGACTCTCTTAGAATTCCGAGTCAAAATCCTACACTCTTGGCTTTCTTCTTCTCTGTCTGTCTCCTAACATGTTTCCCTCGTCTTGTTTTCCGACTAACAGTTGCCCAATTTCTGCCAGTACCCTGTTTATCAACAACACCGTTGGCGGGTGTTGTTAACCTGGGCCCTAACCTATCCGGTATGAAATTCCTTTTCATGGGAAACCTCAGGTAGGACCACAGGGGAAGGATTCCTCTTCTTAGGACGGACAGATTTGCAATTGTACAATACAATTGTACAGAACACAACAACACGACAATAACAGATTAGTAAAAATGTGTGAGTTCATGAGTCTACAAATCCAGATGTATGAGAAATTTCTTGACCCGGGTGGAGGTGGGGTCTGTTGGTTCAGGAGTCACAGTGGTCCATGTATCCAGACTTTGTGTTTCTGATGAAATCTGTAAGTCCAATAGTATGTGGAATGTATAAATCCAGGGGTACATGAAGTCTAGTGATCCAGACGCAGGTATAGTCTGTTGGTCCAGAAGTCATTGTAATCCAAGAATACAGATTTGTGCCAGACATCCGACCCACAGCAGCAGCTCCAGCCGTAACCTAGAAAACCTGCAGGATGATAAAGCACAAAGACTCCAGGGAAAAAGTAAAGTTTGTATAATGTTTTGTTAGGATATGAACATTTATAGGAGCAGGGATGGAGTGTCCCCCGGGCAACCTAAGCCTATAGCAGCATAACTCGGGCTAGATAGGCCAGCCCTAACTACAAGCTTTATCAAAAAGGAAAGTTTTAAGCCTTCTCTTAAAAGCAGCGAGTGTGTCTGCCTCCCGTCCCGAGACTGGATGGTTCCACAGGAGAGGAGCTTGATAACTAAAGGCTCCATTCTACTTTTGGAGATTGTGGTAACCCAACATCATGGGAGCATAATTTTCTGGTTGGGTGATAGGGTAATATGACCTCTTTAAGATAGAATGGTGCCTGACCATGAATAGCTTTGTAGGTGAGGATGAGGATTTTAAATTTTTTCTAGATTTAACAGGGAGCCTGTGCAGAGAAGCAAGTACAGGGAAATATGTTCTCTGATGCTGGTTCTTGTCAGTACACGCGCTGCTGCGTTCTGGATTATTTGGAGACTTTAAGATTTTATTAGGGAAGGCTGAAAATAGAGAATTACAGTAATCCAGCCGTGAAGTTACAAACGTGTGAACTAGTTTTTTTGCATTTGATTGAGAAACGATGTGCCAGATTTTAGCAATGTTACGGAGGTGAAAGAAGGCTTTCCTTGAAATCTGTTTTACGCGTTAGTAAAAAGAGAGTTCCTGGTCAAAGATAACACACATTTCTTACACTGGTGCTGAAGGCCAAGGCAATGCCATCCCGATTAACTACGTTGTTGGATAATGAGTCTCTAAGGTGTTAAGGGCCCAGTACAATTACTTCAGTTTTGTCAGTTTAACAGTAGAACGTTATAGACCATCACTACTCCTCTATTATATTGGGATATGGCACTGAATTTAATACATGCTTGAAATAGATAAGCAATACACATCAGCTATTATTAGTCAAGTTAGTGAAGAGTTAAATTGTTAAGGTTATTAAATAGATAAAACAAAATTTTTCTTCTTAATAATGAAGCTACAAAGACCAATACTTCCCTGATGCACTCAAGACAAAGATGCGTGGGCTGCTTTCCAAAGTCTTTACCAGTATAGTGGAGGAAACTGAATAGTGTGGGAGTCAACAGCTCTGGTCCCTCAGAGAACGTACTATGAACTGGCACCTTGCATGTAATATGTGCTGTATTGACGGATGAAGATGGGGGACATAGTAGAAGCAAAATCAGCAGCCCAACATCGCAGCTGAACCTCTACCTATCAGAGTCATTTATCGCAGGAAGAGGACAGTCGCTTGTTTTATTGCAGGACAATGAAAGCCATTTTTGTCCTGGTATGTTTGAGCTGAAGGCACCTGGACTTCTTATAGTTTCCTGAAGACGTTTCGCCTCTCATCCAAGAGGCTTCTGCAGTTCTAAATGTCTGGTAGGGATTTCCCAGTATTTAACCTTGTGGAGGATCATTCACACCCAAGGAAGTTAATAAAGGGTACAATGCCCAGTCCCCAATCTGTGTATCACAGATCCACCCCACCCATCAGTTGGGTAGTCAAAACCTACCACCGTCATGTGACTCGCTTGTATCACAGGAGCCAAGGAGTGAACGTTGGCTAAGTTTTCTGGGCAGGGATTTCAAAACTGCATGGTTACGTAGCAGACAATTGATGTCTCAGGCCGCCTCCTCTGCTAAGTGATGGCTGTTCCAGCTTGAAATTGATGGCCTCCTTCACTCATCTCTCGAACTATCTATCCTCCCTGTCCAACACATGCACATTATCATCCTTCAAAGCGTGTCCCTTCTCCTTTAAATGTAGGTGGACTGCTGAGTCCTGGCTGGAGGAGCTGGCTCTTTGGTTTTGAGCCAGACCAGTTTTTAAATACAAAAATATGCATGTACAGTTATTTTATGTTGTTTTGTCTTTTAATGGTTTTCAAGTGACGCCTGTTGACTGCAATTGGTAGCCATTTTTGTAGTTTCCTTTTAGTGAGCCAACTTCTTAATGCAAGTCAAAAGAACTACACACCCCAGATCCCTGATGTGCATCCGGGTGCTGCTTCCTCCTTCCGGCACATCAAAGAAGGCAAACAACAGAACAGCAATGGAGCACACGGTCAGGCAAATACAGAAAAAAAACATTTACTACTCAAAGTGGGAAACAAAGATCCCTCTATTAAACAAACAGACCTTTTTTTGGAAGTCTCACATTTTAAAAAACTTCATGGGAGTTGAGTGCGACGGTGCTAAGATGCCGCATGCTTGTTGTAATACATGTATAGTCTTACTCAAGTACACAAGTGAGTCAGGGACAAGTGTGCTCAAAAGGCACATCTGCCAGGCAAATGTCGCAGAGAATCAGCCAAGGGTCACTTCATTTGTTAAACTTAAATTACCAGCAGATATCAAGTCAAGACAGTCACAGCAGACAAACTTATACTTATATGCAGTTTTTCTTTTTCTTACACCAAACTCTCAGGTATGTGAATTGTTATGAAAATTTTTATCTGGAAAATTCTCAATAAATTTATAAAATGCAACTTTAGATGCCATGTTTGGGTTTATTCAACTAAAGTAAATTTTGGTATGACCCATGTACTATTTATTTAATTTTTTACTGTAAATAACCTCTAAAAGAGCTAGAAACAAGGATCTGTCAGCTGGCCCGTTAACGAAACTATAGAGACCAAAGGCCATGTGTTATTTATGTTTTGTGCCCTTTAGTGAAGGTTTTTTTTTTTTGTTGTTTGGATTAAGGAAATATATGCCTCCATATATTACCACAGATAAACTGCTCCTGGTGCCATATCTTTTGAAATACAACTGCAGAACATCAAATTAAATTCAGACTAACTTCCAAAACAAAATAAAGAACAGGAGCGGGATGGGAGCGGGAGTCATTCTGGATGGGAGTTGGATAGGAGCGAGAGTCATTCTGCCTGGAGTGGGACGGACATGATTTATTTTTTTTACTCTGGCCTGGGATTGGGATGGGACAGGATTTTTTCTGTGTGAGTGGAATGAGACAGGATTGAAAATCCACTGCCAAGTCATCCTCTACTCCTCACTGCACTGGACTGCATAAACAACATTGCTAAGTTTGTGTCCAGGAGTTTTGTCCTTAGGGTGAAATTGTTTCTGTCTCAGGGTGTTGCAGGTTTTGAGGTGAACTGTTTGTGTTTCTTAGTCTTCCCCTCTGTCTTTGTGGGAACATTTTCAGCCCAGTGATGTAGGGTTCTGATAACCACCAGCTTGTGTTCCAAAGGTTGGTGAGAGTTGAAGAGCAGATACTGG
Source organism: Mola mola (assembly GCA_001698575.1). Lineage (NCBI taxonomy): Eukaryota > Metazoa > Chordata > Actinopteri > Tetraodontiformes > Molidae > Mola > Mola mola. The sequence goes on from KV751325.1 coordinate 911,965, forward strand.
TCTGCGTGAGAAAGTGTTCGGTAGACTTCAATGTTGAGCCCTCTGTCCTTCTCAAGGTTTACCGCAAAGTCCATGAAAGGCAGCCTGTTCTCTTTCATATCCTCCCTTGTGAACTTGATGTTACTGTCTACTGAGTTGAGGTGTTCCATGAAAACTTCTACCTCTTGGGTTTTGATTTTGAACCAGGTGTCCACATATCTGAACCAATGGCTCTGTGTTCAAATCAAATTTTATTTGTATTGCCCAATATCACAATTTACATATTATCTCACTGGGCTTTGACAGACTGTACAGATGTGACACCTTCTGCCCTTAGACCCTCGAACCGGGTGAGAAAAAACTTTAAAAACCCTAATCAGGGAATATAAGAAACTTCAGGAAGAACCGCAGAGGAGGGATCCTTTTTCCTAGGATGGACAGACCTACAATAGATGTCCCTTGTACAGAACACAACAACATGACAATAAGTTTACTAAGAATGAGTTCAAATGAGTCTATAAATCCAGGTACAATATTGGTATAGTATTTGGTCCAGAAGTCATTGTAGTCCATTGGCTAGGCTGGACAATCCAGCTGAGGATCCAAGTCACAGGATCCCCTGTACTAATTTGAGCAGTAGGCATCAGGCAAGACCACAACAGCAGCTCCCACTGCAATGTTAATTGTTCCAGGAGTCGTTATATTCCATGTATCAAGATCTGAGTGTTGCTGATGTAGTCAGTGAGTCCAAGAGTATGTGGAATCTATAAATCCAGGGATGTGTGAAGTGTAGTGATCCAGAAGTAGGTGTAGTGTATTGGTCCAGAAGTCATTATAATCTGTGGATCCCGATTTGCACTGGGAAATCCAGCCTAGGATCTTAGTTACAAGATCTCTTATCCTAATGTGGGCAGCAGGCATCAGGCAGGACCACAGCAGCAGCTCCCACTGTGACCTAGAAAGACCTGCAGGATGATAAAGCATAAAGACTCGGGGGGACAAGTAAAGTTAATGTAAGGATATGGACATTTAGAGAAGCAGAGATGAAGTGTGAGTCAGAGGGGGCAGAGAAGAGAGCTCAGGGCATCATGGGGTGTTCCCTCAGCAACCTATGCCTATAGCAGCATAATTAAGGGATAGATAGGCCAGCCCTAACTATAAGCTTTATCAAAAAGGAAGATTTTAAGCCTACTCTTAAAATCAGTGCATGTGGCTCCCTCCTGTACCAAGACTGGAAGATGGTTCCACAGAAGAGGAGCTTGATAGCTGAAACCTCTGCCTCCCATTCTACGTTGTTCCTTTGAAAGAGTTCAGTGCCTTACTTTTGACTTCTTCCATGTAGAAGTTGGCCACAACAGGAGATGCTGGGGAGACCCTGGCACAGCCATTCCTCTGTCTGTAGAAACATTGGTTGATTGGAAGTAGGTGGTAGATAGGCAGAGGTCCAGCAAATTACAAATCTGTTCCAGGGTGAAGTTGGTTCTAAGGTCAAAAGTTTTTTCTTGCACGAGTGGATTCCGGATGTGGGTATGCACTTGAAGAGTGAGGTGACATCATAGGAGACCATGGTTTCCTCTGGTAGTAGCCTGAGATCCCGAACTTTACTGGTGAAGTCGTTACAATTCTGGATGTGGTATGGAGTCTTGCCAACTAGAGGTGTAAGTATTGTTGTTAGATGCTTGGCAATGTTATAAGTCACTGAGTGACCAGTATTGATGATATACTGATGACCGGAAGTGACAACCCAAATGATGGGTGGGCGGATCTGTTACACACGGATTGGGGGCTGGGCATTGTACCCTTTGTCCACTACCTTGGGTGTAAATGATCTTCCACAAGGTTAAATACTGAGGATCCCCTACCAGAAACTTAGAACTGAAGAACTTCTTGGATGAGAACAGAAACATCTTCAAGTCAAACACCAAGACTACCATGAACGTGCATGATTGAGAATCTTCAATGACAAAAGCCATTTTCCTGCTTTCGCGCAAGAAGCGTGGGCTTATCTCGGGCCACAGTGCACAAATGTTGATAGCAAGCGACTATTTAGTACAGCAGGGAATATTGCAGATTGGAAGAGGAACAAGCTATTTGGCAATGATTCAATGCAGAGATGCCCATATTTATAAAGAAAAACATGTCATTGATGCTTAACTAGTAGTAAGTGTGGAAGAATATGAATATATTTAAATGTTTTAAAATTTTGAAAAATATTTTTTGTGTGTGTTTGCCTGTTACTCTCTTAATGTAAAGAAAATCTGAGCACTGACTGAAGAAGTATTTTGACTGTAGCCTTGCAAAGACCGATACATTGAGGCTATTTTTGTTTCTCGTTGTGCATTCTGTTGTCCCTGCTTATTTTCTAGATGTAGAGAAAAACTGATTGCCTACTGATTCAATTTAATATCCAGTGGGTATAGTCTTTTATGTTGTAATTTTTATTTTTATTTTAATTTTTATTTTATAGAATTTTATCTTTTGTACTATAAAGGACCACTGTATCTGTTAAGGAGTAAACCCAATTACTGTATGCTGCTATGGTTTAAATTCTTTAAGAGAGAGTGTAGAAATTGCTGGATATGTTATGTTGCCAATAAATAATTGACAATTCATTACTCTGTCCTGTCATGCAATTGATATGCTTAACATACAATGTTTTATAGACCCTATAATCGGTAATTGGTGATCATATCGGCTAATACTGCTCTCAGTGGTTGTAAGCGGCCTAAAAAAACCTGATAAAGACACTGACATTTGGGTTTGATCACTAGATCTTTGGTCAAAGTTCATGGTCACTAAGACCTGCAATTTTGTGAGCGCAATATGTCAAGGATTGATATATTTTATTGGAGAGTTAAAAACAAAATTACCATTAGATATTTTTTTGTATTTTTTTTTTCCTTTGAAACACATTTGACAGAAAATTCCAAATGGCCTGTGTAAGTAAAACGGAATAAACATATTTTCAGTTATCAAAGGGATTAAAAAGATCCCAGTTCTGTCAGCAGCAGCCGTTCTTGAACTTCAAAAAAAAATTCAGTTTTCAGTCAAATCTGATGAGAACCACTGCTCTTATTGGGTAAATTCCTAAATAACTCTGATGTGATGTGCAATTTAATATATCAAGAAAAAAACAAAAAAAATTACCAGTAGAGCAGAGAAGTAGATTGACTAATTTTAATTTTTAAGGCTACTCACAGATTAATAGAGCTGACTGAAGTAAATGTGTTACTGTTAACTTTATTGGATCCCTTTAACAAGAAACCTTGAAAACCCTAATAGTTCTAATAAGTGTTAGACCAAAATAATCCTTGTCAACTACAGATACGCCTTTTAAACTCACACTGAATTCTACACAGGGTTTCCATTTATCAAGTTTTCTAAGGAACCATCACTCCCATTTCTTCAGCCTTTCTTATTTTCTTTGCTCACCACCAGTGTGTTACACTTAATCAGTTGACACACTTAATTGCAATCATCTCACAGGAACTGAAACCCATGACTAGCACATTCCTCTCATGCTTCTTTTTTCTTCCACTGTCCGTCTTTGTCTGCATGTGGCCTAGCCTTCAGTTTTCTAATCTGTAACTGTGGGTGTGTGTTTCGGTTTAGGTCCCGATGTCTTTCTGATCTCAGTGGATGAAAGAGCCAAACATGATCAACAGTTTCACAGCCTCTCTCCAACTGCTGGGGGTTACATCACAGGTAACGGCTTCATTTTTGCTTGGCATTTTATTTCACGGTATGGGGTCAGCTCTTTTGTACTTGCTTTGGTACCAGGTATTTTTTCCTCCACTTGGTTATTAGAGAGTACCCCTTCAACATTTTTTTGATTGCCTTACCAACACTAAACTTTTTTCTCTTTCCAGCAATTGGAAAACAACATACAGGAGCTTTTCTTTGTTCTTGAGAAGTTGCAGCCTTTATTAATGACTCACTGTAATCTACACCATTTTTAAATTACAAACTCACCATAAACTTTTCCTCTGCCCAAACTCACTTTCCCATTCACTTACTGCTGCTTGCTGTCTCTCATTTGGTGAACACACACATTGGACATGCTAACACACTAAGCTGCTCTTACAACAGAAAATATCAAAGGTTGATTATTACATCATCTGCACATTGTCGGTTCAATGTGCCATGGTCTGGTCTGCCAAGTTTTCATAACACTATATTATATCAGCTCAGGTTATTTGGAAGGAAAATGAAAAGCAATGGAAAATGAGTGAAGAGAATTTGGAGTTGTGCTTAACATGCCATGTAGTGGAAAAGCTACTGTGTTAATTTGTTTTCAGTCAGTTATCAACTAACCAGCCCAGTAAGGACATTAAATCTTTTTTTATTAATAATTAATGGACTGTTAGAATTTCTTCAGTTGTGTGACTAGTGACCTGATGGAATTGTTTACAAAGTTTTAGTGTATACTCAGAGAAAGTTAGCTGTCTAGGAGTTAAAGAGAATATGCTTTGTTTTTAAATGAGGGTTGACTTTCTCCTCATGGTCTAAACCAGTCTTTTTTCTTGGATCTGTTTTGTCATTATGTAAGGCGATCAAGCCAAGAACTTCTTCCTTCAATCGGGATTGCCCCCTCCCATCCTGGCCCAAATCTGGTGAGTCACATACGCAGAAAGTTACTCACACACTGAGCTGTTAAGTACCGGGGTTATCTCAGCCTTAGTTTTTTTTTTTTTATTTGAAGAGATTTCTTTTTTTGTGTTATTCATTAATTAATTCAAATTAATTAAAGCTGCATTAGGTAAAGTTTGAATGTTTTTAATAGTTTATTTATAAAAATAATTTTTTGTCATAGTTGCTAAAATGATCACTATTACCTGACAGTAATAGACGAGACAGATAGTGTGTGAAAAAGTGCAGCTACAGCTCCTAACGCTGTTTGTAGAAGCAAGATGCTTCCCACAGGAAAACGACTACAGTGATGAAAAAACTGCCCATCCCTGGACATACATTTACAGAGGTACTCTGTATAAAATTGCTGTAATTTTTAAATGCTAAATGCCATATTTTTGTGAAACCCCTTAAATTAAAGCTGAAAGTCCACACAGACTAAGAGTGCAGCACATCTGCGCCCTGAGTCCTCTCTCCTTTCAAACTGTTATTCCAAACAATTTCATACTTTTCAAAATCATATGGTGAAGTTTTACACTGCTGAAAGTTAAATTTTAGTCAAAAGGTGTTTTTCTAACATTGCATCATTGTTTTAACTTCTTCACCTTTAAAGGGCTCTGGCAGATATGAACAATGATGGTCATATGGACATCCATGAGTTTTCTATCGCCATGAAACTCATCAAACTGAAGCTCCAGGGTCACTCTCTGCCTCCAACGCTTCCTCCTAGTATGAAACAACCCCCACTGCCTTTACCCCGACAGACTGGCTTTGGTAAGACAAAGATAAAAGTGCAAGCTTTGACAAATATTGTGCATGCACCTAATAATGTCTTTACTCTTTATCTGTTCTCAAGGCATGCCTCCATTGGCTCCCATCGCAGCTCCTCTTTCAGGCGTTCCACCTCTCCCTGTTGGAGTGTCTCCACCACTCATAACATCTGGTCTGCCTTCCCTCCCCCAACCCATCACCAATGGTGCTCCACCCACAGGCATGATGCAGCCAATCTCAGGCTTCTCGCACCCAGGTAACATATTGCAACATTACCTGGGAAAAGTGTTTCTGTAGACATTGTGAGAGAAGGCGAATATTCTAAATTTCTGTTTACACATAAATATGCTTGATAGTGTTTACCTTTTAGCCAGTATGTTTTTGTTTTCATGCCTGTCGTGTTTGTTTGATGGGTGTGGTGATGTAAGTAGTAAAAAGATTTACCTTTGATACCACCAGTTGTGGCTTGTGGTCAAACCGGGTGGATGGGCTAACAATTGCATTACACCCATTAAATAGGTAACAATGCAGCAAGAGTAGCATCACAGTTACAGTAACAGCACTTAAAGTACACTATTATATGCTGTACTATACTATGATGCTACACAGTACTATACATAAGTTAATAATACAAACACACACCTGCACACACACTTTTGTTCACAGAGAATCCTCCTCATCTCCCATTGAAGGTTTGCCACTTGCCCTCCTTTGTTAGTTTAGTGTGACGTACTAGTCAAGCGTTGGGAAACGACCTAATCAAAATAAAAAAACAAAAAAAAAAAACAACGATCCATTTTATACACCAACTCCAGTCTTTGTTTCCACTGTGCTGTAGAGGATGGATGTGGATTCCTCCAGTTGACAGATTTAATTTTGCATGCGGTCCTCAGAAGTATATGTAAAATATACCTCTGGTTTCGACTGCATAAATCCTCTGGGATAATCTCAAGCAAGAAATGAACTGGAGTCAGTGCTAAGTCAATTCCCCAAATTGTATCTATTTCTTATTTTACATCTTTCCAGAATAACATTATTTTTTGACAATCCCAAAAATATGAGAATAGTCGCCAATCAATCCACATTCCCTCCAGCAATATTTGCTGTCGGACTATCAACAAATTTTGAAATTACCAGAGGTGCATTAGAATAGTGTATTTTTTTTTTTCCAGTCGAACTCCTTCCGTTCATTGCTGTTGATGCCTTTGTGAAAGTAGAGAACATTGTGTTTCCCAGGTCTTATCTTAATTATGAAATTCAACTCCAACTCTAAGAGTGTTATCATGAGAATCAGATAGCAGGTTTCTGTAAATGTGGGGTTCTTTGAATCATATCCCACTCTTTATTATTTGTAATAAAGTTTCTCAATTAGAAATATCGAAAGAGCAAACTTTTCCTGAAGGTAAGAAAAGGGTTGCAGTATATTTTCAACAAATAGTTGGTCTATAACACAGAGCCCTTTTCTTCCCATTTCTTAAAGGCTCTATGTCCTATTGATGGAAGGAATTCCAGGTTACCTACTATCTGCATAGCATGCAACAGAGCTGCCTTTCCCTTAAATTTCTTTTGCACTGCCATCCAAATTTTTAGAGTATGCTTTACACAGACATTTTTTATTTGAATTTTTCTCTGAGACAATGGACCCAAAAATATCAACTCAGGTAATTTAATTCCAGGGAGTGAGTCCTATTTAATCTTAACCCAGCTGGCCTAAGGGTCATTATTGATCCAAGATACCAATGCTGTGAGTTCAGCTGCCCAATAATAAAGCCTCAGATTGGGAAACCTTACTTCAATTATTCTTTTATAATTAGTCTGACACAGCTGAGTTATTACGGGGTTCAAGGTAACCCCCAAATATTTAATTCCCTGTTTGGGCCATTGGAAATATACCATGTCATTTAGTTGACTAGGCAAAGTCCCAGAGATCATAAATGCCTCAGATTTGGTATGATTGATTTTATATCCAGACTTATCCATAATTTGTGAGATATTTCAATAGGGGGGCGATGGAGGAGAGAGGATTCTCTATAAACAAGAGGATGTCATCCCCATAAATGGCTATCTTATGGATCTATCCCCCATTATCCATTATCCCCTTTATTTGAGGGTTGCTTCTAATTAATCTTGCTAGAGGTTCGATGCTGATCTCAAACAGGACCGACGACATTGCCTCTCCCTGCCGATTTCCGCATCCCAATCCAAAAAACCCTGAGCAGTGCCCATTAACTCTGACTCTTTTTTTACGATTCATACAGAAAATATCCACCCACTTTAGATTTCACTAAAACCCATAATAGAGTCTAGTCCAAATATCTCCAATCTTGCCCGTCATCAAGACTGAGAAGAGTTGACGGGGGCTACGTGGAGCAATATATAATGTAAATTTAAGGCTCTCCTGAGTACCTTGGCGTCCACTAATAAAGCCTGTCTGGTCTGGCTTCACCAGCTTCTGAATATACCTTAGTATTCTATTGGCCAAAATCGATGTTAAGATTTCTAAATCTTGGCATAATAAACTTCGGTCGCTAACCTGCACATTCGGTAGGGTCCTTTCCCGGTTTGTGGATGACTGAAATAACGGCCTTTGACCATGTCTAGTGCATAACTATAGACCCGGCAAAGAACTGGTGTTAACTAATAAACAAATGCCTTATAATATTCCCCAGAAAAACTAACTGTTCCTGGTGCTGTGTTATTTACACTCACCTTTATTTCTTCCTCAGTAAATGGGGGAATCATGGTCTTCTATAATAACTGTACTAGTTTCTCTTTTTGTGTATTAGTTCTTGACATTCAAACAACTTTATATGATAGAATTGAATTTATTATAAAATTGATGTCAGGATGTTTAATTTTAGGCTACACTCGATTAGACTGCCCCTTGCGTAATTGAAAGGCCAGTAGACTACTTGTTTTATTTCCCATCTCATAATATTTTCTTTTTGTAAATCTGAGGGCTACTTCTGCCTGAAAGTAAGTAAATCATGTAATTGTTGATTCTTTTGCCTCAATAATTCTAAAGTATCTTTATTTCTTGAAATATTATGTTCACTGTCAAGTCTCTTAATTTCAATCTCTAATGCTTGTTATATAATTTCCCTATGTTTTTTATCCTGGCCGAAACATCAATGCCTCATTACCGCTTTAGCCCCATCCCATAATATGGATAGAATAACAGTCCCATTTTCATTTATATTAAAGTATTCATTTAGACTATTACCTATTTCCTGTTGGATCAGGGGGTTGTTTAATAATGAGACATTGTTTCCACTATATAAATAGTTTTTCCCGACCCAAATTTATCTTAATTGTGACAGGACCATGGTCTGATAAAGTCATACGTTAAATTGTAAATTCAGTGACCCTGTGTAGATCTACTTTTGATATGCAAAACATATCAATTCTGGAGTAACTCCCATGCGCATGAGACATAAATGTGAAATCCTTTTTTCTAGAATGTAAATATCGCCACACTTCAACTAGGCCTAATTCAGCTATCATCCCCAGGGCGACGATAGATTTCCTTGGTCCCTTATCTGCTGGCACTCTATCGTTATTTAAACTAAGAATACAATTAAAGTCCCCTCCGACCAAAGTAACCCCCTTTCCCTCATCTGCCAGCAGGGAAGATATCTTCTTTTATTCTATTTTGTTTATTTTTCACATTGAAAGCAAAATTAAACCGGTGTCAAATTCCTTGCTAATGGCTAATAAAAGTGATTATGATTCTCAATGATAAAATTGTGGACAGTCCCCATTAGGTGCATACAGTGGGGGAAATAATTATTTGATCCCTTCCTGAATTTGTAAGTTTGCCTACTTACAAAGAAATTAGTGGACACAAATTTTATTGTTGTTTACTCATTATGGCAATAGACAGAATATCAGTCGAAAATGCATAAAAAACACACAATATAAAAGTTATAAAATGTTGTGCATTTAATTGTGTGAAAAAAGTATTCGATTCCCAAGCAAAACATAAGTTGGTACTTGGTAGTGAAACCCTTGTTGGCAAGCACAGCGATGAGACGGTTTATTGTAGTTGGTCACCAGGTTTGCACACAACTCAGGAGGGATTTTGGCCCATTCCTCTTTACAGAAAGTCTCAAAATCCTTTGTTTCTTGGCTGCCGCTTGGAAACTCGAAGCTTCAGCTCCCTCCACAGGTTTTCTATTGGGTTGAGGTCTGGAGACTGACTAGGCCCTGGCAGTATGTTTTGGGTCATTGTCATGCTGGAAGACCCACCCCCGACCCATCTTCAGTGTTTTTGCTGAGGAAAGGAGGTTTTCATTCAAGATTTTAACATACATGGCTCTGTTCATTGGCCCCTCAATGCGGTGAAGTCACCCTGTACCCTTTGCACAAAAGCAGCCCCAAAACATAATGTTTCCACCTCACCACGGCTTGAGTTGATGCTAAATAGCTCAACTTTGGTGTCATCTGACCACAGCACTTTCTCCCAAGCCTTCTCTGAGTCATTTAGATGTTCACTGGCAAACTTAAGGCGGGCCTGTACATGTGCCTTCTCGTGCAGTGGGACCTTGCGGGTACTGCAAGATTTCTGTCTATTACGGCGCATTGTGTTACCAACTATTTTCTTGGTGATTGAAGTCTCAGTTGCCTTCAGACCATTAACAAGCTCCTGCCGTGTAGTTTGAGGCTGCTCCCTCACCTTTCTCAACATCATCTTCACTCCACGAGGCGAGATCTTGCATGGAGCTCCAAACCGAGGACAGTTGATGGTCATTTTGTGTGTCTTTCATTTTTGAATCATGGTGCCAATTGTTGTCACCTTCTCACCAAGCCTTTTGCTGATGGTTTTAACCCATTCCAGCCTTGTGCAGGTCTACAAGCTTATCCCTGACATCTTTTGACAGCTCTTTGGTCTTGACCGTGGTGCTATAGAGCTTGGAATGGAAGAAACTCAGGTGCAGAGCACCTGAACTTTATAGACATGACGAGTTAAGATCAGCAGTATTGGTAATTGGTTGATTGTGCGCACAGCTTCATTTTTGAAAAAAAAAAATAGATCTTCTAAATAGAACGGCCACCCATCTCTTCCGTCCCTTGTCAAAGGAAGTGCTATAGACCTGTTCAACCAACTTTCTTAACTTTAGATGTTCCTTCTCAGACAAATGAGTTTCTTTGAGCGTTGCTACTGAACACAGTAATGTCTTAAGTTGGTTATTTTTTTTTTCCTCTTAATAGGATTTCCCAGACCCTTTGCATTAAAAGTAACACAGGTTAAAATATCAATTCTTCTTAATCCTAAGTATCATCATGCTGCCATCTAACATCAAATCGAAGTGTAAAAGTGATAACATAGCCTCTATGGTCCTAAGAGCTGTCATGGATGGATCAGAGATAGGAACAACAGCAAAAACATGAACTATATACATAAACTGAACCTCCATATCTCCCATTGGAAATTACCAAATAAACTCTACACCCATTATGGCACCAAAAAATAACCAGTTCCTGAGTGCTGTGACTAAAGTTCCCTGGGGAAAAACCACAAAATGTGCGTGCCAATGTTCCATTTATCTGAGTCAATAGTTGCTGCCCTATGGACGAGTCTAAATCAGTCTAAGTCAGGATCTGCTATCCATGAAGAACCAACTTATGTGTAATTATATTGATATTTTTCATTTGTCAAAAATAATCTATAATTATTTTGAAATATTAAGGCAACTAATATTTTAGAGAACGAAACAGAACATTCTTAGCAATAGAAATAAATAACATATACAATCTGTTTACATGACATGGCAACATAATTACAGGATGATGTCTTCATTATCCATATTTTACATGATCATCTTGATCATCTTGAGAATCAATAGTCCTCTGATTGACTGCAGCCGACAGCATTATCGCATTACTGCGCTGGCCTCTGTCCCTCCTCAACCACCCGGCACCCAACATCTTCTCAAGTGTGTCCCATTCACCAATTCGAGCATTGATGCTCAACTCCTGCATCTTTGGTATGGCGACAGCCTATGTCTAGAAGGTTTTCTCGTATATACATTTCACTCTGATATTTTTATGATTCTGCTGGTTCATGACGTTGCGCACCGCAGCGCTTCTTTTGTAGCCCCGGAGAGTAGTCGTGTTCAAAGTAGATCTGCTTCCAACCATACATTATCTTCTTCTGTGCCCAGTCTTGGTTTAAGATTGCCTCTTTTAATGAAAAATCGGCAAATCCAATTATAGTTAAGCAAGGTTGATCCATATTTCTAGACTGTAGATGTGGATGGGGCACTCTGTGAGTGCATTCCACAGTGATATTGGCTTCTGACAAAGCCAGTGATGGTAGAACTTCTGGTATCAGTTTCTTAACACATTCAGTGTTATTCCCCTTGCAGCCTTCTGGAAGAGTGTAAATCCTCAGATTCTGGCACCTGAGCCTGTTTTCTAATTCCTCACATCTCTCCGTGAGATCCATCTCTCGCCGCATTAGGATACAAAGTGCTTTGTCTTGTCTCCCTCCTGTTTCCTCAATAGATAGATGGTAGATAGTACATACGTGCTCCTCGGCTCGACGACCTGTCTTTCAAGTTTGTTTATTTCTCTTTTCAGGTCCTGATCAGAGTTTCAAGCCTTGTGAGTGAAGTTGTGGTTTGGCTGTTTCCTTCTTGGTTTTCTCTTCTCATCTGTTTAAGCTCCATAACAATTCCTGTTAATCAGGGAGTCCTCCGCCACTGGGTGCAGCAGCGTCATTCAATGACTTTTTTCCATCGTCTTTTTCAACAACATTCATGGGTTTATTCACAGCTTTGGCCTCTCTGGTGGATGTACTCATCTTGCAGGTGTTGTTTCTTCTTAATTTGCCAAATTTACTATTAAAATCAATTGGTAGTTCAATAAATCAACGGACCCAACTCCTATCGTCCATAGTCATACAAAACGTCCTGGCCATCATTACTCTCATTGTTATGGAGATAATAGGGACACTCTCGATGTTATTGCCATTTTGCCCTTCGTCAGCCAACCCAGAAGGAAAGTCCCCGTTTGGAGTCCTGAGATGCTTACGGGACGGTAAGACATTGCTGCTCCTATGGTGAAGCACATATGCTGTATCTAAATAGTCAGTCTACATTTTGGATATTAGTACTTTTGACATTTGGGTTGGCACAGTGCAAAACTCTCTGGCTCCTCTTCACTCTCTTTTTTTCCTACTTG
>KV751325.1:926307-948800 GCA_001698575.1 Mola mola
TCGGGAGTCCCACAAGCCAGCCATGCCTTGTAAGTCTCCTTCTTCAGCTTGACGGCCCCTTTCACCTCTGGTGTCCCCCAGCGGGTCCTGGGGTTACCGCTTCAACTGGCACCAGCGACCTTGCTACAACAGCTTCGAGCAGCCGCCTCGACAATGGCAGCACGGAACATGGCCCACTCAGATTCCATGCTCCCCACTACCTCCGGAATGTGGTTGAAGCTCCTCCGGCATTGGGAGTTGAAGACCATTTTCACAGTGTCCTCAGCCAGACGTTCCCAGCAGACCCTCACTATTCGCTTAGGCCTGCCTGGTCAGTCCGGCTTCCTCCCCCGCCACCTGATCCAACTCACCACCAGGTGGTGATCAGTTGACAGCTCTGCTCCTGTCTTTACCCGAGGGTCCAGCACTTACGGTCGCAGATCAGATGATACAACTACAAAGTCAATCATTGACTGTCGACCTAGGATGTTCTGGTGCCAAGTGCACTTATGGACACTCTTATGGCTGAACATGGTGTTAGTTATGGACAAACTGGGACTAGCACAGAAATCCAATAACTGAACACCACTCGGGTTCAGATCGGGCAGTCCGTTCCTCCCAATCACACCCCTCCAGGTCTCGCTGTCATTGCCCACATGAGCATTTATGTCTCCTAGTAGGACGATGGAGTCCCCAGTAGGGGCACTCTCCAGTACCTTTTCCAAGGACTTAAAAAAGGGTGTGTACTCTGAACCCGTTCCCCAACCCCAAGACGCAAGGAAGCAAACCTTTCGTCCACCGGGGTAAACTCAACACATTGGTTGAGAACCGGGGAGCTATTAATAAGCCCACAACTGAAGTCCGCCTCTCACCTGGGACAACTCCAGCATAGAAAAGAGTCCAACCCCTCTCAGGAAGACTGGTTCCAGAACCCGAAGTCTGTGTTGAAGTTAGGCCGACTATATCTCGCCGGTATATCTCAACCTCTCGCAGAAGCTCAGGTTCCTTCCGCACCAGAGAGGTAACATTCCATGTTCCAATAGCTAGCTTCAGCAACCGGGCTCGGACTGCCACCCAATCCACACAGCACTGGATCTCTATGACTCCTCCTGTGGGTGGTGGGCCCACATGAGGACGGAACCATTTCTCCTTTTTGGGCTGAGCCCGACCGGACCCCATGGACCCCAAAGGCCTGGCCACCAGGCGCTCGCCTACGGGCCCCTTCCCCAGGCCTGGCTCCAGGGCAGGGTCCCGGTATCCCTCCGGGCCGGGTACACAAGTCCTTGTTTGTCACCATCATAGAAGTCTTTTGGACCGCGCTTTGTCTGGCCCCTCACCTAGGACCAATTTGCCTTGGCTGACCCTACCAGGGGCAAACAGCCCCTGACAACATGGCTCCTAGGATCATTAGGTCACCCAAACCCCTCCACAACGGTACACTGCATGGAGCAACCAGTTACTTCCAGCACCAGGACTGATCAACAAGAACAGCATTCTTCACGAGAATTCCTCGGGAGAGCCTCAGCTTGGACTCTCATCAAACAAGGATAACTTCACCAGGAGAACATCTCTCCCCTTTCATGGACTGGTAAAATCTTGTCTTGTCTTGGGCCAGTATTAATTTCATAGACCAAAATTATGATGAAAAATATTTGTCATTGACCCATTTTTCCATGAAGAAGACGAGACGAGACAAACTAAAAATATATCTTTGTTAATAAAAACTATGACAAAATGTATTTTGTGTTTTCGTTGACGAGTCGAGACGAAAATGGTAGGCTGTCGGACATTCATATAAATCAAATTAAATTTTATTTGTATAGCCCAAAATCACAATTTACACATCTCACTGGGCTTTGACAAACTGTACAGATGTGACACCCTCTGCCCTTAGACCCTGGTAACCGGGTGAGGAAAAATTTAAAAATCCCTAAACAGCGAAAATAAGAAACCTCAGGAAGAACCACACAGCAGGGACCCTTCTTCCTAAGACGGACAGACGTGCAATAGATGTCACTTTTACGGAGGCACATTTACACTGGTTGGTTCATCTCTGTCAAAACCTGTGTGTGCATATGTATAGTTTGCGTTCCTGTCATTGGTCGAGATTCTGTGTCCTTGCCTGTCATTGGTTCGATCACGTCACGTTTACCGCCATGATACAAAGAAGATGGCTGCATCAGCAAGAGGTCAGGGGCTCAGTCGGAAGAGAAGAGTTGATATATGGACACATTTTACTTTTGGTCCATCAGAAAACAAAACACAGGTGCACGGTGATATCTGAAGAGAGGCCCCGTGGTTACAAGTTACGAGGGAGGAACACTGGCAATCTTTAAAGACACCTCAAGGCAGCATGTATGTAGATTTTGTCGGCTAAAACTTTCAACAAACGACTAAAACTTGACTAAAACTAATATGAATTCAAATTACTAAAATGTGACTAAAAATAATGTACATTTTAGTCGAAAGATTAAAACTAAGACAAACAAAATAAGCTGGCAAAATTAACACTGACCTGGGTATATCAACTAACCACAGTATACTAAACATGTAATTGATTTTAAACTGTTCAAACTATTTTGTCTTGAATCGTTGAACAGTATTGTTGTGACTGTTATTAATAAGTGGATTAGCCACAATTAGAAATTAAGGTTAGTTAGTTGACACAGATTCAGGGTCATTTCATGCAACTAACCTGGCAACACATCCTCACACATACACAATGCTGTCTTAACAAGCAAGGGCTCAACCAACTAATGGTCTGAGCCCCCAGCACAAAGGAACATTTAGTCTGACGCTCAAACAGCTTTCGGCCATCTCGCCTTTCTTTAACATCTATTGGCCTCACCAGCCATTTTAATTCTCTCTCATATGCTGTTTTGAAACAATCCTTAGAGGATCGTCGAGAGTCGGCACACAGAAATGACGGGACACAGTGTTCTGCTAGAACAAGCGCGTTATTTATTCCGCCACAGATACACTCAGTTACATAACAATCGGTTAGATGCAAAGGATTATACTCTTACCGTAACGCCTTGGAGTGGAGAGCCAACACCCCCGGCAGAGTGTGCATCCAACCAGCTGGGCGTCCGTACGAAACCCGCAGCAGACTCTACCTGGGTGCGACTATGTCCCTCTTTTTATAATGGTGTTGTTACTTCACGCGAGAGAGGGAGGGTGGCCATCCCAGGCTCTCTGGCGCCACACCAGTTTTTATTGAATAAATGGCGTTATCTTAATGCAAAACAAAGCACACAGAAATTCTTCTCACACACATTCTCCTCTCCCCAAAGTGGTAACAAAGCACACAGAAATTCTTCTCACACACATTCTCCTCTCCCCAAAGTGGTATCAGGCCTTTCACATGGCCTTGGTTAGTAGTGGGGTCTCACAGAGATATGAGGGTACATATCAGGCCTTTCACATGGCCTTAGTTTGATGAGAGGGTACATATCAGGCCTTTCACATGGCCTTAGTTAGTAGTGGGGTGCAAAACAACATTCTACAGATATTTTTCTATCTCATATGCACATACACGCACACATGCACGCCCATCCTTATATAAACATATATAAATGTATATAATGGTTTACATCCTAGATTAGGCATTGTGTGTTTTTCTTGTTCATTCTTGGATAAACATGCTGTGTGTTTAATGTTGCACAAGAGTGAATTTTGCCATCTTCTACACTGTCAAGAACTCCACCTAGAGTTCCAAGACATCACCTACATAAATGTTAACAATACTGTCAACATACCTGAGCCCCAACATATAGATTGGTGCTTGTGTGTGGTTGCTGTTATCGTTCAGTGCAGAGGGGTGGCCAGATGGTGAACTGATTGTTGTGCTTGTGTGTCGTCATAACTCCCCACCTGTGTTCCGGCCAGCCAGCTTACCCGTTTACGCAGACACTGGCTCATTTCTGATACTGCCTCCGCACGCGGATCCCGAAGCACATCGAATCTGACCTTCCAAGCCACTTTAATTTTTTAAGGACGTTGAGGCAGATAAAAGATGCTTTGAAATGGCAGTGTATAAGAAGCTTTTCTCTCTCAAACACACCATTTGACAACTTTGAACTTAACACATCAGCACATGTAATTTAACAAAATTAAGTTATGCAAGAATGATGTGGGTTCTCTCCGGGTACTCCGGCTTCCTCCCACAGTCCAAAAACATGCAGACTGGGGGTTAGGTTAATTGGTCACTATAAATTGCCCGTAGGTGTGAATGTGAGTGTGGATGGTTGTTTGTCTCTATATGTGAGCCCTGTGATGAACTGGCGACTTGTCCAGGGTGTTTCCCGCCTTTGCCCAAAGATGCGGAGATAGGCTCCAGCCCTGCGACTCCTAACAGGATAAGCGGTAGAAAATGGATGGATGGATGGACTTAATAATGTGCTACATGATAGGACAGAACACTTTATCACATAGCCTACAGCATCAGAACAGACTCCTATTGGGGATGTATTACAAAACTTGTTGCAACTCCAACAACAACAGCTAGCCTTCTGTAACATATTACAACCGTTGTGCAACACATAATGTCAAACAATACCCCCTGAATAAAATCAATAACCACCGCTGAACTGTTACTATAGACGACAGACAAACATTATGTAAATTGGAAAACAGAAACGTGACAGTCTGTAAAAAGGGTCTGACAGACTTGGGTCTACCTCATTTGAAAAGCTCATGTCCACGGCCTTTTTGGGATGAAAACATGTTAATTATCCTGTCACTGAAGTCTGGTGATTTTTGGATGAAATCCCATTCAATAGACAACAGAGGCAGTGTGTTCAGAAGATGGACGACAAAGTAGCATGAACAAGACAGATTATGAATTTACAGTATTATACTATTTATTTATTGTTTATCAACGTTCATGCTAACACCCACCATTGTCCAACTTCTGTACCTTAGCCGCAATGATCAGAAAATCACAGGGGCGGGATGTGAAATATTTCACTCACTTTAACTCTGAAAATGAATAAAAAGCCTACCCGAACGTGCTTGGGTTGTAATAAATTTGACCATGTAGATATTCTGTGTTTTTCCTGTAACTGTTCAGTGCTGTAGTAGTTTTAAGTTCCACCAAAACTTTAAAGTCCACCTGAAACGGGGAGTATCTTACTGACATGGTGTGACCTATTTCTACTGAAACAGGAAAGAACCAATCACAAGATAGAAGGCACGATATAACATTGGGATGACTCTGGATAGCTTGGTAACTACAGCAACAGTTGAAAATCCGCTAATCTCTGCTGAACTCTGCTAAACTTTGAAGTCTGATTGACAGCTAAATGCCATGACATTATTGGCTATTATGGCAATAACCGATAACAGGTTTTAATATAAAAATACAAAGAAATTAGTTTTTGTCATTTTTTTGTCTTATTTTTTAATAGGCAACAGTATGATAGAGGATGTGATCTAAATGGATTAAAATGACACTTTTTCATTTCAGGTTGACTTAAAAACAATCTATTCTAAGTTATTTGAACATTTTTATTGCATAAAGTATGCAAGGCTTAGCCATGTTAGCCCATTTATACCAAATGTCCTTGAATGTCCCACCATTAATGATTTAAACAAAATAAATCTGGATAAAATGCTTCATAATGTGCATAAACTGCTTGAAGTTAAGCGAAATGTCTGAATATCTGAGACTTTGCTTAACTTACTCTTCTTTCTCTTTCAGCATCCCATGTCAACAAGTCTTCATTTAATCGTTCCAGTACTAAACTACAGAAGGGGCCGTCCGTGGATGCTGGAAGGTATGCCACATAATCATAAATGTTAACAGCAGTTTGCCTGATGGTGATCAACTAAAATGAGAAATGTGTAGTAAAAAGTATCACAACTCTCTTTGCAGCGTTCAGCTGATATCAGATTGGGCTGTTCCTCAGTCCTCCAGGCTGAAGTACAGGCAACTTTTTAACTCCCATGACAAAATGATGAGTGGACATCTCACAGGTGCTTGGAAACATTAAGTTGTCATTATTTGTGGTACTGTTTCTCACATGCTTGTAGCCTCAAGTGCTTTTGGTAACTTTTTTTCCTCTACAATTTATCTCTGTCTGTGTTCCAGGTCCCCAGGCTCGAACTATCCTGATGCAGTCCAGTCTTCCTCATGGCCAGCTAGCCACAATATGGTCATTACACTGAAAATCAACTGTTTAATCTTAATCCAAAAGATTGTATTAGTCCCTAAAATATGAAACATTTTTTAGGAGCCTATCTGATATCGACCAAGATGGAAAGCTGACAGCTGAGGAGTTTATCTTAGCCATGCACCTTATAGATATGGCAATGTCAGGGTTACCAATACCCCCTGTGTTGCCACCAGATTACCTTCCACCCACTTTCAGGTGAATATTGTAACATGATACCCTATGGACTGACAGCTGTATGTGTATACTATACAATGATTATGATAAATACTTATTGTGTAGAAGGTATGTAATGATTCACTGAGATTTGGATACATTTCCAGACATTAACGTCACTCATCCATTTGATTCAGATGTTAAATAAATCGATTCACATTTTAACCAATAGGGAGCGCTGACCCTATAAACTGCAGCCTCATTGTACATGCACATCAGTGACCAAGTGTAAACAACAGTCGCAAGCAAGCATTGAGGCAGCCGGTGAAAACGTACAACTTGAGGATGACCCTTCGTCATTCAAGTCGAAGGCGTGGCAGCATTTTGGTTTCCTAAAGACTGAAAAACAAAGCAGTAACAATATAAATGACTAAATAAAAATGGTTTGTAAATATTGCAAGAAGGTAGTGGCTTTTATGAATAGCACAATCACCACGATGCAACATGTTAAATGGGACCACAGTGATAATCTTTTGTGAACTCTGTGTCAGCAACAAACCCTATTTAAGAGGCCGAACAAAACCGATTAACATTGCTTGCACAAAGGGGTTTTAGAGCCATGGAGATCAAAAGGTGAATCAATGTATTCATTGCTGCCTTAGTTTGTTTTATTTGAAGAGATTTATTTTTTCATATTATTCATTAATTCATTTAAAGCTGCAGTAGGTAATTTTTGTCCAGGGTGTACCCCGCCTTTGCCCCAAGATGCTTAGATAGGCTCCAGCCACCCCCGCGACCCCTAACGGGATAAGCGGTAGAATATGAATGAATGAATGAATGTATTATTTCCTGAAAAAAAAAAAAAAACAATTGCCATAATTGCTAAAATGATCACTATCACTGACAGTAAGTAATACACGGTAAAGACAGTATATGAAAAAGTCCAGCTATGGCTATCCATAGCTTTTTTTTTTATCCTGTCTCCGAAGTATAAAGGATTTTTAATTTGTGGTTTTGTATGAGAGAACAGGGGACATACCAAATGTCTCGTTTTCTGCCTGAAAATGTCTTTAAGACAGAAGATATTTTTACTTTTTTTTTATTATTTGCAGTTTGTAAAGTATTTTGTCCCTTTTGTCTGAGCAATACTACGAGGACAATTTTTAAATTTTTGATTTGTCTTAAATCTCATTTTGCAAAAATCGATTCAAGTCGTAATTGTGAGCAAGGAATCGTGAATCAAATTGAGTTTAGTGAATTGTTACATCCCTGCTCTACATTCATTGTATCATTTGATGTTTGTTACAAAGTTTCTACCTTTTCATCTTTAACAAAGAAACATAAATGTGATAAAAGATAAATGTTTTCATCTGTTAGTGTTTGTATATTCTTGTATTTATTTTCTGACTTTCAGTATTTTGTGTATGTCTCTTAAAAGGCGCGTACGAAGTGACAGTGTTCAGTCAGATCAAAAGTCTGCCCAAGAGGATACAGAGGATGAATCAGAAAGCAGCATGGAGAAAAAACTGCCAGGTGATTTGTTGGTACATGTATATTACTGGTCAAGGTGGAATAAGACCTTGCTTCAAAACACTAGTTTAATAAATGCTGAACAAGAGTAGTGTATATCGGTTTTGTCCTTTGTGACTTCTTGCACTTCTTAATGCTTAAACATCGACATAAACATTGTGGTGCATCTGCTATTTTGTCCATATATTACATCTTAAATGTAATGTGAATGCATTAAAATGTTATATCACAACTATTATATGTTTATACTAACCCCCCCCACTTGTATCTTTAAAAGTTACTTTTGAGGATAAAAAGAGGGAAAACTTTGAGAGAGGAAACTTAGAGTTGGAGAAGAGACGTCAGGCTTTGCAAGAGCAGCAGAGGAAAGAACAGGAGAGACTGGCAGCACTTGAGAGGGAGGAACAGGAGAGAAAGGTAAACTAAGAATTTTTTCTTTGCTGTATTGTATGCATTTAAATTTGTTATGGTTTATGGCTTGGTATATGCAAAGCTGTAAAGTATTTCCATTTACAACATCTAGAGTATTGTTAATGTGTTTTCAACTGTATCCAATGCTTTTCAGATGTATCTGTAAGTTGATAACGTTAATGATCAGAAACAAGCAGGAATTACAAAAAAACTGGGGCAACGCTTATGGTGATGAAGTGGTTTGTTCTGCCTGCTTAGTTTTTTTTGCTTGTGCTTCAGGAGCGTGAGCGTCTGGAGCAGGAGAGAAGACTGCAACAGGAGCAAGAAAAACAGCTGGAGAAACAGAGAGAGCTGGAGAGGCAGAGAGAAGAGGAGAGACGAAAAGAGATGGAGAGGAGAGAGGCAAGAGCGGGAAGAAGTAGAAAAGATCACTGGCTCTCTGTAGTTTAATGCGAGCTTTTCTCTTGAATGTTTGACATCTGCGTAGATAAAGATTAAAGAGTCCAATTTACACACTATAGCACATCTTGTTGTGCTCATTGAATTGTGTAATATATGATGTCTTGTTGTGCATATTGAAGTGTGCAATATATGAATATAAAACATGTTAGGTTGTAAGTTCTTCAAACTGCTAAAGTGAAAGCTGACTTCATTTTTGATAGATATGTCCCTCTAATGTCCAGGCTGCTAAGCGTGAATTGGAGCGTCAGCGTCAGTTAGAATGGGAGCGTCAGCGTCGCCAGGAACTCTTGACTCAAAGAAATCGAGAGCAGGAGAGTATAGTGTTGCTTAAAGCCAGGAAGAAGACCCTGGAGTTTGAACTGGAAGCCTTGGTAATCTAACATACTTTACACACGATTAGACAAGAGTACATTGAGAGATGCTTAATATAGTTTACCATTTTTCCATCTTTAGAATGATAAGAAGACCCAGTTGGAGGGCAAACTGAAGGACGTTCGGTTTCGCCTGTCAGCTCAGCGAAGAGAGGTGGACCAAACTAATCAAACTAGAGACACGCGCGTTGCTGAAATCACCCTGCTACAACAACAGTTGCAGGTACTTAAAGCAAATATAAACCATCAGCATGGCCAAATGAAACAACATTTCAAGTAATCGCAGAGGCTGTCCACAGAATGGGGAGAGTGGAGGAAGGGAGACAAAGACTGCCAGTGAAAAAAAAAAAAATTACTACTTTTTTTCGTAATGTCTAATGCTGTGCCTGTGTTATCTCGCTTTTATTTTATATTTGCGCAAATGCAAGTAGGGAGACACTCTGGAGTCCTGCATAAATCGAGCATTTATTTGATTTTGTTTTTAATATTAGGCATACTAAATGTTATGGCCACATTATAAAAAGAAAGCGAACTTATACATGTCTACCCATTTTTTTCCATTATTTTTAAACCCAAATGACCAAATCCATGGCTTACAAACTGTAATATTATTTGAACTGTGATTTCTGTGATCCATTAGACCCCTAGATAGCAGTATCTATTAGAAACAGACAAAACATAATTTACATGTTGTAGTTGCTCCAACAGTCAACTGTTGAAATGCCTGGCATATAGTTGACCAGCAGGTCTACAAATACAGTTACTTTAGAAATGAATAAAACAAGATTTTAGGTGGTGAAATCCTAAATACATGCTACTGCAAGCTACATTACTACTGAATCTTAGCTCTGTGCTGCTAAAAGATGGATCCACATATAACAGTTCAAAGAAATGTCGTGATTTTCGGCATGTATTGTTAAATATGTGTACATTTTGAGTAAGAAGCTGATCCAAAAGTGTTTAAAGGCATTTTTCATTTGTGTTAGAGCCATTTATGCAACAGACAAATCATATAACAAGAAAAATGTTTGAAACTCTAGAATTTGTTCTGTACAAATGCTAAATTACAATTATGCCCTAGTATTAATAAGCTTAAATACAAAAATAAATTCAG
The DNA here is from genome assembly GCA_001698575.1 of Mola mola. Classification (NCBI taxonomy): domain Eukaryota; kingdom Metazoa; phylum Chordata; class Actinopteri; order Tetraodontiformes; family Molidae; genus Mola; species Mola mola. Next base: position 936,504 of record KV751325.1, read on the forward strand.
TAAGATGTGATTATTATTTCTACTGTTTTTTCTTGATGTGACTTAATCATTGTCTGCAGGATTCCCAACAGTGGTTGGGGAGGCTAATTCCTGATAAACAGAGTCTGTATGACCAGCTGAAACAAGTTCAACAGAACAGTTTGCATTGTGAGTACTATATGACTTAACTATAAACTATATAACTAAACATACACTGCATATTCATATTGCTGTGATGTGAGAGAGCATCTTGATTGATACTTGTGGAAATTGTGTGATGGTTCATAGTTGTGGGGAAAAAAAACCTATGACATCCGTGTATAAAATCAAGAAATCTATGTTATGTATGTCTGTCTGTTGCTCGGATTGCACTGAAACATTAGATTGACTACAAAACTTGTCAGGTGCAATGATGGCTCAAAGATATGTCTTCTCTGCATTTGGTAGTGTTTGGATGTGGATTTCAGTCTTCTTCTTATGCCCTTACTTCTTTGTCTGTCCTTGTAAGCCAAAACGGGGACAGTGCCACTTCACCTTTGTCACCAATACTTTGATCAAAGATGGGAAAAAACAACTATTTGTTATATGAAAAAAACAGTGACTTGATGGTGTCCTGAGCACAGAATGCACACTCCTCCTGTGTTTGTTGATGTCTGAGCTTCTCAATTCTGGTTTTTGGTATCTGCCCTAGCTGCTTGTGCAGGACGTGTATGTGAAACTATTGTCCTCTCCTGCATAAATAAAATAAAGAGCTTGGGGCGTGACTACAAACACAGTTTGAACACTGAACATGGCAGAGTACATTGCGCATAGTTCAGTGGATATTTCATCATCTCCTAGACCAAAGAGTCAGTAACTAATAATTTCATTTTTTCCATATGAAAATTATATTTATGAAATAAAGCCTTCACCACATGGCGACACTGTTAGGTTTTTGATTCCCTGATTTTTCTCATAGCCATAAAATTTGTGTGTATAGGACATGAAATGCTACTGATCTCAGAGAGATCTCAAAACCAGCCCTTGCCTCCAGTCCAAAAGACCCCTCCCAAGTTCCCCTCCACTCCAGGGTTGTCTCTCGAAGCAGCTAAAGTGTGTGGTGAAATGCAGTGGTGTCAGTGGAAGGATGTAAATTTTTCTTACTAGACGGCTGCCCTCAGATGTGTCAGAACTGAGACTTTACACCTGCCGCCTGTAGCACTCACTGATCACTGGATTGTGCTAAGTGGGCCCATGACCCTCGAGGAAAGTTCGACTAGGTTCTCTGTTCTGTCTGGTTGCGAACAAGTATGCAGTTACAGTTAGGATTTACACCCCTAACCAATTAAAGCCCTACTTAATGAAAAAAGTTATAAGGCTTTGCCTGGCTCAAACATCTGGTGAACCCAGGGAGAGGTCCACCACATGCTTCTACTCTGCTTGTGTGTATGTGAAAGGGGATTAGTAGTGTTGCCATTGTGTGAATGCTCTGGAGCTTACCCCTCAGGGGCTAAGTGGTGCCTGCAATTGAAAAAACCTGCCTGTGGCCAGTGTTTGCACTTCTCACAGGAAAAAAGAGATCAGCCAAAACAAAATGCACTTAAAGTCTAAATTATTTAATTTTTTTGCCAATCTTAGAATTTCTTTTTCAAATCAGACGAAAAGTTTAAAAGAAAAAAAAAACTTTAGTAATTTAATTAAGTAATTTAATTTGGTTTGGTTACATATTATCAATAGAAATTGATTCGATAAAAAGAAAAAAATTACAATTATGAAAAAAGGATAAAATGTGACAAAAGAAAGAAAAGAGCAAAAAGAAAATTTGAATGGTAATTTGCTATTTTAAATCCCCAAATATAGTGGAATCCATTCAATTTAAACTTACTTAAAAAAAAATCTTAAATCTATCCAATTAGTATTAAGCTGTCTGTTGCATCAAAAGCCCCAGCCGGCTTGTTTCCACTGCCCGGAAGTATGACACCTGCCTTCTTGCTGTCAGGCGTTAGGGTCAAGGCATCTGTTCTGAGAGCAATGACTTTCACCAGCAACAGCAAAAGTGACACAATTTTGTGTCTCAACATCGGAGTCTGCCCGAGAGACTGGCGTAACTCCACGAAGTGGCCCCTTTATATCATAATTGTCAAGGCTGATGCTCATCCATCATTACGGTTGCCCAGGTGTCCAATTGTTTTTGTTTATTTTGGGTTTTTTTTTTGTTTTTTTTTGCTAGGTTACAATTCTCCAAAACATATATACACACACAAACAGAGACAGTGTATAGATATGTATATAATAGCACATTTGTTAACACATAGGTAAGTGAGATACACATGCAAAAAAGTTAAAATGAGATTAAAAAAGTAAAGCTTCTTATCATCCCTTCAGTACATCTGTTTGAAACCCCTAGAACTTTAACCTTTCTCTTTGTTTCACATTCTTGTCTGAAACCTGTGTTTTACTTCTAAACATGAATGCAAGAAAAAATTAAGACAAACTAAAAAAAAAAAAAAATTCACACACAGATTTCCCCTTTTTACCCAAATCAGACAAGGGCAAATTGATCTTCTGAAAAACTTTTTGTTGGCATTCTTAGGGAAATTAACCCTTCTTACATTTTTTGTTTTTATAAGGGATTGTTTTTATGATGGCTGGGATCTAGTCCCTTCATTACTGTACTACCGCGGTCCAGTTTTTTCCAAAAAACCTTTTTATTCCTCTTCTTTTGGCTTTACCGATTTCCCGCCCCCCCAGGAGTCGCCACAGCGAATCATTGTCCTCTATCTTTCCCTGTCCTCTACATCTTCTTCTCTCACACCAACTATCTGCATATCCTCTCTCAACACATCCATGAATCTCCTCTTCAGTCTTTCTCTTTGCCTCCTGCCTGGTAGCTCCATTTTGAGCATCATCCTACCAATATATTCACTGCCATCCTCTGCACATGTCCACACCATCTTAACCTGGCTTCTCTAAATTTGTATCCAAAACGTCCAACCTTTACCGTCCCTCTGATGTGCTCGTAAATTCGTCACTCCCAAAGAGAATCTCAACATTTTTAACTCTGCCAACTCCAGCTCTGTCTACTGTCTTTTGGTCATTGCCTCAGTTTCCAAACCAAACAACATTGCTTGTCTCACTACCATCTTGTAAACCTTTCCTTTCACGTTTGCTGCTACTCTTTTGTCACAGATCACTCCTGACACTTTTCTCCACCCACTTCACCCTACCTGCACTCACTGCCTCACCTCTTTACCACATTCCCCGTTCATCTGAACAGTTGACCCTAAGTAATTTAACTCATTGACTTTTTCCACCTCTACTCCCTGTAACCTCACCGTTCCACTTGCCTCCCTTTCATTCAAACACATGTATTCTGTCTTTCTATGACTGACTTTCATTCCTTTTCTTTCCAGCGCATACTTCCACCTCTCCAGGTTTTCTTCCAGCTGCTCCCTGCCGTCACTACAGATCACAATTTCATCTGCAAACATCATAGTCCATGGAGATTCCTGCCTGACCTCATCTGTCAGCCTGTCCATCACCATTGCAAAGAAGAAAGGTCTCAGTGCCGATCCTTGATGCAGTCCTACTTCCACCTTGAAGCCATCCGTCACTCCAACTGTGCACCTCACCCCTGTCATACTACTCTCATACATATCCTGTACCGGTCTAACATACTTCTCTGCCACTCCTGACTCCCTCATACAGCACCACAGTTCCTCCCTCGGCACCCTGTTGTAGGCTTTCTCTAGATCCACAGAGTAACTCCTTCTGACCTTCTCTATACTTCTCCATCAGCATTATCAAAGCAAACCTTAAACCATACTGCTGCTCACAAATCATCATTTCTTCTCTTACCTTGCTTCCACTACTCTTTGCCAGATCCTCATTGTGTGGTTCATCAACTTTATCCCTCTGTAGTTGCTACAAATTTGCACTTCACCCTTGTTCTTAAACATTGGCACCTGTACACTTTTCTTCCATTCCCCATGCATCTTATCAATGTCCAATATCGTGTCGAACAGTTTTGTCAAAAACTGCACTTCCCCCTCTACTACACACTTCTATACTTCTACTGGTATGCCATCAGGACCAACTTCCTTTCTATTCTTCGTCCTCTTCAAAGCTTTTCTCACTTCAACTTTACTAATCTTTCTAACTTTCTGTTTCAGTTTCCATCCCCTCCACGCTTCTTTCCCTCTCATTTTCTTCACTCATCAGCTCCTCAAAGTACTCCTTCCATCCTTTCAGCACGCTCTCCTCACATGTTAGTACATTTCCATCCCTGTCCTTAATCACCCTCACCTGCTGCACATCCTTCCCAAGTCGATCGTTCTGCCTCACCAGACGACACGGATCCTTTTCTCCTTCCTTAGTGTTCAACCTCTCATTCAGCTCGTCACACGCTTTCTGTTTAGCCTCTGCAACCTCCCTCTCCAACTTACTCTGCATCTCCTTGTATTTCTGTCTTCTCTCTTCCGCTCTCTCGCTATCCTATTTCTTCCTCGCCAAACTCTTTCTCTGAATACTCTCCTGCACTTCCTCGTTCCACCGCCAAGTCTCCCTATCATCCATTTTCTGTCCAGGGGACACACTGAACACCTCCCTACCTGTTTCCCTGCTCGCTGTTGCTGTAGTTACCCAGTCATCTGGCAGTCTTTCAAAACCACCCAGAGCCTGTCTCAACCTCTCCCTGAAGTCCTCACAGCAGTCTTCCTTTTTTTAGCTTCCACCATTTGATCCTCTGGTCCGCCTTTGCTCTCCCTCTTCCTCACCACCAGAATCATCCTACACACAACCATCTGATGCTGTCTGGCTACACTCTCTCCTGTCACTTCCTTGCAGTCTCCAATCTCTTTCAGATTACATCGTCTCTGTAAAATGTAGTCCACGTGCATGCTCCTGCCTACACTCTTATATGTCACCCTGTGTTCTCTCTTTTGGAAGTAGGTATTCACTACAGCCATTTCCATTGGCATTTCCAAACAACATTAAAGGCTGTTTTTCCAAAGTCAATAAAAACTCAGAATAATTAAAGAGCTATTATCTTAAGACCATGCAGCTGCAATAATGCAAAACAAAGAAAACAGCTAGATACTTTCCTGTTCCCTCAAGACAGCCTCTGTGAAATATGAATCTGACAGCCTGAGGTGGACGCTACGAGCAGGGAGTAGGCTCTGTGGTGGTAATCTGACTGTAAACAGCAGTGATTTTAAAAGGGTTTTGAATTTGCAATAACAAAGATAAAACACTAACTTTGCATTCAAGGAGTGGTTACGTCTCTGTCGGCCCTTTTCTCAGCTTAAAATGTAAAAATAGACCCAAAAGTAACATACCGTAGTCATAACTTACATATCAGAATCAGATTTATTGGTTTGTGCATGCATCAAGAAATTTGACTCTGGTTCAACTTTGCTTTCAATGTACAAAGTACTCAAAATAGAAGAAAGTATAAAATAAATAAACTAAAGTTAGAAGTCTGTGTCCAGCGTAATGTAGGTGATGATTAGTGCAATTATAAGGAGCATGTATTTCAAACAGCAGATACAATAAAGAGATGTGCAAATGCATATGAGGTAGAGAGTTATTGCAAAGAAGTTTTCCTGACGCTTTGTGATTGGTAGGAGTTCAGCAGAGAGACAGCCAAGGGGAAGAAATCGTTTCTGTGTCCTGTGGTCTTGGCGTATAGTGCTCTGTAACACCTATCAGAGGGGAGGAGTTTAAACAGTTTGTGTGAGTGGTCTGCAGTGATGTTACTTGACCGTTTCCTGACCATAGACCGGTACAGGTCCTGGATGGAGGGCAGGTCAGCCCCGATGATCCTCTCTGCAGAAGGGATTGTCAGTTGCAGTCAGTTGCAGTCTGTTCCTGTCCTGTTCAGTGGCCGATCCAATCCTGTCCTGTTCAGTGGCCGATCCAAACCTGTCAGTGATGGAAGTTCAGAGAACTCACTGGATGATAGCGGTGTAGAAGGTGATCAGCAGCTCGTGAGGCAGGTAAAATTCATGAGCTGTCACAGGAAGTATAACCTCTGCTGGGCCTTCTTCTGGACACTATGTGGTAGGTCCACTTCAGGTCCTGAGAAATTATGGATCCCAGAAACCTGAAGGTGTTCACAGTAAACACGGCATATATGTTGAGCGGGGTTGGTGTCAGGGCTTCTCCTGAAGTCCACTATCATCTCCACAGTTTTGAGCGGGTTCAGTTCTAGGTGTTTGTGACTACACCAGTGGGCTAGCTGTTCTACTTCCCATCTGTATGTGGACTCATCACTGTCCTGGATCAGACCGATGACTGTGGTGTCATTTGCATACTTTATATGAGGGGTCCCCTGAGGTGCCAGCCTCACCCCTGGGGGGGGCACCAGTGTTAATGGTCCAGGTGTTGGATGTGATGCTCCCGAGTCTCTCGTGCTGCCTCCTGTCAGTCAGGAAGCTGATGATCCACGGACAGGTGGATGCAGGCACTGTGAGCTCGGTGAGCTTCTGGTGGAGTTTTTCAGGGATGATGGTGTTGAACGCCGAGCTGGTGTCCAGAAACAGGATCCTCGCATACGTCCCTTAGGAGTCGAGGTGATGCAGGATGTAGTGCAGTGTGACAGTGACAGCATCACCGACCAATAGGGGTCCAGCAGGGCTGTGTGATGTCCTTCAGGTGGCTCCACACCAGTCTCTCAAAGGATTTCAAGACCACAGACCTCAAGGCAACCGGCATGTAGTCATTTAATCCTGTGATGGTATGCTTCTTGGGAACTGGGATGATGGTGGAGCGCTCGAAGCAGGATGGTACTTCACACAGCTCCAGAGATCGGTTAAAGATCTGGGTGAAGATGGGGGCCAGCTGGTTAGCACAAATTCTCAGGCAGGAGGGGGACACACCGTTAGGTCCTGGAGCCTTCCTGATCTTCTCTCTCTTAAAGAACTGACACACCACCTCCTCACAGATCTTGAGTTTAGGCACGGGGTCTGAATGGAGGGGGCTGGGGGTTACAGGTGTATAGGTAGTTTTTTTGTTTGGGTAAGAAGTGAGAGATAAGAACGAGTGCTGGTTTTCAACAGGGTGGGGGGATGGTCTCCTGTAGTTGGTGATATGCTGCAGGCCTCTCCAAACTGGGATAGAGTTGTTGGCTGAGAAGCTGTTTTTTAGCTCTTCTCACAGTAGCTCCTCTTAGCTACCCTGATCTCCTTAGTCATCCTGTTTCTGGCTTACTTGTACAGGGCCCGATCCTCACTTCTGTATGCCTCCTCCTTGCCCTGGCACAGCTTCCTGAGATTCGATGTGAACCATAGTTTGATGTTGTATGTGCAGAAGGTTTAGGTCTGCACACACATGTCCTCACTAAAGCTGACGTATGATGTCACAGTGTCAGTGAGTTCATTGAGGTCGGTGGCTGGAGCTTCAAAGATACTCCAATCAGTACAGTCAAAGCATGCCTGTAGCTACAGCTTGGACTCGTCTGTCCATTTCCTCACAGTCCTTACAACTGGCTTATTTAATTTCTGCCTGTAGGTTGGATGAGATGAATCAAACAGTGATCAAAGATGCTTAAAGCTGCACGGGGAACAGCGATGAACTTCGTTTAAAACAGGGTAGCAATTGTCCAGTGTGCTAGTGTCCCAGGTGGGACAATCTATATGCTGCCAATATTTTGGAAGCTCGTGGGTGAGGTTTGCTCTATATAAATCGCCCAAACTGATGAGCAGGGAGTCTGAGTTTTTTCCCCACCCCTGTTATTTGGTCAGTCAGCTGCTGTAACGCCTCTGTTACACATGCCTGAGGTGGGATGTCAATTTCGACCAAAGTGATTGAGGAGAACTCCCTCGATGAATGAAAGGGTTTGCAGTTTCCATATGGTTTACCGATCAGTCTCCAAGTGAGGGTTCCACCACGTTTTCAACACTGTGACATCTATACACCAATCTTCGTTTATGTAGAAGCAGATTCCACTTCCCTTTGTTTTTCCAGAGAGTTCCGTGCTGCGATCTGCTCTTAGAGGCTGGAATCCCAGCAGCCATAGTGCACTGTCCAGGATGTGTTCACCGAGCCAGGTTTCAGTGAAGCAGAGGGCAGTGGATCTGCCAAAGTCTGTTAAAGTTGAGTAAATAGCAAGAGTGGGGTACATAATCACGGCTGCCTCAGTTTGACGAGTGCTCCTGCGCGCATCCCCCATCTGCGTCTCCGGCAAATCCCATAGAGAGCCGCTGTGTGTCCCATCAAATCTCCATAAAAATTTCAGGTTTGATGAAAACCTGAGAAAAACTTCCATGAGAGGACTGTCAAATGTTTAGTAGCAGTAGTTTGCTATTGTTAACTGGATACCCCACAAACTATATTTTGCATTTTCATAGATTTAGGTCATTCGGCAGATAGTAGAATTACTCAACTAAAAACATTTCCTTATTTTCGCTTGTCCTCCGGGAGCACTTCAGGGTGCTTCCCTTGGAATGTGTGTGTAAGCTTGGCCAGCATTCCACTTTACTTTGGTGTGACATACTGATTCTATAGTGCAACATCTAGTAGCAAAATCTCACATATAGACCCTTTAATGTGATGAAAGAACCAGGACCCAAAAAATCTATCTCAAGTTCTTGTCCTGACTGGGCACTGTGCTAGTGTAATTAAATTCTGACCAAGAACAGCTACTGGTTTTCTAACTCTGATTCTGTATGTACTCTGTGCACTGTAGCTTAGTAAGATATTGTCGCTAAGTTATTTGATACATTTGATACTAACATCCGAGCATGTCCGTGACTAATTAAGCCAATTTGATCTCCCACTGTCTGTGTGTGCATTTAGGTGATAGTCTGTCATCTCTGCAGAAGGCTGTGGAGCAGAAGGAGATGAGTAGACAGCAGCTCAGAGAACAGCTTGATGCTGTGGAGAAAGAAACAAGAGCCAAACTACTGGAAATAGATGCTTTTAACACCCAGCTGAAGGTAAACAGCAAGTTAACAAGCACTTTCATTCATACAGAACACTAAGAAAGGTCTGGTCTTTAATTTGCACCTCAATTTTGTGGACTGATCACACTGTTCACAACTTGAGATACACACAGACTGTCATTGCACAATGCATCAGATGTTCAATTAAAAAAATGAGCAGATAAAACCTGAATTTAACATGATTTTTTATTGTCTTTAACGAGCGATAAATCATAGTCTGTAAAAATGCACCCTAATGCGAATTACCTTTGCCACCATTTTCCTTACTGAAATATATTTGAGGGCTTTGACTCGACATATTTTTTTCTCAGTGAACAGTCCCAAGTTTGTCACAACATCAGTTCACCCCTCATGTTAAGTTTCTCCTTACTCAGCAACTCCAAAAATGTTATATGATTTGAAAATTGTCTTTAAAAGCAGACACCGCAAGCTGATGAGAATCAGTACTTACAATACAAGCCATTCATATACACCTGAGAAACAATGGTCTCAGTGATTAAATCTCAATGCATTCACACCTGTACCGAGAGCTGTCTACTTGTGGTCAGATGACGCAGGCTAGACATTATTACTGGTTAGGATGAGTGCAAAAAAACATTTATAACACGTCATCTAATATGTTACACCTTTGACTCGATTTTTTATCATAATGTTACATAAGTAAAGCCTTGGCATGTGTTAATCAGATTAATAACGCTGATCTTATGGCAGGTCTGATACCTTGCTTTTGCTATATAAATTTAAATACGTCTCTGACTATAGCCTGTCAACTAACTTGTCAGCTTTTTTCTTATATGAAACACTGCTCAAAACAGCGAATTACTGCTGTGACTGTAGCTTTCGTTCCTGTCCTGTCCCATCCTTCCCCTCATTACACCATCATCACATTAGTTTTATTATAGTAATGACCTTACTGAATAACATTTTTCATATTTATATGTGACCACTTTAACTGTCCTTGTGTTATGTTTTATGTGTTATTATGTATATGGTTGACTGCTGTGTTTTTCCTGGACAGCTGCTTCCTGTAGCTTCACCCAAAATTCACAACATTGAAAGGAAGATGGAGGGATTTTATCCTTAGGGATTGGAGCACAACAGCATTGTTTATGTTTTTAAGACAAATTTTGTCATATTTTTTATTTTCTCAATTCACAGTCAACGAGCGTAGAATTAGTCCCATTGTATGTTTCTTTGAGGAGAAAAAGAGAATGATGAGGAAGAAGGGGGAGGGAGGAAAACCAACAACAAGAGCACAATGTCTTGATGGCTTTTGACGGTTAATCTAATGATGTTGGTTCTCAGTCTTATTCAGTTTGGTCAGCAGAATGCAGTGTTTTGAAAGGGTGGCACAAAACATTTGAGCAACAAACAAAACCAGCAGTTTTGGACACCCCTTTTCTACAGAGTAAAATGCAGTCATATCTTAGTGTTATAGAGAATAGACAGAGTTCCTTAGGTTTAGAGCATTGAGGAAATATGTTTGACTACACTGCTGTCCTCTTCTTCTCTACACCACTTCCTCTCCAAAATCTTCTATCAACAAATTGCTGCTCTTCTTCTATCCTTCTGACCCACTGTAACTATTCGTCTCCAATGTGCCCTCTGACTTTTTTCTGACTCTACTTGCTGTCCCCCTTTTCTGTGTTTCCTCTTGCTTCTTCACCTTGTATTTCTTGACCCTGTTTAATTTTCTTCCTATTTTGTTTGTTTGATCCACATATTAAACCCTTCCTTATATAAATACTCCACTCCTTTATTTGTCTTTTACACTGGCCCTTGGCTTCCTTGCCCATGCCAGTCTCTGTGTGAGTTTTATGCCGTCAACTGTGCCAGGATAGAAGCCTTGCGACACCAGCTTAAGGAGGAACAGCGAGGGAGACAGGTAGAGCATACTGCCATTGCTGGACTGGTGTAGTACTGCAACTGCTATCAATTATAATAAAATCATACAAAATCATATAATGGCCACACCTGGATCTGGATCAATGCTTGTCCTTGATTTTGGATTGGATCTATATTGTTTGGTGGTTTGCACAATATTTTTTGAGGGGATTACAAGTAAAACTCTCTTATCAGACTACAGACTCAGGTTTGCAAGCTTTTTAGTCATTTGAGAAGACTTTTACTCCTTTAACACTTCCAAAAAAAGATTCTGAATGACTGATTTGTCCTAATGTTCCTAAATATCCTGTGTAGTGCACTATTATGCCACCACTAGGCAGTTAGTGGCAGATGCATTGTAGCCATTGAAACTTGAGTGTAGTTGTCAAGCTGCGTGTGGTTTGATAACTATGAAAAGCACTAACTTTCATCAGCTCATGCAATGATTCTAGTATGTTTTTTCAGCTGAATTACTATTCTCAAAACCAGCAATTCAATGCCATATTCAATATCAAAAACTACCACAAGAATAGAGGTTGATGTTGATTTAAAAAAAAAAAAATTTAACAGCTTTAATAGTTTGTTGGAGGAATAAGACAAAAGCTGAACAATTGGCCTGTATGAAAGCCATGACAATGTTGTAAATCTGCAGTGTCTTATTTTTTAGAAACATAATTGCTTAAAAGAAACATCTAGGTCATAGTAGCTCAAAAAATAAATAAATATGGATCAACTTAGTGAACACCCAATATAAAAGCCTGCACACCAATTGGCCATTGTCTGAACTATATTTGGAATATTTTACTTTGTAAAAAGTAATCACTTCAACCTGTTTTTTGCTACACTTTTAGTTTTGCATTACTAATTGCAGTGAGTCCAAACTTCTGCCTCTCCTTCCAAGAATCAAATCCTTATTGTGCTTTTTCCTGAAAGAAAATTCTTAGTCTTACATCAGTCATTAAAAAGAGGGATTAAATTAGTTTGAAAGAAATTGGACAATCAGGGCAAATACCAAATTTCCACATAGGAAAGTATGCTATTGACTGTTTAGTAGATGTATTTATATTAGGGGTCGGACTCGATTTAAAAAAAAAATCTAATTAATTAGAGGCTTTGTAATTAATTAATAAAAATTACATTTGAATTGCATTTCAATATTTGACATGAGAAGTAACAAATTTAAGTTTGGTAGATGAGTAAATCAATATACATAAGCTTAAACATCAAAATCTTGTTTATTTTCCATTACCCTACTACACAGACCAACAGATGAGAACAAACATTCTGTAGGACAATCCAGAATGAGCAAAAATCTTTGTTGCAAAGGACTAAGAGGCTATAAATGTTGATTTTCCCAGATTTTAGTTAGTGAATCATTCCATATACATGAAAATAATCCCATTTCACTCCGAAAATTCCCTTAAGTATCCTAAGCCTACTGGTAGACAGTTCACCATAAAGTGCTATGTCTACCATCTAAAAAAAAAAAAAAAAAAAAAAAAAAAAAAAAAAA
>KV751325.1:971994-998000 GCA_001698575.1 Mola mola
TTTAATTATATTATCAACAAAACTGAAAAACAAAGGTATTTCCTTTTTACCTCTAACAAACAGTTGGTTTTTAGATGTAGCACTTTGCTTTCTACTGTCTGCGCTTTGCTTAGTTTCGCTTGTTGCTGGATACTTGAAAAGCACTATCTAGATTCACATACAGAGGGAATTGGGCTGGCTGTTTTCTGCTTGTCAGCTTCTGGATGACCTTGTATTAAGAGCTTCAGCTAGCAAATAATAAAATCCGAAAAAGTTTAGTCAGTTAAGAGTGGAAAAATAAAATCAATAAAAAGACACAGCATGCCAAGGAATGTGCTCATAGGAATACAACAATAGTCCATCATATTTTTAATGGTAGTTAAATGGCATTTTAATGGTAGTGGAAAAATGAAAATTTACCTAGGTTTATTAAAAACAATAACCAAAAAAGCAAACTCCCTTGAAGTGCGATTTATTAGCACATCAGCAGGGGATCAAGCTCATGCTTTTCAGGTTTTACTTCAGCATAGTAAGACCTTGTGTTTTTATTCTGTAAGTTTGAGAGAAGAGAGGACTCACGCTTTAGACTTAAGAGAGCCGCACTGTCATTCTTCCCACAGCCTGTCCCTACAGGGAAAACTCCCGTGAATGCGATCATGGATCAGTCTACTCTTCCTGTAAATCTTTCTAATCCCCATGCTTTTTTTCAAATGTCATGTTCTTTTTTTGTAACCAGGCATACAGGTGTATCCAGGAATGGGCAGTTTTTCACCGCTGGTATTTGTTTCTCCGCCATTACATTAGCAACCCTCCTACCACTCTTGACAATGCATAAAGTTATTTTTATTTATGTTTCATACTATATCTTTAAATCCTGAACCTCTTGTCAAATGATGATCACATGTCTGTGAAGCCCACACCCAGATGCCAATCAAGACAATTGTGTATGCATATCGGTTAAAATATATTTACGCACAAAAACATATGGAACAATATACAGTAGATTGCCTCCTTTCAGCTCTTCATAACTAGAAGATACTACAGTAGTTCTAAATAGAAGTGCCTCTATAATCTGTGAAAGATGTCCCTATTTACAATATTAGTACGCATAAACTGCAGTCACTACATTGAAAATATTTTATTTACAGTTTAACAATTTTCTTTTATTTCCTTGTCTTTTCTAGTGAGTCTACAGTATCCGAAAGCCCACCTAATGGAAAGCGAACCTCCCCTTCCCCAACAAAACCCTTGGATTCTGGTGAAGGTAACACATGCGATCATATGAATGTAAATCTTTTGCTAAAGTCGAAAGGTACCTGTCTCTGACTCAGTCCATGTTGTCCCCATCTATTTGCTCTTACAGAATATGTGGCCATGTATACCTATGAGAGCAGTGAACAGGGCGACCTCTGTTTCCAGCAAGGGGATATCGTTGTGGTGACCAGGAAAGAAGGGGATTGGTGGACAGGCATGGTCGGGGGAAAAACTGGAGTCTTTCCTTCCAATTATGTCAAACCACGAGACTCTACCTCAGAGGTGAAATTTTGCTCTGAGAATAGACCAGATACGCTTGTGTATTTGTAACTAGTGTTGTTTAAACTTTTTTTCGTTTTCAGCCTTTGGGACCAGCAGGGAAGATGGGCAGCCTGGGAAAGAAACCAGGTGATATTTCAGTTGCTCTATTAAATCGCTCTTTAAAGCTACTTATCTGCATATTTTATTGTTTTTGCAGATTACATAGATTTTATTCTTTCAAACATGAATTTCTAACTGAAGTCCAAATTTAAAATCAATATTAAAGTGATTTGAAAATTTGAATTTTTATACACCAACCCCCAACCTGCAACAGTTGCTGAACTGTTTCTCTTAAAGGTCAAGTGTGTAAAATTTAAGAATATCTATTTACAAACATTCTTAAAGGTCAAATATGTAAAATTTAAGAATATCTATTTACAAATATTTAATATAATCCTTATAACTGTGTTAATATCAGTGTATAATCACCTTAAATAAAAACCACAGTGTATAGCTATTCTTAGAATGATCAATTTATAATTACCTGATAATGGGTCTCCCCTCCACTGAGAGCGCCATCTTGCACCTCCATGTTACGATTGTAGCTGTGAACAGACAAAAAGGCCTTTATGTTTGTATAATATAGTGGCATTGGAATATAACCAATGAAGAAGACTCACCCCAGTGAAAGGGTACAAGTACAAGGCGTTTTTGTTAGCATTCTGCTGGAAGTTTATCCAAGTTTGTTAAACTATGTTACTCTAATTTGGAGGATCATACACTTATGGCCACCATAGTTCTCCTATGTGCTTGAAGAGAGAGGGGGCAGGGAAGCAGCGCTAAGTTGCTTGCATTTTACTACCTTACAATTAGATGCTGCCAATTTCCACACACTGGAACTTTAATTCTTCTCTGTGTCTTTGTCAGAGATTGCTCAGGTGATCGCCCCCTACAGTGCTACAGGAGCAGAGCAGTTGACATTAGCTCCAGGACAGCTCATCCTCATCAGGAAAAAGAATCCAGGGGGCTGGTGGGAGGGTGAGCTCCAGGTACACAAGAGCAAATTCTAAGATACACAAAGAAACTGTCTTTGCATTGACCACCATAAAAAGAACTGATAAGAGTGGGAGAAACCAAAATGCCAGTACTCTCAGCCTTGTCCCTGATAACAAAATGACCTAGAAAACTCAACTTTTGTGATTCCAATTAGTTAATGAATGTGTTTTTCTATATTTTGTTAATAACTAATAAACAATATATTTCATTTGAATATTATGGCAATACAAGTTTATACTCTCCCAAGTATCATCTGTCATAGTTAGTTGTAAGAGTATCCTCATCATGTGAATTTTGAAGGTTTTAGTTGTCAGGACTAATGTCAGGCTGTAATTATTGACTAATAAGATGTTCTATCCTGATTGATTAAGGCTCGGGGGAAAAAGCGCCAAATAGGATGGTTTCCTGCCAACTATGTGAAGCTGCTCAGTCCCAGCACCAGCAAATCAACACCCATAGAACCCACCCCTCCTAAACTCACTCCTGCTAACACAGGTATGCTCACTATTAAGCACAATGCCTTTAAAGGGCTGTGGCTACTTACGCAATATTCATTCATTCATTCATTTTCTACCGGAAACATGTCTGTATATGACTACATTTCTTTATGTATACTGAGAGAGGAAGGTTTTGGTAAATCTAGTTGTCATCACTGCTGCTCTGTCCGTCCCAAGACCAAATATGTTGTCCTTGGGAATGCCCATCCGATCAATAATGTCATCGATGGTGGTCTTGAGCCTTCCCATCATTAAGTGCAACTATGTCCAAAAACTAACAAAAAAAAACTCCCTCTTTATCAAGGGGAAAAAAAAAAAAGTTTAAAAATTAGATAAATACACATAAATTGATCTTTCAATATTATTGACAGGATACATATTTCAAACTAAATGAATCTAAATTTTACCTAACAAGACAAAAAAAATTCTTTTTAGCGAACTTGCAGATCTAGCTGTTTAATGGCAGCAACATCTGTGCTCTAGTTAATTTTGAGCCCAATAGCCTGGGGGCTTCGATAACACTGGCCAGTATATTAAGCATTTCATCCACCATTCTTTAACTTTAAAAAGATAAATACTAACAGTTAAATGTGATATTAGTCTAATTATAATAAGAGGAACATTTTATACAGCCTATAATGCATATAGTTACCTTAAGTTTGGAAAAATAATCGCAACCCAGTGGCTCTGCTAACTGAAGCAGAGCTGGATAGTTGGTGTGTGGTGCGATTCAATGTTTCACCAGCCACTAAAGACATTTCAAAGCACCCACCACAGCATCATGTTTGAAGTTTACCACTGGCTCAATGGCTGCCATTATAGAGTGACCTAGACAATGAGCAATGTAGGCCAGCAAAGATGAGTTTCACATTAAATATCATTATAAGCCTGTATTGTCCAATTATGTCACTAAAATTAAATCAGTAGATTAAATCTTACCAACCAAATACAACCAAAGTTGTCTGGGCCTTGAAGGCTGTCGAATGGTGGTCTGATCCCATGTGGACATCCAGCACATCTAGAACATTCCTATTATTGATATTCCAATACCATTTTTCCAGTCCCGATACCGATTCTAATACCTGAGATTTGGTTATGGGCCGATACTGAGTACTGATCCAATACCAGTGTTTTTGTATATATCT
Source organism: Mola mola (assembly GCA_001698575.1). Taxonomy (NCBI): domain Eukaryota; kingdom Metazoa; phylum Chordata; class Actinopteri; order Tetraodontiformes; family Molidae; genus Mola; species Mola mola. The sequence goes on from KV751325.1 coordinate 976,187, forward strand.
CCACGATGGCTTTTTTCACGTTGCCCGCATTGTTTTGCAAAACAACGTGAGCATTGGACTTGTGGATCTTCCACTTTATCAGCATCTCCTCAATTTTTTCGGCTATTGATGTGCCAGAATTTTCTCAGAATGCTGCTTTCAAACGTTGGTCGTCTGTAAGGTTTCTTGTGTTAAAATTGGTACCACTCATGCGACCCCTCGAAATTTCATCCTTGCATACTGTGCATGTTGCTGTTTTTGGCTTTTAGAGCTGCAAAGAAGAATGAATTGTCCTGGAGTAGTGGGTGGCTGGATGCTGGCTGCTGCTATACAGCGAAAAGAGTTTACTGGTATTGGAACAACTCTCATTCCTATAAATTAAGATTATTAGGGCCCAAGAACAAAAGCATTCCAAGGACCTTGGACTTTTTTATTATTTTTAGGGCTTGAGCACGAAGTGTGCAAGGAAATAAAGAAATGAAGATGCCAAATAGCAGTAAAATCAATTGGTCCAACTACTGGTACCAGGAAGTACACCTTACATATTTTTGGCACAACTTCAAAAAATCATTTAAAGTCACTGGTATGTCCAAGGGAGCTGAAATTTTCTGTGCACGTCCTGTTGATGTATACAAACATTTACATGCACTGCAACCTATTGTTTATTTAAAGTCCATCACTCCATATTCATCAACATATGAAAATGAATTTCATATCTATATCTACGAAACACTTTCTTCAAAAGCCGTGAAACATACCACAGACATATATATATACCTATATCGGTATCAAGTAGGGTTGGGTATCGTTTGAATTTTAGTGATTCTGATTTTGAGTCCTATTCTGCTTTCAGAAAACGGTTCTAAATGGGTCGGGTTCAAAAAATGTCTTCTGCTTATTTCACAGGAAAAAAAATAATTTTAGACAGCTTTCCAAAAGTTGACTCAAATATAGTTATTTTCACATTCATAACTGCTTTAATACAATTTATGAAGTGTTTTATCTTTCAGATACCTACTACCAATAATTGAATTCACCCCTCCCCCCACCATTCATTGCAAGAAGGGATGACTGAGAGAGGGAAGAATGTGTGTGTGTTTGTGTATGTGTGTTATTACCAAACAAAATCCATTCTTTGTTTGTAATTGTATGAACTCTTACCTTTGCAATGTAAAAAAAAAAAAAAAACTATTACTGAATGTAGGACCCACTAGACTGTTGAAAGTTACTTAAAACTTTAAGAAACAACTTTATTAAGAAATATAAATATGTATATTATGGATTTCATGTTGACATCAAAATAGTAAGCACTACAATGCAGTGAATAAAACCCCATTCCCATAACTCTGGAGGACTGTTATTCCTTTTACTTTTTGAAGCTACATGGGAGGAAAAGCAAACCTGCTATGCCACTATTCTGCTGTATTTTGTTTACCAATTACACTGAGTCTACTTCTGGTCATATTCATATTTGGTGAGCATATATTACAGGGCTGAATTATGTTAAATTTGCCAGTTTTTGAGTTTTCATCAAAGGGTGGCTATGGCGACACTGGTCCCAAGGAGTAAAAATTATATTCTGAAATAAATTTCAGGATTACACCTGGCAAATGTCTCTGTAGCTCACCTAGAAAAATTCAATGGAGGAGCCCTTGCTGTATGTTTGACATGAATGTATGTAATTGGGGATGACAATTTGGCCCTATACGCAAATTAATTACAATATTCCTTGCGAGTCATAGCGACATTCACTGCATGACATACATGTTCCCAAGTTTATAACAAAAAAAGTGTGTAACCTCTGTAACTGTAGAATACATATTTGCACCTTGTAACTTTGAAGAAACAATTCTATTATTTTTACACACCATGAATTTGCATGGTATAACTTTTTGCATTATTTATATTTATTAGTGTGATTTGTTTATCTCCTGCTGCTGTGAGATACATATTTCCTCTGGCCAATAATTAAAGTATCTTTATTTCTTGATTTAAAATTTAAAAAGGATTCATAAATGGGTAACTACATCTATACTATCTTGAGTTTAGATAAAAGAGAACGAAAAAGCAAATATTTATATATGGGTATATAGTGAAAGAGTTTAACCATGTAATTCTCAAATATGAACGTAAAGCTTAAAATGTTTCCATTCTGTTTGTTTCTGGTCGTGAAGCTGTATGTCAGGTTATCGGCATGTACGACTACGTGGCCCAGAACGATGATGAGCTGGCCTTCCAAAAGGGTCAGGTAATCACAGTGCTCAACAACGATGACTGTGACTGGTGGAAAGGAGAGCTCAATGGGAGGGAGGGTCTGTTTCCTAGCAACTACGTCAAACTCACCACCGATACTGACCCAAGCACACAGTGTGAGTACTGGCATGTGCACGTGCACGCACACACACACACACACACACACAGTATACTGAAATTAACATCTTCACAGTGTGGGCATATAGAAATGTAAAACACTCTGTCTCTCATACATACCAGAGTCAGGTGTAGAGATGCTGTGCTCTTAGTTTTTGACCCTGGATTGATTTAACCTTTGACCCTGACACTCCTTTTGGCCTTTTTGAAAGCCACCCAGTCATTCAAATCCACTGGGTGATGTTTGTGTAGATGTGCATGCGCGTGTGTGTATTTGGTGCTCATTATTGTAAATTGTGTTTCCCCCCCTTCCTGCATGTATCCCTTCAACATGAGCCACTGGTATACTAAATATGCATTGAAGTGTTTTGAATTAAGTAGAAGATGATCTATTGGCATTGTGTCGCAACAATAAAATTATTTTAAAAAATGTTTATAATTAATTATAAAATTCTGCAGTCTAGGCATGAATTGGACAAGTGGTGTGATAAGAGAAGTTTCAGCCCTGCAAATATTAGTCTTATCATTTATTTATTTTCAGGGGAATCATGTCATAATCATATGTCCAAGTTTAACAAAATTAAATGTTTAAGGGCAATTATATATAGTTACGTAGAATAGAAAGCATCATAACTTTGAGATTTTTTTTATTGGCATTCTGTTTATCCAGTGATGAAAGAAAACTTCCCTGCTTCCATTAGTGACCAATAATCGATCATTGCAAAATTTCTAAAGAAAACCATTTTAAACATTTTAAATTAAATGACCAGCTTTCACATTATAACCCAAGTCATTTGGGGTATTTCTAGGAAATATGTCAAAATTGTGCTATCATTAAACAAACCTGCTTCCCTCTATAAATGTTTGTAGTATTAAGAAAAAACTAAATTTGTCACCTTGGCCTTGCAACGCAAGTTTACCATGTTGAACAGCACTGGTCTTATACTGACCTTGACTTTTCATGTTGGTTTGTTACAAAGAAAATCAGGCAAGCAAAGAATAACAGCTGCAGTGAAGCAGTTGGGAGCTGGATCACATTCAGACTTCCAGAGTTCCAGTGTGTCTAAATTAGACATGGCTCATCACAGTAATGTGTAAATGACAAAAAAGTCTATCAACATTCCAGCTATCAAATTTTCTATTGGACTCCTCAATTTCAATATCATATCCACCTTAAAATAGCCCAGCCCCAGCCTATATTAAGCAATATCTACACTTACACATTTTTAAAATGGCTTAGGTAGTTAGTACAATATGTAAAGATAGGCACTGATACTTTATATAGCCTACTCTTGTGTTGTTTGCACTAGATAACCTATCCCTGTGCTAGCCTAGGTTAGACTCCATCTCCACACTCTGTCTTGCTGCACGCTCCACCTACCTAGCACCTGATTAGTAGTGGTTGTTTTTGTTGTTTCGTTCCGTTGTTTTTGTTGATGTTGTTGTTGTTGTCCTCTCTCTAGGATCATATCATAACCCAGAACCCCCTCTCCTCAAAGCCCTCAAAGAGACCCACTAGGCCACTCAACCAATGGGACAGCAGCAAGAGGTCACATGACCCGGAAATGGCGATTCTCCACCAGTAGAGGCCAGAGATTCATTTAAGACATACAGACAGACAGACTGTAACATTTAAAATGCCCAGTAGTGGCAAGAACTCTTGTCAGTGCATCACTCTGACTAGACTGCGCCAACTGTGTTTATCTAAGGCTCTGGCTCTAAACTCTTCAACAAGAGTGAGATAGTTAGGACTCCTATTCTCTCCAACTGTTTTCTTCTCTTCTCCTCCTTTTCTTATTTTTCTATTTGCTCAGTCAGAAGCTGTTGAAATAAAGAGGGAGGGGAGACAAGGAGAGGATGAGATTGAAGAAGAGACTATTGAACTCCTTCCTCCCAGATTGGACTATTGAACATTTTCTGACTCTATACACACTCATTTTATCATTTTTTTTATACATGCCTTAACAGTAAATCAATACACACAGCCCCATCCTGGTGTGGTAAAGTGGATAGTGGGTCATTTTGTGGCTTTACAGGAGATTCTGTCAGTAAAACCAGTTGCTCACCTCCTACCCCTCCCTCTTTTTTAAAAAATGTTTTTATTTTTTTTAACCTGGTTCCCATCAGCAGCTTCATTCACTTGTCAGTCAAAGTGCTAGCTCCACCCTCTCCCCTCACTAACCTCTCCCCTCACACAGTTTCATAGAAAGACCCACTATCTGCAGGAGAACAAGTGTTAGAATGAAAGTCTCCTCTGCTCTCTTCACCTCTTCTTTCCTTAATGCGAAAGACTCCTCTTTCTGTCTTCTGTTTTTTACCCTGTCAGTGGGAGATTAAGTAATGGAGAGGAGAGGAATTGAGGCAGTATTGAAATGTGTCCCACAGTATTTTAGTGCTAAGTTTCAACTAAGGATGCCGTTCCTCTCCGTGGTTTTCCTCTTAGTCTGTTAGATTCTCTCTGTGAGTGATTGAGACAAGGAGGCATAGAAGCGAGTTAGCACCTGGAATGGGACTCAGCCCTATAGTTCAGGGCTAATATGGAAACCATACTGTAACTGCTTAACATACTAGTTCAACCAAAATAAACACACACATAAAATGCAACGTGGTATACAGTTTGGGGTGTGTACTGAATCTTGAACAGTGTGAACAGATTGCACACACAGAAACTCACATTTCTCATACACAGTGATGATTTTATTAATAGGGGTTTAGCACTCTGAATATGTATTAACTTTATATGTATAAACTTTAAATGTTTTATGTTTGTCGTTTATTTTGTTTGTACTGGTTTTTTTTTTTGTCTGTTGATATATTGATAAAAAGGCTTTCACACTGTTCAGGGCTAGACCAGGAAGATTTACATTGTCAAGACAAACAGATTTTTCACCAAATTGTGGAGGTGGAGTGACATAAAAAAAATAAAGCTGTTTTCAGATTTTTGATACATTCCAGTTAAAGGGCTGTTTGAATATTGTTCAGAAAATAGTCTTAATATTTTCTTGCTAAGACCCAAATTAGAAAATTTTTAGCATTCATGTCTTGTCAGTTATATGAAGCTTATGCTGGGAGGTAATTGGTTTATTTTAGCATAAAACTGGACACAATATGACAGGCTTGCCCAAATACAGCTCAAACACCTTTAGGGCCAGCATACAAAAACCTGGAAAGCTACAAAAGAAAAACATCTAAGTGGGCTTTAGAGGAGTTGGTGTATTTTACATTGGAGCTCTGAGCAGAGCCAGGTAGCCCGTCCCGCTTTTTTCAGCTTGTATACTAAGCTAAGCTAATCAACTGAAAGTTTATATTTAATGGACAAATATGAAGTAGTGTTAATTTTCTCTTCTCACATACAAGCATTATTCCCAAAATAACACACTGTTCCTTTAAATAGCTTAGCTGTTTTTTTTTGTAGCACAATTTAAAAACTGAATAATTTTAAGTATCTTACTCTTTACCTCCTTGTATTTCCCACATTGTGATAAACCTTTTTGAAAATTAAGTATTTTGAACTCTCACTAGACATCATGAATAAAAAGTTAGCTTTTGCATCCTAGTATTTGAAACCATGCAGAATCTTTTCAGCCCTGTTTTCCACAACCAACTCAAACATTCGGTCTGTTTCCCTCTTCATGCTGTTAGAATAAGTCACAGCACTGTTGTGAGTCTATAGAATGTACAGTATATATTATACTTGGTTGTTTAATGGTTGTCATATCAGATTTGTGTTTGGGTTTTTTGTTGTTCATATTCATCCAATGACAGTATTTTGATTTAAATGTTTACCCTCTGAAACGCAATGCATTATAATTTTAACTAAGTTATGTATGATTCATACTCAGCCTAATGAATGGACATCGTTGGTGCTTCATATAAATCTATAAACTTCGATGAAAGAACAAATGGATTGATGGCCAGGCTAAATGCAGTCGCACTTCATGTTGAGCACTTGGTGTGAGTGAGTGAGTGAGTGAAGATAAAGCATGAATGAGCAATTTTATGGACATGGTCAGATGGTCTTACAAAGGAACAAAAAAGATGAATGAGAATGTTAGCATACCATGGGTAATAAATGTTTTGATACTTTGTCGGTGAAAATTATGATGAAAAGTCTGACATGTCCTGATGATTAAATGCTCTCAGATGGATAGCTGTCAACTGGATCCATTACTCTCTTTATCACACACACACACACAATGCTAGTCAGACTTATGTACATGGCATCCATCGGGCAGTGTCAAGTTAGACTGACATTTGTAAATAAAATAAATCTTTACACTTTTGGACCTGTTGTAACCATTTTAAAACAAATATAAAGCCCCTAATGACAAACACTCAGAATTCTGCAATTGATTTCAGCTTTGAGAATGTATTTCATAAGACAATCATATATCAGGGCCATGTGCCTATTAGTTTGTTATGTTGCTAAGTGGAAAGGTTGAGCAAAGTTTGAATGGCTGTCAATGAGAGGAGCCTTCACACAAACAAATCTGAAATTCTACAAGTTCAGCATACTTTCACCTACAGATATGATTTAAACTTTAAAACATTGAGAACATCATGGACTATTAATGCTGTATTCAGCTCTCTGAAATCTCAAACCATTTTTTGATGGAGCACAGTTTAAGTTTGAGGTATTTTTCAGCTTGTCTCTGAGTTTAACATTGGTGTGTGTTCTGCCTTTCCCAGTGGGTGATGTCATTGTTAGCAGAGGACTAAAAAAGATTGTCTTTAACTTGTCAGAAGTCCCAAAAATTTAACTCCCCCTACATCATATTACATGAAAACATAGTCACACATATGTTGATACTTTTAAAAAGATTTTGATTACCACCAGATATACACTTTGTCCAGCTTAAGTAAATTACATTACGTAAGCTGATTTCTGTCCGGTTGACTACAATGTTAGTTTCACTGACAAAAATCAGAGTATGGAAACAAAGAATTTTCTTGCTCTCATTGACAAATGTTTCACTTTAACTACACAAATTATATATTTAACGACCCAGCAACATCTCAGTTCAACGATACAGCCAATGGTTTTTCTCTAAGGATCACTTTTCTTTAACAGCAAGTAGTGTCAGGTGTCAGTTAGACTTCAGCAGCTGTTGATTAGCTGATTTAAAACTACAGTAAGTTCTCCTCTTCTGATTTGTCAATTGCCTTCATGCGATTTCATAGATTTTGCTATAGACGTTGCCACTGTTACAACATTTTAACCATGAGCTGTTTAGATGAAATACTACTTTTGTCTGTTTATCTGTTAATCATTCACAAACAGACAGACACACACACACACACGGTTAGACCGTCCTCATGTTTCTACATCTTCATGATCCATTCCCACTTTCCCAATTCCTTAAAATAAATTTAGCAATTCAGGTTACCTTAAGCCATTCAAAAAATAAATTTTAAACAAATACATTAATTCCTTCCTTCATTGTAATTATGTCCCACATTGCCCTGAAATAATTTATGTTAATGCAACAAAATCTCAATGAATGCATCTTTTGTTTAAGAGAACTAACAATCTAGCAAGCTAAAGAAAGATGTTTCAGCAATCTGCCTGCTGGGGGGAAACACAATTGAAGAGTGATGAGAAATTAACTGATTCCATTGTGAAGGGTTTAAAAATTTTTGCACTCATTTTAAAGAGAAATTAGATCAAAAGTCAAAGTCAAATACATAGTTATCTGAAATACTCATGTTTTTTAATATCCTGGCTTCCTTTAATAATTATGCTTTCACATGTTGAATAGTCTTTGAGCAAGACGCTGAACCCCAAATTGTTCCTGATGCTGAATGGTTAACACTCTTGATGAGCAGTGGCTATCTGCAAATGTGTATGAATGTGTCTGTGAATGGGTGAAAGCAAAAAAAAAAAAAAAAAATGCTTTGAGTAGTCAAAATGAGAAAAGCACTATACAAATACAGGACATATACCATATCGGGACAGTTTCTGCTGAAAAACAAACAAGCTACAATGAAAAACATTTAGGTTAAAGTTAATAAAAGGGAGTCCTAAAATCTTGAGAGTCTTTTAAATTAGTTTAAAGTTTTAAAAAAGCATTGCTTTTATTAGACATTCTTTACATCTTTTCATCTACATCACCCTTAGTGCCACTGCATGTACGTCTCAGGTATGTATTTTGTTGTTAATGTTGAAACATTGATTTTTTTTTTTTTCTTAAAATGTCATGGGTCATGTTGTTGGATTGACAGATATCCTTGTCTGTATGTGTGATATTTGCATTTCAGGGTGTGCTGACCTCCTTCTGCTGGACATGCTTAGCCCCATGGAGAGGAAGAGGCAGGGATACATCCACGAGCTAATCGTCACTGAGGAGAACTATGTCAATGACCTTCAGCTCGTCACAGAGGTGTACACACACACACATATATGCATACATACACAGTTTTTATCATTTTGTCTCTATACACCACCACAATGGATTTGAAATATAATAATCAGGATGTAATCAAACTATGGACATTCAGTTTTAATATAAAACGTTAAACAAACATGGCATTTACCATTTAAGATTTACAGCCATGTTACACAGAGTGTCTCCATTTTCAGGGTCTCAAAGGAATTTGGTTAAACATAATTGTAAATATAATCATAGGTTTTAATACTTGGATGAAAATCCTTTGCAGTCAATGACTGCCCGAAGTCTGGAGCCCGTGTTGAGATCACGTGACTGACTTGGCCATTGAAGAATATTCCATTTCTTTGCCTGAAAAAAGTCTTGAGTTGCTTTCACAGTAAGTTTATGATCATTGTCCATCTCCACTGTGAAACGCCATCTTATCAGTTTTGTAGCATTTGGCTGAAAGTGAGCAGAGAGTATAGCCCTATACACCTCTGAGTTTATCCTGACACTTCTGTCAGCAGTCACATCATCAATAAACAACAGTGAGTCCGTTCCAGATACAGCTATAGATGCCCATGCCATAACACATGCCATAACACCATGTTTCACACACGATGTGGTATGATTTGGATCATTAACTGTTCCTTTCCTTCTCCATACTTTTTTTCCCCATTATTCTGATGCAAGTTTATCTTGGTTTTGTCTGTCCAAATAATCTGATTCCAGAATTTAAGAGGGTTTTTCAGATGGAAAGTCTAATCCTGCCTTCCTGTTCTTGAATGTTACCAGTGGTTTGCACGTTGTTAAAACCCTCTGTATTTACATTCATGATGGTGTCTGTTGATTGTAGACTTTGAAAATGATATGTCTGTCTTCTCCAAAGTACTCTTGACTTGTGTCGTCGAAGAGCTTTTTCTACACTAAAGAAAAAATTCTGCCATCATCCACTTTAATTTTTGTTCTGTGGTCTTCACAGTTTTTTTGATTTTGTTGAGCTCACAATTGCATTCCTTCTCTTCAAGACTGTACCAGATTGTTGACTGTTGCTATAAAAAGGAATAAGTAATAAAAATTGACAGTAAAATTAAAAGTAACCTTTTTATTGCATCTTAAATCTGTCTTTAATTGATGATTGATTCTGAATCGAACCAGACCCCTGAGAATTGTAATCAAACCATTAGATTATCAAAGATTCACAGCCGTAATTGGGATACACCTCCCATAAAATTGTACAATCCTAACACAGTATTAGTGAACAACTCATGTCTCATAGTGAGATTTGAAGTAGTAATCACATTTTGTGTTAAACAGTGAAAGGATGTAGATGTAGTAATGCTCGTGTTGGAATTAACATTGGTAAGATTTGTTTGTGTGTGTGCAGATCTTCCACAAACCGTTGTTGGAATGTGAGCTGCTAACAGAGAAGGAAGTGGCCATGATCTTTGTCAACTGGAAGGAGCTAATCATGTGTAACATCAAACTGCTCAAGTAACTGCACTCAACACACATTTGTGTTACATTACCCGGCACATGCAGATAACAGTTTACGTTCCGATTGCAAATGAAAAGTTGAAATTGAATTTCTAGGCTAACGTCAGCTGGAACACTGCTTCAAACATAACTTGGATTAAACCTGGCAAGCTGTGTGGAGCCATTTATTTTTTAAACAGTAAATGTTCCCAGGGATTTTGAATAATACTGCAGCACTGTTTAACTGTAACGCTTGGAAATGGTTTGTGGAGCAAAAAAATTCACCTGATTCTTCATCGTAATGGGTTTGACTAAATAAGTTTCATTTTTTGTGAACTTTTCCTTTAAGTAAAAGCCGTGATTCTGAAATGAAAATGAAATACAGGACTTTTTAGTCATTTTTACCCTTTAATGAAAAGAAAACTCCTCAACATGCTGCTCTGTCCTGCCTGCAGAGCTCTGAGGGTGAGGAAGAAGATGTCGGGTGATCGGATGCCGGTGAAGATGATAGGCGACATCCTAACCAACCAGCTGCCTCATATGCAGCCCTATATCAGGTTTCGTCTGCTATCTTTTAAAATCACTCAAAAATATAGTTCTTTATTTTTCTGTCAAAGCTAAGTTTGAATGTTTTCTATCTCTGTGTGCAGGTTCTGTTCATGTCAGCTGAATGGTGCCACGCTCATTCAGCAGAAAACTGATGACAACCCTGAGATCAAAGACTTCTTGAAGGTATAAAACACTCAACTCCGTACACACACATACTTTGTGTGTGCCCTGGGATCATTTTATCCTCTTAAGGAGATAAAGAGGTTCATTTTATTCAGGACTGGAGTAACTCTCTACTACTACTACTTTAATTTTAGTATTTGTAGATCTTATTTTAATCACCAGGACTTATTTTTTACTTTTTTTTGTTTGATAGAATTTATATTATTCCTCATCAACATAAATCTCTGCAATTGTGTCTTTGTAGCATTAATTTCATGGAGTAAATTGTGAGACATGTAGCAAAGCAATGTCAAAATGAAAAAGAAAGAAACAAACTACATAAACTAATAAAGGATATATCAATTTTAATTTATTTCAGCTCCCTATTCTTGACAATACCATGACTATACAGTTAGGTCTAGAAATATTTGGACAGTGACACAGTTTTTATCATTTTGTCTCTATACACTTCCACAGTCGATTTGAAATAAACTATCCCAGATGTGATCAAATTGCAGACTTTCAACGTTGATTTAAGAGTTTTCACAAAACATTGTATTTACTGTTTAGGAATTAGAGAGTACATCAATTTTAAGGGGCTCAAAAGTATTTAGACAAACTAACTTAATTGTTAATATAACTGTAGTTTTTAATACTTGGATGAAATTTGGAAAGGTCCATAGATATGACAGTCCTCCATTAAGGCAACAACCCCTCCAACAAAAATTAGATTTTAGATTTTATATATTATGTTTTTATATTTGGCAGTTAGGACAGGCGTTCTAAAGTACCTGTTTTTAATATTCCAATTAAATTCTATCCCGTTTGGGCTATTATATAGATATTTTCTGACCACATAAGAACGTTTTGTCCCACTCTCTTTAGGTTATTGTTATATTTTATTCATGTTGCCGCCTCCTTTTAGTCTCTCATTCATATCTTATTTCCTAGGTTTTGTTGCAATGTTCAATCTAGAGATCACTTTTTTTCATATTTTCTTCTTTAAATTTTGTTGAAAGCTTTTTTACATTAGATGATTCTTTTAATTTGATTTTTCATTCTTTGTGTGTTTTGAAAAAACCTCTAACTTGAAGAGATTTGTAATAATCTTTAAATAACGTCAGTTGTTGAAATGATGTTAGCTACTTGAAATTCTGAATTTGCTTTAATTTTAGTATCTCTTGATAATGAATTTGAAATTTTAATTTTTGTCATATATTAGACCATATTTTCTGATTGAATTTTATCAGCTCATTCATTCTTTATTTTGAGTTTTTTCCATTCTTTCTTGCTCATAAATGCTCATTAAATGGGAGTCAACCTAATAATACTGAGGAGTCGTTCTGTTCTACCCTCCCTCTCAACATCGAATCAGCATCTCCCTTATCCATGACATTGTTTGGAGTTGAGATGCCCAGTTGTATTTTTTTAAGGTTATAGAAGTTAAGCCCTGTATCTTCTTTGGAATTTTGTAGCTTTTTAAAACTAATCCCAGCAATTTTATTTTACTGAATACATTTCAAAATCATTTTATCCACATTAATGAGAATAGATTTTGAGATAAGTGGTAATGATTGAAACATTAAAAGTAAACGAGGTAGCACATTCATTCTTTTGCTTTCTACTTTGCCCATTACTGTCAGCGAAGGACTTCCTATTTTTTCAGACCGTGACCTATTTCTAATATCAGTCTTTCATAATTGGCTCTATATAATTTAGATGTATAGGAAATAATAGGAAATTATTATTACTCCTAAATAACAACAACCTTTCCTTGTCCATTAAAATTTTAATTTCTCATCTTTATCTATATTAGGCTTCTCACAAGAGCATCATTGCAATCAATTTTGTTTTAATTATCAAGAAAAAATTTGTGTTTCTCCATCAGAGGTTAGCCATAGATTCCAGGTGTAAGGGGATGCCTCTGTCCAGTTTCCTGCTCAAACCAATGCAGAGAGTCACACGCTACCCACTCATCATCAAGAATGTATGTATGGCACATAAAATCATCCTACAAATAATCACAGGGGTATTTGAAGACTTCAATGCTCTTTGGATTAATTCTGTCTAATTTTCCTGCCTATCAATCATAGATCTTGGAAAATACTCCAGAGTCACATCCAGACCATAGCCACCTTAAAGTTGCTCTGGAGAAGGCAGAGGAGCTGTGCTCACAGGTAAACACATGCACACACACCTTCAATCTTGAAAATTATTATGATACATTATTATATCATTACTACTGTCACAGCAAAAAATGTAATGTTTTAGAGTTGTGACTTACTGTAAAAATAAAAGTAATTTGTGAGTGGAGTGGATCAGTAACAATTTCTATTCCTCGCTCAAGGAGTTGAATTGTTCCACCCCTTCCCCCACTCAGAGCTGCTGCAGGCTACCCATTATTGCTCCACAATCCTGTCAGATTTCAGATTTCTTCCCAAATCCCTCACCTCTTGCTCCAGAAAAATACATTATTTCTGACAGAAAATAGTACACAAATAATGCACAAACACATTCTGGGTTACACATGCTACAGACATATAGCACACTGAATCAGCTCCAGATTCAGGTTTGCAGGTTCAGTTGTACATTGACAGACTGTCATCAATCTAGGCTGTACCTACTTTGTAATAATGCAAACACCTGAGTCAACTAAATGAACACCTGCACAGCAACAGTGTATTTGGTTTTTGGTTTCTGTTAGGTGAATGAGGGCGTCAGGGAGAAGGAGAACTCAGATCGTCTAGAGTGGATTCAGGCTCACGTTCAGTGTGAAGGCCTGTCTGAAGTATTGCATCACACACACACGCACTGAGTCTTAAATGTGTCCCTGAATGTAGCCAAGTCACATCCACAACCAACAAGCTTTCAAGACATTGTTTGTATGTACTGAAAATATAGGTTAGCCTCATATATCTGGTTATACTTACATTTCAATTATAAAAACATGAAATAGATAGTTGATCACAATCCGATGAGAATAGCAACAGTATGGTGCTAGGATTTGTCTTGACTTCATCTAATAGTCTTCAATATAATGAAACACATCATTTTTTTATTTGTCATTTTCATTATTAAAATAATCGATTCTATTAGTAATTTAGTTAACAAAAACCTACATTTGGCAATAGAAACAAATCATCTTTTCTTTTCTGTCCTATAGCAACTGGTGTTTAACTCTATCACCAACTGTCTGGGTCCCAGGAAGTTTCTTCACAGCGGGAAGTTGTTTAAAGCCAAGAGCAGCAAGGAGCTCTATGGGTTCCTGTTCAACGACTTCCTGCTGCTGACACAGGTGAGCCCAGCCTCCTCCTACCTAATGCTCTTATCACCTGTCTTCTGCACAGCAGCTCAACAGTACTGTTTCTACATCCATCTTCCTCTTTGTGCCTCTCACAGGTGACCAAACCTCTAGGATCGTCAGGCTCTGAAAAAGTCTTTTCCTCAAAAACACACTTACAGTATCGCATGTACAAGACGGTGAGACACATAATTTAATACCCAGTATGGCCATCAATAAGTCCTGACTTTGAAGTAGATTTATTCATTTTAGAAACACAAGGTTGAAATGTATTTTCAATTAATTACTGTAGAATAGGCTCACAGCATTTCCACACAAATTAAATCAAAAATAATAAAGACTGTACATGGTACAGTAAAACTAAATTTTCTCACTATTCTTATTTTACTTTTTCCATTGAATAACATGAAAAATTATATTTTTCTTTTTCTTTTTCAAAATTTGCAAGGGCAGTAGTCAATCAGAATAATTTTATTATGACCTGCTTTGTTAAATCACCATTAAGTACTAAAATTAGACTTTTGGAATCCTGTAGATATATGCACAGTACTTGAATTGAAGAGTCATTCTCATAGTAATTGAGCATCTTGTCTCTTTCAGCCAATCTTCCTCAATGAAGTGTTAGTGAAGCTGCCAACAGACCCATCAGGAGATGAACCTCTGTTCCATATCTCTCATATAGATAGAGTTTATACAATGAGAGCAGAGAGCATCAATGAAAGGTAATTTGGACACTGCTAGGAAAAGTTCATTGTCTATGATTTAAAATTATATATGATGTTTTTGGACAAATATTAGTGCTGCATTAATGTGTAGATGTAAATGGTCATTTTCTACTCTATTTTGTTGGCTAGTTTAATCCACACCGTACACTATAATCATCATATGTTTGTACTGTCACTGTCTAGTAAGAACCTCAGATCTCTTAAATGTTTCATGAGCTCAGAAAAAACAGCCCTGTTTCAGCTTTCTGATGATGCCATTTTCCAATCTAAGAGGAACCCTCTTAGATTGGATGCCTGTAAAGAGTATATTTTACTTATGAAGTAGGAAAATTGTAGTAAAAGAACTTATCTTATTTTCTTAGTTTTGGCCATTATTACAAACATATAGTAGGGGACATAATTATTTTATTAATTTTATTTTATTATTAAGTTTGCCTACTTACAAAGAAATTAGCGGACTCAACTTTTTATGATTGTTTACTGATTATGGCAATAGACAGAATATCAGTCCAAAATGCATTAACAAACACACATTATAAAATGTTGTACACTTTGTTGAGTGAAATAAGTATTTGAACCCAGAATTCTGGCTCCCATAGATTGGCTGGTGCCCTAGTGTATGAAGTTCACCTGCTCTAGAAATCGGTTTCTTCCATTCCAATCTCTATAGCACCATGGGCAGGACCAAAGAGCTGTCAAAAGATGTCAGGGTTAAGATAGTAGACCTGCACAAGGCTGGAATGTGTTACAAAACCTTGGTGAGAAAGTGACAATTATTGGTGCCATTATTCGAAAGTAGAAGACACACAAAATGACCATCAACTGTCCTCGGTCTGGAGCTCCATGCAAGAACTCGCCTCGTGGAGTGAAGATGATGAAGAGAAAGGTGAGGGAGCCGTCTAAAACTACACGGCAGGAGCTTGTTAATGGTCTGAAGGCAACTGGGACCTCGGTCACCGAGAAAACAGTTGGTGAGACACTGCACCGTAATGGACAGAAATCTTGCAGTGTCCGCAAGGTCAACATGCTCAAGAAGGCACATGTACAGGCCTGCCTTAAGTTTGCCAGTGAACATCTAAATGACTCAGAGAAGGCTTAGGAGAAAGTGCTGTGGTCAGAAGAAACCGAAGTTGAGCTATTTGGCATCAACTAGAACCGCCGTGTTTCGAGGATGGAAAAAAATATGAGTATGACCCAAAGAACACCATTCTCACAGTCAAGCATGGAGGTGGAAACATTATGTTTTAGGTCTGTTTTTGTGCAAAGGGTACAGTGCGACTTCACCGCATTGAGGGGCCAATAAACGGAGCCATGTACGTTAAAATCTTGAATGAAAACCTCCTTTCCTCAGCAAGAACACTGAAGATGGGGTTGTGGGTGGGTCTTCTAGCATGACAATGGCCCAAAACATACTGCCAGGGCTACAAAGGAGTGGCTCAACAAGAAGCATATTAAGGTCATGGAGTGGCCTATTCTCCAGACCTCAACCCAATAGAAAACATGTAGAGGGAGATGAAGCTTCGAGTTTCCAAGTGGAAGGCCAAGAAACTTGAAGGATTTAGAGTGAAATTTAGAAGGATTTCCTCTTTATGTAAACAGGAATAGGCCAAAATCCCTCCTGAGTTGTGTCCAAACCTGGTGACCGAGTACAAGAAACGTCTCATCCCTGTGCTTGCCAACAAGAATTTCTCTACCAAGTACTAACTTATGTTTTGCTTGGGGATCGAATACTTATTTCACTCAATAAGATACACAACATTTTATAACTTTAATATTGTGTCTTTTTTATGCATTTTCGACTGATATTCAGTCTATTGCCATAATCAGTAAACAACCATAAAAATTTGAGTCTGCTAATTTCTTTGTAAGTAGGCAAACTTACAAATTTAGCAGGGGATCAAATAATTATTTCCCCCACTGGCCTAACTGATCTGAAAAGCATGTGTTTTTTGTTTGTGTGTGTTCATGCAGGACCGCATGGGTTCAGAAAATTAAGGGAGCTTCAGAGCTCTTCATTGAGACAGAGAAGAAGAAAAGAGAGAAGGCATATCTAGGTGTCTCTCTTTTTCTTTCCTCAAACCAATGTTTTCTTAAAAACAGTCGAGCTGTAATGTCAACTTTATGGTACTCATTAACGAAAATTAATTTCTCTGTGCTGCAGTACGTTCTCAGAGGGCTTCAGGTATCGGGAGACTTATGGTCAACATCGTAGAGGGAATTGAACTCAAACCATGTCGCTCACATGGTATGAACACTCTTCTTTTGTCAATATGTACAGTAAAATGTAAATCTTTACCAAAAATATATGTACGTATTAGAGATGCACCAGTTACAATTTACTTGGCTGATTCCGATTACTTTTTTTGGTGATCAGATACCCTATTGACATATACAAACAAGTAAATTAACTTTTCTTTAGTTTAAAATTTTATTTTCATTAAAGAAATTATTCAGTTGTGCTCTGTGACTGTAAAGAAATATTAATAACCTTATGAACTTTGACAACATTACAAATTACTTTACCAAAAAAAAAGCAGCCATACCAAAAATTTCCAACAAAACAAATGTCAGTTACTTACATCATTTTCAAATATGTTTAACAAATAACAGGCCATTGAACATTTTCTCCTTTTTCACTTGTTTCAAAATAAAAATTGACAGGTTGCCAACGTCCAAATGAGCTATGTAAGATTTAGTCTTAGTCTTCACACAAAAAGGCTTATTAGTTTAAGTCACAATTTGGTCACTTTAATTCATTTAAGTTTTATTTTAGTTTTAGTCAATGAAATGTCATAACATTGTCATCAAGTTTTAGTCAAAATGTTTACTCTCGGTAAACTAATTCAATTCAGGCTGTTCTTATTGTTCCCTGGTGTTGTAAGAGCAGTGTGGCTCAGAGACAGAAGAGGCTGCTTTTACATGTAATAAAAACTGCAAATTTTGTTATTTATTCACTCACAGTGAAGAAATTCCACACACCAACATGTATATGTTGGCATGAGGCTGTGGGTTTTGCGTTCTGCTGGGACGTTTTTACCTGTCCGTTGTGTGTATCTCGTTGTTTCTTTTTTGAATAGGCAGGTTAAGACGCTGTGTTGGCATATTGCTGCCTTCCTCTGTTTTAGCAGCCTTATTGCACCCAATAATTTTGCTGGTATGGATTGTATGAATTAGATGTGTAGAACTGATTAGATCCTAATTGCTAAACGCTAAAAACTGATCATTTTCGTTGCCAGACTGGTCAATTGGTACGTCTGTATTATGTCTGCCAGTGTTCTTGTTCTTCATTGTTCATCTTCAGTAGATAAATAGCTGTTTGTGTTTCCAGGAAAAAGCAACCCATACTGCGAGGTGACCATGGGTTCACAGTGCCATATCACAAAAACATTACAGGTATGACATTTCTATTTATTAGAAACATTGTTGCGTAATTGATTAAAAACTAATATGCAGATTCAAGGGTTTATCTTTGTTTCTCTTCCATCAATTATCTTCCTTTTAGTAATATAATATGAGATCAAATAATAGTTCTCTTTATGGGATCAGTCAAAGTTGCTTTTGTCAATTATATCGACTGTTTTCCATTTTTAAAGCTTTTAAGTTATGCTGTCAATATACCCTGTAAATATACCCTCGCTTTGTATTCCATCACATTTAAACACTGAGTAAGTGTTGGGAAGTGGGGACAAGTTTTATTCAAGGTGTTACATACAACAATATATTAGTTCCTCAGAAGCTACGCTGTTTTAACACATGCAGAATGTGACCTCCAAAAAAGATGCTGCACCTGTATGTACCTTTCAGCATCAATTGTGCATTTACAGATTTCCAAGACACACATAGTTCATGAATTCCAAAAATAAATGTGTTTCTCCTTTGTGTGGGTGCATCTGAGATGACCTTAGGCTCAGAAGCGACGTTCCTAGTTGTAGATATTATATGGCTTTTGTTTTGCAGTTGCTGGGACATTATTATTACCGCAGTTTTCTTTTTCTTCTTACAGAAAATTATAATATCATAGACTTCTAGAAACAATATCTAAATCTAATGAGCCAGTCTTTGACATTTATTTCAACTGCATAGAAAAATGCGATATTACATCATGACACCAGAATGTTTTTAGACTGCTGCACCTGATCATCAAGCTAGTTCCTTAAGAAAATAAGAGCATAAATAAAAAGAAATATGAGAAACTCGTTCACCAATGACTGTCACAGAGGAAAAAAACATGTTTCAAAGTTCTGCATTCTCCTCACGGGAGGATTCCATCCAAGGTCCATTGACTTGCTGGTACCAGTCATTTTGCTTACTCCATTTTTATGTCCATATGGTAATTTGCAGTCAAGTGAGCACTCATGTTGATCGGGTTACGACACGCACCACATGCACATGACAAAGTTTGTAAACAGCTTTGGGAATGTATAATTCCGCCTCTCCTTGATGTTTGTTTCAGCTGCTCTCGGGTCACCTTGACTGTGGTATCCAGAAGCGGATATGATATTGCAACGTCACCATCTGCATTACAATAAAAAACATTGTAATTCTAGGGTGAAAATTTGATTTTTAATATCCAGTTTAATATCAAGTTGTTTTTTTAAATGCAACAAACAGCTAACAATGGTTTTCCAAGGTGTTCACAAGGCTAATGTACTAATATCCTTCTGTAAGTCATGTTGGTTTTTAATGTCTGAGGTCACAGGGATTTGATGTTGCCTTTAAAAACTGCCCCTTGTGTACATATTTATGTGGATTCTATATATATACAATTTCCCACTCGCCCTCTGTGCGTTGGGCAGTTTTGTATCTTCTTCAAGCTTCAGTCCGCAGAACCTGGGGGTTCTGCGCAGTATCTCTGTGCTCTTCTTTTCTGCTGCTCCTCTGGACAGAGATCTCAGATGTTGTTCCTGGAATCTGCTGGAGCTACTCTTCCAGTCAGTTTTCCAGTTCTCCTGTCACCACTGGCACCACTGATGCCTTTATCCTTTTTAGCTCTTCTTTTAAATAAAATAAAATAAAATACATTTTTATTTGTACAGCCCAAAATCACAATTTACACATTATCTCACTGGGCTTTGACAAACTGTACATGTGGCAACCTCTGCTCTTAGACCCTCAAACCGGGTGAGGAAAAACTTAAGAAAAAAAACTTAAAAAACCCTAAACGCTAAAATAAGAAACCTCAGGAAGAACCACAGAGGAGGGATCCTTCTTCCTAAGATGGACAGATGTGCAATAGATGTCACTTGTTAAGAACACAACAACATGACAATAACAATTTACTAAGAATGTTTGAGTTCAAATGAGTCTATAAATCCAGATATAATATGGGTATACTATGTTGGTCCAGAAGTAATTGTAGTCCACTGGCTAGACTGGGCAATCCAGCCAAGGATCCAAGTCACAGGATCTCCTATCCTAATTTGAGCAGTAGGCGTCAGGCAAGACCACAACAGCAGCTTCCACCGCAATGTAGTCAATTGGTCCAGGAGTCGTTATGGTCCATGTATCAAGATCTGAGTGTTGGTGATGTAGTCAGTGAGTCCAACAGTATGTGGAATCTATAAATCCAGGGATATGTGAAGTATAGTGATCCAGAAGCAGGTGTAGTCTATTGGTCTATTGGTCCAGAAGTCATTGTAATTATGGATCCCGATTTGCACTGGGAAATCCAGCCTAAGATCCATGTCACAAGATCTCTTGTCCTAATGTGGGCAGTAGGCATCAGGCAGGACCCAGGACCACAGCAGCAGCTCCCATCGCGACCTAGAAAGACCTGCAGGATGTTAAAGCACAAAGACTCCAGGGAAGAAATAAAATTAGTGTAAGGATATGGACATTTAGAGGAGCAGAGATGGAGTCTGAGTCAGAGGGGGGCAGAGAAGAGAGCTCAGTGCATCATGGAGTTTTCCCCCAGCAACCAATGCCTATAACACCATAACTAAGGGCTGGATAGGCCAGCCATAACTATAAGCTTTATCAAAAAGGAAAGTTTTAAACCTACTCTTAAAATCAGAGAGTGTGTCTGCGTCCCGTACAAAGACTGGAAGATGGTTCCAAAGGACAGGAGCTTGATAGCTGAAAGCTCTGCCTCCCATTCTACATTTGGAGATTCTTGGGATCACCAATAACCCTGCATCCTGGGAGTGTAAGGTTCTGGCTGGGTGATGAGGTACTATGAGCTCTTTAGTATAAGGTGGTGCGTGACCATGAATAGCTTTGTTGGTGAGGACAAGGATTTTAAATTCTATTCTGAATTTAACCGGGAGCCAGTCCAGAGAAGCCAGTACACGCGCTGCTGCATTTTGGATTAACTGAAGAGTCTTTAAAATCTAACCACGGTAACCTGAACAGAAAGAATTACTGTAATCCAGCCTGGAAGTAAGAAATGCGTGAATTAGTTTTTCTGCGTCTTTTTGAGACAAGTTGTGCCGGATTTTAGCAATGGTACGGAGGTGAAAGAAGGCCGTCCTTGAAATCTGTTTTACATGTGAGTTAGTATAATTGTTTGTCATCTGCATACCAATGAAAATTTATGGATTGCTTTCTAATAATAATACCTAAAGGAAGTATGTATAGAGTGAATAGTATTGGTCCAAGCAAAGAACCTTGTGGGACTCCGTGACTAACCTTTTCATATCTTGATGATTCATCATTAATATGAACAAAACTATATCAGATAAGTAGGACTTAAACCATCTTAAAGCAGATCCTTTAATGCCAATTTGGTGTTCCATCCTCTGTAGTAGAATTTGATGATCAATAGTGTAAAAAGCTGCGCTAAAATCTAATAAGACTAATACCGAGATAAGTCCCTCATCAAATGTAGTGAAGAGGTCATTTGTAAATTTTACCAGTGGTGTGATGCTTTCTAAAACCTGACTGGA
>KV751325.1:998060-1014813 GCA_001698575.1 Mola mola
CACTGTTAATTTTCGAGCGTCTCTTGTTACTTCTTTTTGATGTTGCTATTGCTACATCTATCACTACTGCCTTCTTCTTCCGTTTCGTCGACAACCATAAACCACCAGTTCATCTCATGTCATCAGTCTGGATCTGGAAGTCCTACAGTATCTTAGCTCAGTCATTTTCAATCACCTTTGGAGATGTGAACATTTTGACCCTGGGACTTCCAGTCCATATTCAGCACAGATGTTCCTGTATACGATGCCAGTCACTTGGCTATGGTGTTCGAGATATGCCAGGTACAAACCTATTCCAGGTACCTGCCTACAACTTGGACCCCGCTGTTGTGTGCTCTACTGTCAGGGAAAGCTTTTGCACAGTCTACTCTACACCTTGTATCCTGTGTGTTGTTGTAGACCCTAGCCTCTATTGATAATGTATTTAGGGCCTGTTCTTGCACTGCCACAATAAGTGCCTCTATGATGTCCTTCAGATCAGCTTTGTCCAGCCACTGGTATGTTTTCTCAATATCAGGACAGCAGGGGGATAGGGCATTTTCTGACCAACCGCCTTCAGTATGTGAGAACCCGGGACTGTGTTTCTGACCGAGTCGTCTGCAATTTGGGGTCCCCCCAAGGAAGGGTTCTGGCTCCATTCCTTTTCACAGTGTACACTGCAGACTTTAGTCACAATTCTACTGCCTGCCATCTGCAGGAGTTCTCTGATGACTCTGCCATCGTTGGCCTCATCACAGATTGGGACGACAGGTCGTACAGAGGACTAATCCAGGACTTTGTGGACAGGTGTCAGCAGAACCACCCCCACATCAACGCTGGGAACAAAAGAACTGGTGGTGGACTGCCGCAGGTGCTCCCCCCCCGTAACACCAGTGAACTTTCAGGGAAGGGACATAGAGATGCTGACATCTTACAAGTACATGGGTGTTCACTTGAACAATAAACTGTACTGGACTCACAACACTTTATAAGAAGGGTCAGAGCAGACTCTATTTGCTCAGGAGACTGAGGTCCTTTGGAGTGCTAGGGGCAAATTGTCAAGACCTTCTTTGACACTGTTGTGGTATCAGCCATTTCTCATTTTGTGGGCAGCTGCAGCTCAGATAGTAGAGCGGTTGTCCAGTGATCAGAAATTTCGATCACAGAACCCTGCAGTCAACATGTCGCGTGTCCTTAAGCGAGACACTGAACCCCAAATTGCTCCTGATGCTGCGCCATCAGTGTATGAGTGTGTGAGTTGTTAACGCCCCTGATGAGCATGTGGCACCCTGCGAGGTAGTCACTGCCACCAGTGTATGAATGGGTGAATGAAAAACCTGTGGTGCAAAGCGCTTTGAGTGGTCAACAATGACAAAAAAGCGCTATATAAAAACAGGACATTTCACAATTACATTTGGTCTGCTGGGGGAGCAGTATCACAGCAGCTGACAGGAAGAGACTGGACTAACTGGAAGGCCAGCTCTGTCCTGAGAACCTTTAACCTGTGGAGGTTGTGGGAGGGAGAGGTATGACAGCCAAACAGTTATCCATGATGGCCAGTGACTCCCACCCTTTGCAACACATACTCACTGAGCTGCAGAGCACAATCAGTGACAATGATCCATCCAGTGTGTGAAAGAGGTATCGCAAGTCATTTCTTCCGGCAGCAGTTTGAATGTACAACCATTACTGCTCGCAGTAAAAACTACACAAACTCATACCCAATACAAACACAACAATAATCATTATATATCAGCATATATTGATGATTTTTGTGTATATTTTGTATATATTGATGACATATTATTCTTTTAGATATTCTTTTTTATGTTTATTATTACTTTGTGGTACTTTAAATGCTATATGCTTTTATACACTTTGCTACTGTAATATTCAAATTTCCCCACTGTGGGGCGAATAAAGGAACTCTCATCTTATTGTATCTTATTTCCTTGGTACATGACATACTTTATGCTAACTTGGGTATTTGGCCCTGAATTGGCCTCTAGAGTTCAAATCAAATCAAATTTTATTTGTATAGCCCGAAATCACAATTTACACATTATCTCACTGGGCTTTGACAAACTGTACAGATGTGACATCCTCTGCCCTTAGACCCTCGAACCGGGTGAGGAAAAACTTAAAAAACCCTAAACAGGGAAAATAAGAAACCTCAGGAAGAGCCACAGAGGAGGGATCCTTCTTCCTAGGACGAACAGACGTGTAATAAATGTCACTTGTACAGAACACAAAAACATGATAACAACAGTTCATTTAGAATGCATAAAACATCCATGAGTCCCAGAGTCTGTGGATTCTATGAGTCCGGATGTATGGAAAGTCTAGTGATCCAGACGCAGGTGGACTCTGTTGGTCCAGGAGTCATTGTACTCCATGTAGGAAGATCTGGGTGTTGCTGAGTCCAAGAGTATGTAGAATCTGTAAATCCAGGGATATGTGAAGTGTAGTGGTCCAGAAGCAGGTGTAGTCTATTGATCCAGAAGCCATTGTGATCTGTGGGTCCCGATTTGCACTTGGAAATCCAGCCTAGGATCCAAGTCACAGGATCCAAGTCACAGGACCTCCTTTCCTAATGTGGCCAGGGGGCATCAGGCAGGACCACAGCAGCACCTCCCACCGCGACCTAGAAAAACCTGCAGGATGGTAAAGCACAACGACTCCGGGGAAGAAGTAAAGTTAGTGTAAGGATATGGACATTTACAGGAGCAGAGAAGGAGTCGGAGTCAGAGGGGGGAGAGAAGAAAGCTCAGTGAATCATGGAGTGTTCCCCCAGCAACCTAAGCCTATAGCAGCATAACTAAGGGCTAGATAGGCCAGCCTTAACTATAAGCTTTATCAAAAAGGAAGGTTTTAAGCCTACTCTTAAAATCAGAGAGTGTGTCTGCCTCCCGTACCAAGACTGGAAGATAGTTCCACAGGAGAGGAGCTTGATAGCTGAAAGCTCTGCCTCCCATTCTACTTTTGGAAATTCTTGGGATCACCAATAACCCTGCATCCTGGGAGCGTAAGGTTCTGGATGGGCGATAGGGTACTATGAGCTGTTCAAGATAAGATGGTGACTGACCATGAATAGCTTTGTAGGTGAGAACAAGGATTTTAAATTCTATTCTAAATTAACCGGGGAGCCAGTGCAGAGAAGCCAGTATGGGGGAAATATGGTCTCTGATATTAGTTCTAGTCAGTACACGCGCTGCTGCATTTTGGATTAACTGAAGAGTTTTTAAAATTTTGTTAGGGCAACCTGAAAATAAAGAATTACAGTAGTCCAGCCTGGAAGTAACAAACGCATGAACTAGTTTTTCTGCATCTTGTTGAGACAGGATGTGCCGGATTTTAGCAATGTTACGGAGGTGAAAGAAGGCGGTCCTTGAAATCTGTTTAACATGTGATTTAAAAGACAGCTCCTGGTCAAAGATAACACCCAGGTTTCTGACAGTGGTGCTGGAGGCCAAGGCAATGCCATCCAGATTAACTATGTTGCTGGATAATGAGTCTCTAATGTGTTTGGGGCCCAGCACAATGACTTCAGTTTTGTCAGAGTTTAACATTAAAAAGTTATGAAACATCCAGTTTTTAATGTCCTTAAGACATGACTGTAGATTAGCTAACTGATGGGTTTCATCTGGCTTCATTGATAAGTATAGTTGTGTGTCATCTGCATAACAGTGAAAATGTATGGAGTGCTTTCTAATAATTTTACCTACAGGAAGCATATATAGAGTAAATAGTAATGGTCCAAGCACAGAACCTTGTGGGACTCCATGACTAACCTTGTCATATCTTGATGATTCATCATTAACATGAACAAAATTATATCTATCAGATAGGTAGGACTTAAACCATCTTAGAGCAGATCCTTTAATGCCAATTTGGTGTTCCATCCTCTGTAGTAAGATGTGATGATCGATAGTGTCAAAAGCTGCACTAAGATCTAATAAGACTAGTATAGAGATAAGTCCCGCATCAGATGCAGTGAGGAGGTCATTTGTAACTTTTACCAATGCCCCTTCTGTGCTGTGATACTTTCTAAAACCTGACTGAAACTCTTCAAATAGACTATTATACTGAAGAAAGCCACATAGTTGTTTCGCTACTGCTTTCTCTAGAATCTTTGAAAGAAAGGGGAGGTTGGATATTGGTCTATAGTTGGCTAAAACTTCTGGGTCTAGGGTAGGTTTTTTTAGGAGCGGTTTAATTACAGCTACTTTAAATGACTGGGGCACATAACCTGTTACAAGGGATAGATTGATAATGTTTAGTAGTGGATTTCTAATTAAGGGTAAAACCTCTTTGAGCAACCTAGTAGGTATGGGGTCTAGTATACAGGTTGATGATTTAGATGAAGATAATGTTGTCGTTAGTTCCTTAAGGTCAATTGGATGGAAGCTTTCCAAACACACATCAGGACTAATAACAGCCTCTATAATTCCTGTTGCTGAACTGGAATCTGTGGAGTGTAGGATATTTTCTCTGATAAGTCTAATTTTATTATTGAAGAAGTTCATAAAATCATTACAGGTGAGGGCTCTAGGAATGCATGGTTCAATAGAATGATGGCTCTCAGTCAGCCTGGCTACAGTGCTGAAAAGGATCCTGGGCTTATTCTTGTTTTCTTCTATCAACGCTGAATAGTAGTCTTTTCTTGCTCGGCGAAGGGCCTTCCTGTATACTTTAAGGCTATCCTGCCAGGCCATGTGTGGCTCTTCCAGTTTAGTGGAACGCCATTTCTTTTCAAGTTTATGAGTTTTCTGTTTTAACTTGCGAGTGTTAAGATTATACCACGGAGCTAGTCTCTTTACTGGTTTTGTTTTCTTTTTAACTGGGGCAATGGAATCGAGTGAAGCACGTAGAGAGCCGGCAGTGAAATCGGCAAGGTGATCAAGCTGGGAGGGGCTAAATTTAAGATATGACTCCTCTGTTATTTTGGGATATGGCACTGAAATTAATGCAGAGGGAATAATTTCTTTAAAATTTTCAACAGTGTCCTCAGATATGCATCTGCTATAATAACTAGTGACTCTTGGTTTATAGTTGATGAGCAGAAATTCAAATGTTAGAAGATAATGATCTGATAAAAGCAGATTTTGCGCAGAGACATTTAAATGCTCAATTTCAATGCCATATGTCAGAACAAGATCAAGGGTGTGATTAAAAGTGTGTGTTGATTCTTGTACACACTGACAGAAGCCGAATGAATCTAATAGTGAGAGAAATGCCGTACCAAGGCTGTCGTTTTCAATGTCTACATGGATATTAAAGTCACCTACAATAATGACTTTATCTGTTTTGAGGACCAAAGCTGAGAGAAACTCTGAAAATTCAGATAAAAATTCAGTGTAGGGTCCAGGTGCTCGATACACTATAACAAACATAATTGGAGTTTTCATGGTTGGATCGGAAATGCTAAGAATGAGATTTTCAAATGAACTAAATTTTTGTTTGGGCTTAGGGTTTATTAATAGGGCAGAATTGAAAATGGCTGCAACTCCACCACCTCTGCCAGTGTCTCTGGGAATGTGTGTGTTAATGTGACTGTGAGGAGTGGATTCATTAAGACTTACATATTCGTCTTGGCACAGCCAAGTTTCAGTAAGGCAGAATAAATCAATATTGTTATCTGATATAAGCTCATTTATTAATACACCTTTAGATGATAGGGATCTGATATTCAAGAGTCCACATTTAAGTCTCTTTACTTTGTAAACTGCCTCATTAGTGGTGTTGATTTTTATTAAGTTGCTATGTGAACTCTTATTTGATTTAGTGAATTTGGTGAATTTATGTGGACGGGGCACGGACACAGTCTCTATGGGGTTGTAGGTGGATGACTCTAAAGGAAGCGCAGAGAAGCGTGTAAGACTGCAACTCTGCTTCCTGGCCTCAACTCTGAATTGTCAATTTGGCTGACTAATAAATCTGGCCATATTTCTAGAAATGAGAGCAGCTCCTTCCCAAGTAGGATGGATGCCATCTCTCCTCATTAGACCAGGTCTTCCCCAGAAAGTTTGCCAATTATCAATCCGATGTCTCGGATGGCCTCCTCCTCCAACAACTCACACTGGCGCCCTCGCCAAAGGCTTTGAGTTGTCTTCCACATTCCCATAAAGTTCTTGGTGAAGGCTCCTAGTGTCTCGTTGATGTTGTACAGTTCAAAACACTCCAGTATCTATGTGTATCGCATTGAGTCGTAGGCTTTCTTGCAGTCAATCCAGGCACAGGTTGGTCTTCCTGGTCCTGCAGTCTTTAGTGACTGCTCTGTCAACCAGTAGCTAGCATTTGGCTCCTCTTGTGTCACTACCAATCCCTTTCTGGGCCCTGCTCATGTATTAAGTCATGTACCTACTCATCTTAATCTTGATCAGACCTGTAGCTTTGACTTTTCATTTGATGAAGGCTATAGAGAGGATTATTTCCAACCCCCTCCCAACCCCTGGTGAGCTCAAAGCTGGACCCCCTGCACTTTGCCTATCAGCCTAGTATTGGGTCCAACAACGCAGTCATGTACCTCCTGTCATACCCACTGTCATTCCTTGAGATCACTGGAAGTGCTGTGAGGGTCATGTTTTTTGACTTCTCCAGTACCTTCAACAGAATACAGCCATCACCTCCCGGGGTAATGCTTGGAGGGGCAGGAGTGGACCACCACCTGGCTGCATGGACCATCAACTACCTCAATGACAGACCATATTACGTGAGAGTTCAGGGCTGTGTGTCTGATGTGGCTGTCTGCAGCATGGGGGCCTCACAGGGCACTGTTCTCTCCCCTTATCTTCTCACCCCCTACATGTCGGACATCAGGCACAACACACACATCTGTCACTTTCAGAAGTTCGCGGACGATACAGCCATTATTGGATGTGTATCAGAGGGGACGAACTGGGATACAGGGGCGTCATGAAGAACTTTGTTGACTAGTGTAAAGTTAACCATCTCCACATCAACACCGACAAAAAAAGGAAATGGTGACAAACTTTGTTAGACTTTTACAGGAGACCGCCCCAGATAATTCCAGTGAACAGCTAGGGATTTGATATTGAGAAAGTAGGAACATACAAGTACCTAGGTGTTCATATTAACAATGAAAGTTCTGGTTGGACAACAAAGATGTCCTGTACAGAAAGGGCCAAAGTTGAGGTCTTTTGGTGTGTGCAGGGTAGTCTTAAGGAAATTTTCTGACACTGTGGTAGCTTGTGCTATTTTCTGTGCAGTGGTCTGCTGGGAATCTGGAAGCACTGAGAGGGACAGGAAGAGACTCAAAAAAAATGGTGAGGTAAGCCAGCTCAGTCCTGGACTGCCCTCAGGACTCTGTAGAGGAAGTAGGTGAGAGTAGAATGTTAGCGAAGCTGACATCAATCACAGATAGCACCTCTCGCCCCCTGCATGAGACTGTATGGTCGTTAGTCAGCAGCAGACTCATAGATCCACAGTGTAGGAAGGATAGCTATGGCACTTTATAACCAATCCTTGAATATTCATGTTTTATACCCTGAACAATCCCACTGACTGCAATTTTTTTTTTTTTTGTATACACTCTTGCTGCTCTACAGCAAACAGCTAAACACCATGTGTGTATTACAATTATTGGAGGCATTGAATGCATGAAGTCAAATAGTTTATGGTGTTTTCATTTTATTTTTATTCTACTTTTAATATTATTAGGAATCAATAAAGTCTTATCGTATCATATCATGGAGGACTGGGTTAACTAGTCTTGGTGGGTCCTATCTAATAAGCAGCTAGTTTATCTATGTTGCCAGGCATTTGTTGAAGGAGGAATTGTTTTCCTCTCTTTCTGCCCAGGATCGTTATATCTTAGTGGAAAGGTTGATAAAGCACTCTTCAACTTTTCGAATCCAATAGCTTTTGTTTATTTCATGCAGAGAGTAATTACAGAGTCAGCGCTGAGCCCTCTGTCCCACCACCTTAAGGGTGGAGTAGAAGAAAAGGGCCGATAACCAGGTTACACATCCCTTTATACCTTCTAGGCTCCTCCTACGCAGAGGAGGAGCTCTTCCCTGATTGTTATCAGTACTCTTCAACTATGTGTAGCCAGACCGGCTCTGACTGGTTTGTGGCAGATGAGCAGCAGGTGTAGTGCAAACTATCTAAGTGTGCATACAGCAGATAATAACACTTCCTTTAATTAACAGTTCATAGCGTAACAATCATCTCCCTGTTATTGAGTCTTAAGATGAACTAGAGAATAACGTAACACATTCATGGAGTGCGCTCATGGATTATGCCTGGTGCTGTGGACCCCTTCAGTCTTGAGACCCTTTCTTGGATGTCTGTTATGTTCACTGGGTCTTTTTCTGAGAGATTGCTGTGGTCTGCTCTCAAATTAATGTATCACTTCAGACAGTTAGCCAGGACTGTGGGCTGTCTCCAGTGCCTCAGGACAATTTTCTGTACCCACATCCAACTACATTTTCAAAATAAATTGGATAAAAAATAAAATAACTGCAAGGGAAAGATGAATTATGGCCTATTATTCCTGGATTTATTTTTAAGAAGGTAGGTGGGATGTTGTTACTTTGATAAACTGTCAATCTACCATAAGCAAGCACCATTATTCTGGTTAATAATAAACACAATTTCTCCCTGGCTTAATACCTGATCTGGAATAATAAAGATATTAGATATAAAAATGAAACCTTTGTTTATTAATAGTTGAGTCAAAAAATAATACTATGTGTGGCTCAACTAATAAATGAAATAGGTCACTTGTACACTTTTTTAAATAAATATGGAATTCCAGTTACAACAAAGTATTTTGCAATCGTGATGGATGCAGTTCCTTCAGTTGTGTTGTGTCTTTTGCGAGGGGGGGTTGGTGTGATTTCACAGTTAAAACCAGAAATGATTGTGGGTGGTGTAGGCTTAATGAACAAAAAATGTACGAATAGGCACCTTCGAAAACTTTACCTTAAAATCACCACCCCTCAAGAAAAACCACTCTGGCATTCCAAATTTGGAAATATAAACTATGATTGTGTGTGGAACTTTAACAATAAATACTGTGTTACAAATAAAAGGAAGGGATGTAATTTTCTTTTGTGACAAGGATGAAATGGATTTTAAAAGGAATTTATTTTATGGGAAATATCGAAGACAAAAATGTAAAATGGCCCCAAACAAGACACATAGTAGTAAAATTTAAATTAGAATTTATGCATCCAATCCCTACATGAACTAAAAGACAGAAAAGTGAAAAAAAAATCTGAAAATTTATGAAGACTTAAATATAAGTTTAGTATTTCTTGCTTGCTTTCTTTTCACTCATTTTTGTCATACCACTTTGTATATAGTTTGTATATAATTGTCTACGTTTTTTTTCTTTATTTTTCTTTGTGTTTATAGAGGGATATGCAGAAGTTGTGCAGGTAGGAGGAGGTGAATGGTTTCACTATGTAAAGTGACTAATAGAGGTGTTGAAAAGTCTGATTGCACTGGGGAGGAACGACATCCTGTATCTCTCCTTGCAGCAGCTGGATTTGCTCAGTCTGTTGCTGAAGCTCCTCTTCCGAATATTCACAGTTTTATGGAGGGGGTAGGAGATGTCCATGATGGCCAGCAGTTTAGTCGGCGTCCTCTGATCCAACACCTCCTCCAAGGTGGCCAACTGAGAGCCGACAACAGACCCTGCTTTCCTGATCGGTTTATTCATCTGTTGGTGTCCTTTTCCTTGATGCCTGTGCCCCACCACACAACAACAAAGAAGATGGCAGTCGCCACAATAGATTGAAGGACCTGAGCCTCCCGAGGAAGTAGAGCCGGCTCAGGCCCTTCTTGTACACAACCTCCGTGTTGGTGGACCTCTCCAGGTTGTTGTCCAGGTGTACTCCCAGGTACCTGCAAGTCTGGACAATTACCACATCATCCCCAATAGTTCAGACAGGAGAGGTTGGGGTCTTGTTCTTCCTGAAGTCCACCACCATCTCCTTCATCTTCGTCGTGTTCAGCTGCAGGTTGTTCTCGCAGCACCAATGCACAAATCGGTCAACCAGGTCCCTGTATTCCTCTTCCCATCCATTCTCCACACAATGGCCGTGTCAACTGAGAATTTCTGCAGGTGACACAGTAATGTAATGAAAGTCAGAAGTGTTGGTAGTGAAGAGGAATGGGAACAGCACAGTTCCCTGAGGGGCCCCGATGTTGCAGATAAGACATTCAGATATTATATGTGAACATTAAGTATTGGTGTGATGATGTTAAATCATTATCTGAAATCACTAAAAAGAAATTACAAAAAAAACAAAAGTTTGCTGTACTTCCTTGGTAGTTTTTTCTTCCTTTTGCCCTTGTAGCTCAGACAGTTGGCTAACCTCTCTCCGTGCTGCCTTGATGTTTGCCTCCAGTCATCTTCTCCATGGAGGCTACTGCCCCTTATGGCTAAACTTGTTGCCAAGCACTCCTGTTGTGTATTATCAGCTAGATGGCCACAGTAACTTTGTTAGTAGTGCCACATTCAGAGGGTACTTTGCCACTTAGTTTTTTTAACCGACCCAGTATTAATATCATAGGGGCTTGGAATCCATTCTTGGATGATGAAATCCACCCCCCCCAAGCCTCTTGTCCTGGCTCCCCCTTGCCTTAGAATCCTTGGTGCACCTCATCAATAACAGTTTTCAACTGGGGACATTGGAACATTAAAGTAAGTGGAGTTAACCACTTACTACTAATGAATGTTCAGTCCCATTCAATCACTAGAAAAGCTCTGCCACACTAAATGGAACAGAACCTTAATGTTTAGTTTTTTTGTTTGTTGTTAAAATACTTGTTTTAACTTGCAATTTCCTTTCAAATTTTCTGTCATTTTGTTGCTCTTCTCATTGTGTTCTCTTTTTGAAGGATACGCTGAATCCAAAGTGGAATTCCAATTGTCAGTTTTTCATAAAAGACCTGGAACAGGACGTCCTCTGTGTCACTGTGTTTGAACGAGACCAGTTCTCACCGGACGGTCAGTACATTTTTTTCATGTTACCTGTTCTTCAGAAATAAATGTCTTTATTTGACCTTTTTTAACATTCATCTCTGCCCCCCCTCAACCACACCTCCTCCAAACCCCAGACTTCTTGGGCAGGACAGAGATCCGGTTGGCTGAAATAAAGAAGGACCAGGGCTCTAAAGGACCAATCACAAAGCGGTTGCTGCTCCATGAGGTTCCCACAGGAGAGATTGTGGTCAGGCTGGATCTCCAGTTGTTTGAAGAACCATAAAACCTCGACTGCATTATGGTTGACTGGACTGGCCCGGCCCATACAGTACATGATTTGGACCTGACAGTTGGGCAGGATTAGACTGGACTGGAGGACTAAACCAGTCTGGTCAGGTACAGATTCCCAGAGAGAATAAAGGTGGAGCACATTCAGCTTAGTGAGAGTATCAGTTTACAACATTTGCTGGTTAAAAGAAGAAAATACTGAATATTTAGTGTTTTAGGAACTGCCCATGGCCCCAGATGTCAAGGGACCCCTGAAGCCCTAAATTTGCTGTGTGTCAGTTAACTGCAGCTCTGCTATACAATAAAAACCCTATTCTGCATTGTTATGCTATCTGTACAAAGTATAATGTTATGCGCCATATTAGTTCCAGTGGAAACAGTAAATTAAGAGCTTAATTTTTCAATCTCAGACCATTTATCAGTTTATCATATTAATATTCAACTTAAATCAGATGTCAGCAGGGTATGATTACACACAGAATCTCTCTTTTCAACTCTTTAAATATATATTGAAGTCTAAAAATGTATATATTTAGATACATTTCCAATATCTTAAATTTTGTTTTACTGATACATACAATGATTGGACGTTTTTAAAAGATAAGGAATTAATATTCTGTTTGTATTTCCTATCCAATTCAGCCTACTTCTGTCCTCTTTGAGTCTGGTCCACTTTGGTAATTATTCAAATCGCATTCCTTAAGATGATCAGCTGGGATTTTACTGTTTCCTTTCTTTACTTGATCAGTAAGTCTCACAAACACTCCAGTGATAATTCCAGTCCT
Organism: Mola mola; assembly: GCA_001698575.1. Taxonomy (NCBI): domain Eukaryota; kingdom Metazoa; phylum Chordata; class Actinopteri; order Tetraodontiformes; family Molidae; genus Mola; species Mola mola. The sequence goes on from KV751325.1 coordinate 1,010,070, forward strand.
CCACAGTACCAACAAATCCAAACTAATATGTGAGACAAAGAGAGAAAATGAATGACTATGTGAGCGTTGGTGGACAGGCTAATTAAAGATACAGTTTAGTGTATCTTTTATCTTTTTTCCTTTTTTTACATTGAGTCTTACTACTCTATGAGTCTTATGACTATCTCTGCAGGCTTTTTGCATTGTGGTACTGTATGTACAGGGACCTTCCAATTCTGAATTTTGCTATGTTTTGACATTCACGAAACACTTGCCATATTAACTCAGAAAATGCTAAATGTTTACAGTGAATAATACTAATAAGCTGGACATAGAAATAGACATTTTGCAATGTTTGACAAGTGTCCAGTGTAGGTAGTCATTCAAGGATATCCCCTTCATATGTCTCAATAATAATAGTACTGATAATAATTTGTCTGAGAGGTTGACAGCCAGGGAAAATAGGTGGCAACTGATTTGAATGGAGGTATTACATTTAAAAAAATGTCTTATTTTTTTTCTTATATTTGATGTTGGATGCACATGAGTGTGTGTGTTGGGGGGCTGTCATAGTTTTAGGCAAATTATATCATACATCTTAACTTCTGTTTTTATGTTGCTGCTGTCACAGTGGCTTTCACTACGCAGGGAAGGAAAACTCTAGCGGAATAAGGGGCCCTGACCTGAATAGGAACCCTTGAACATGCTGGGTACCTCACACTTGTATTTTATAGGAACAGCCTTTACATAATTTCCACACTCCTTACTTAAAGTACATTAGAAATAATGCTATAGTACTTTGATACCAGCAATTGTAAGATACACACCATCGCAGACTGTAGAACAGAGCAGGACACAGCTCAGCATACAGCTCATACAAAATGCCATTTTGAACGCCCAGTGAAGCAAATTTCATTAGACTTGATTAAACCATGGAAGTATAACATTGGTGTTGTACTTTATTATTCTTACAGGTAATACATTTCATGATAGATCAAAACCAACAATGAGTTAGTCCATCCCTCAATAATTTCGAACTTATCCATACAGATGGCTTACAAGTATATACTGTATAGATTTTTTAAAACTTGGGCACTTTTTTCCAAAGCTCATTAGACAGTGGTCCGGCTTCCTCCCACAGTCCAAAGACATGTGAGGGGTTAGGTTAATTAGTTATTCAAAATCATGCCGTAGGTGTGAGTGTGCATGGTTGTTCTCTATGTGTCAGCCCTGCATTGGAAAACTGGTGACTTGTCCAGGCCCTCGCCCCATGATGCTGGGATAGGCTCCAGCACCCCAACAAACCTGCATAGGATAAGCAGTAGAAAATGAATGTATTATTTATGTAGGAGTAAATAGTGCATTTGTTAGGGACTAATTCCACCAGTCGATTAATCTATGCTTGGATCTCTAGTGAATATTCGTATTGTATTGTGATTCAGTCCAAATAAACAACTCTGTGTGTATGCATGCGTGTGTCTCATGTTAATGGAGGAACATGCCACCCTCTTCAAAGAAGCAACTTATTTAATTATTTTTCATAGTCTTTGGACAAAAATGGACTCCAGACAATAACAATAATGTTGATATAAAGTTCAAGTCATTGTTAGTGCTTTGGTCTGTTGTGGGATTTGTTTTCAATATTGTGAGACATATCTTTCAAAACTAGTTGTTGCTTGGGCATATAAAGCTAAATGCTCATAACAAGTTGTCATTTTATCCAACAATTTTGGGTACATGAGTTATAGCCTGCTAAAGACTGGACTGTGGCAACTTCCTGTATGTCCAAATATTTCATGTTTTCACAATCTAAGATAATTACTCCAGCTTTTAATAACCTTCAGTTTCTTTGTGGGGAGTATTTAAAAAAATAAATATAGCTATCATGGCTGCTGCACTCTCCCTTGTGTTAGAATGTTCATGACAAGGTGCCAAATGAAAAATGGCAACACTTCTTTCAGTTTGTTGTCCGAAATTTTACCACCTAAGTTTTGAAGCATATTATTTACACAATTTCCTTTCTCAAAAACAGTCAGTAGTTACTTCCAAGACAGCCAGTAGTTACTTTCAAGACAGCATCAATCGTCTTTCCCCAGACGAGAATATTAGAAATGGATTCAGCAGTTTCAACATGAAACATTGCCAGATTGTTCCCTCAGCAGAGCAGGAAATATGTTAACTAGCCACTTGACTGGGTAGTTAATGTAGTTTGTCCTTTTATGTTAATGCAACACTTACTAAATTATCAATGAGACAGCCAATAGTCACCTTGGTGACCAGCCACTGTCAAATCATTAGTCAATTAGGTTCAGCCAGATGCAGCAGCTAACTGGAGAAAATTGTGAAAAAATGTTTGCCTCCCCTGACTGAAGCTAATGAGAATGATGAATGCTGATGAGGTTGTTTTACGTTTTACTCTGATGATCCTCTCCACACTGTACTGAAGCTAACCTAATCTAGTTTGAACCTGTTTTTGCTGTTCACCTTCAAGGTGGCGTATAATACTACTGCTGAGAGTTAATATACAAGCTAGTGGGGAAATAAAGACAGTCTGCTGTTAATTATTACTGTAGAAGATGATGTACATTATTGTCTTTTATTGTTCAGAATAAACTTCAGTTTGGCCAAGAGTGCAGCTGTCTGTTTTGTTGGTTGAAACCCCAAAAATGATTAAAGCAGAATTAAAATGCTGTTAGTTTTGTCTGATCTTTCTCTGTTGATATTTCAATTAAATTCTTGACACTTTAATCTTTACATACATCTTCAAACTCCTCAAGTGAACCGGCAGTTATCAATTTATCAAAAATTGGTAACTGCCGGTTCACTTGAACAACCTGAATTAGCATTTAGACCATATAATGCTTAACTGTTTTGCTTTACTTGATAGAGAATTATATAATTGTTATATAAAAGTGAGGTGACATGAAAATGACTAAGTGTTTTCCTCAATGCTGAAAAAGAAGTTCCCCCTCTCATCCCCCTGTCGGAGTAATCTGTGCATATGGCAGAAAGGGGAACTGAATCAGAAGTCAAGATGCATGAATCAACAAATTTATCAAAAGCACAGGGTGAAGTTAGAGGTCTCAAAACCAAAGTTCTGCTTTCAAGGAAAACCCATGAGAAACACAGTGAGGAACTAAGAAAACATGGGAGGGTGGGATTCATCACCTCATTAGAAAATGTTGCTGAAACTTTAACAGTAAGTTGTATCTCTGAAGCCACAGGGGCAACAGAAGGTCAGGGACTAGTAAAAGTAAATATTGTGGATTGGTAGGTCTGGCTCCTGGTGATGGCATAAAGACATTAGGAGAAGCAAAGGAGTGGAGATAAGAGGATAGTCATTACAGCTCTAACTGTAGAGTCAGCAGTGCTTGTTCTAAACTCCATGCCATTTTATGCTGTAATATTTGTTATAACGGATAATATATTATGAGGTTGAATATTTCTTAAAAATTATTTATGCAATAGCTCGAGTCACTATGGTTGCTAAATAATAAAAACTCTGTTTAAGGTGGGAGTTTGCTCTGTTCATCATAAAGGTATTGAGTGGTGATGGTCATTATTATTGGTTGTCTTATTTTTTTATTTAAATTTGTCCAATTCCAATATTTAAATTGTGTTTTTTTTATTGTATTCTTTGATGACCCTGATGAAGGCCCCAAGGTGAAATACTTTGGTCTAACGATGAAGTTGTTCTGTATATTTCAAGAACTCCTGGAGTGTTTTGACTTCTTCAGACATTCTCCTCCATTACCACCTCATTTAAGAAAGAACTTTGTATTTTAAAAAAAAAACAGTTTTTAGATGTTTGATTGTAATGCTACTGACAATTCTATTTAAAGCAGAACTCCCAAAAGAGTAAATCTTGTGCATTTCGATGTTCAGAGTGTGGTTGTGTAAAACACGAGGCAGTTATAGTGTGGTCTAATTGAAGAGCGGGTGGGGTGTTACAGATGTGGTCGTTGCCAAGTCAGTTCCTTCCTCAGTCACGACTGTGAAATTGAACCATCTACGAATACAAATGAGCGCAACATCATTATCTTCTAAAAGAGGCTAAAAGATGTTTATCATTTGTTTTCTATGTTTTCATGTAAAGACACATGAATAATAAATACATGTAAAACAAAAATGTATGAACAATGTATTCATTCACATGTATTTAATTCCAGCTGTGAAGATCAAGATTTGCGCTCGTTTGCCTTTAGTGACGTCATCCAGTTTAGGAAGTCACTCACATTGCCTGTGCAGAATGTGTGTGTACGTGTGTGTGTGTGTGTGTCTGTCTGTCTTGTCCTTCAGCGTACCAGCACGCGACCCCTCCGTTGTGTAGTAATTTCCTAAAACACCCTTTTTTATCCTAACTTGGCCAAATGTCTACAACTATAACACGCGAAACGGTCATTAATACCTGGATTTCCCGTTTTTGTGTGTGCGTGCCCATGGCGATCACGCTTGTCTCTATTGGGACTCACGCTCGCACCCACCCACCCAACCCCCATCAAACACTCCCACTGCACATCCCTATATGATTCCAACCATAACACGCTCCATACGCCATCATGGCTGTGACATACGGCTATTAGCTAGCTAATGTCGCTTCTCATTTACAGACACCGTCGTAATTGTATTTGAATTTTGTTTTATGTATGTGGACGACATTATCGTTGAAGTAACGGATTATCTACATCCTTCCCCGGCTAACCAGGAGCCGCCATGGAATGCCGTGTTCTTTCCATACAGAGCCACGTAGTCCGAGGATATGTGG
>KV751325.1:1021965-1100842 GCA_001698575.1 Mola mola
CTCAGCCCAGACACAACAAAATAAGCAGCAACAGTGGCCAAATCTTAGCTCTGGATAAGCAGCAGGTTGCCAGTTAGCTGATTAAGACAACAAGTGTCTGTGGTTTGCAGTTACATCATGTTAACTGAGTTAGACGGTAGCAAACTGTAACAGACTCCACTTGGCCCAGCTGTTGTGCAGTGCCAAAGCACCATTGTTCCCCTTTTTCAGTCCCAAAACTTCAGTCTTTTTTGAGCAGTACATTATTGCTATTCTATTGTGTTTGTATTATCTATTGTTTTGTGTTCATATTATCTAATATATTTTGTGTATATCATCACAATTTATTTAGACCTGTTATTTAAGCCTTACAAAATCATTAGTAACATTTTTACACTGGCATGTATCTTTTTTTTTACGCAAAGGAAATACATTTTAGTTTTTAGTAGGGCAATTGTTGTCTCAAGGTGGCCCTAATGTTTACTTGCATGCTTAAGGTTAGCACATTATCATTCACTCTCAGTACAAGATCTCAGCGTTTACTATAGTTAAAGAGAGAAGGTTAGAGAGACTGCTTTCAAGAATCAGCTTTACGTTTTGAAATGATTTATGTGTTTAAGTTAGCAATGTAGATCCTTTCCCAAGAACATATAAATATAAAGGTATATACCACTATATATATGTATATACTGTATATACCAATGTTGTTTGGATAATTTTGAATAAAGCCAAACTGCTTATCAGCGGTTCTATTTTTTTGTTGTTGTTCTTTTCACTTAACATTCACTCTTAAGCCCAAAAACAAACTTATAAAACACTATGTAGCGTTTCCCCTGCCATTATATTAGGGGGGGGCGTTCCCCCAACGGCGCATCCCACCCCTCCTTGAAGGTCAAGTTAATTTTATTTTCTATATAGCGCTGGATCACAACAGACGTCCTTTAAGAATAGCCATCCTATAGAACAGGTCTATACACTGTCCTGTTATTAAACAAACTTAATGGCCTTATGTTATTTATCTTATTTACAGGACAGTATGTCATTTCTGTCTCTACATGGTTGCGCGGTTCAAATTCTCCTCTGCTGTTTGTATCGCATACAGCGGAGTTTTGCCCTGACGCGCACACACAGACACGTGCGCGCACAAAGGAAAGCACACTCCCAACAGCGGACAGAGAGCGTGCATCGGAAATATGACGCGTCAACCACCTGAAAAGCAGACAAAAATATCTGCGTTTTTTAAACGCTCCCAGGGTGGTGAAGATGGCAACACTCGCTCACCTATGAGTAGCAGCCGTAGTAGCTCTCCTGCTCCGGGTCCAAGTACAGAAAAGAGCCCAAGTGCCACACGCCCTGCCCCTGACAAGCAGCAACAGCCCAGTCACCACAGGATGACAGGTTTTGACCCAGAGGGGAAATACTCCCCCTGGCTGTACAAGACTGATCTTGGTAAGTGTGATACATTGCAGCGGCAAAAGCTGCACACTTTGCGGATAGTTGCCATAAACAGAAATGTTATAATGTCCAATGTACAGTTCAAATAATTTTTCAGTTGTTATATTGACTGCTGTCATTAAAAGAAACACATGAACACCAGGATTCCTTTAAGTGTTTGTATCGGTGTCCGTCTTCCCCTCCCAAAAGCTGTAAACCTAGGGAAACTGCTAGGGTTTGCTGTGGTCGAGCCATGTTAATTTTCTTAGGGGAGAAATGATGCATCCAAGGAGGCCAGTGAGAGTAAGAGAGCCTGTGGATTTGAAGATTACCAGATGCCAAAACACTCCACAGCATTTTAATTATATTAGGCTGTATTTTACAACTTTTTAGAACTTGTCAAGCTCAATTATTTCATCACTATGCCACCACCATGATCTCCCAAAACAGCTATTACACCATTAGGTACTACCAGGAATGTGTGTCGGCATGTTTTTGCAACCACATATGCTGTTGTTTGTTAGCTTCTTGCCAAATTGTGTTGTTGCAAAGGTGAAGCCAGCAAAGTCTAAGTACACTTTAAATAAGTGAAGTAAGTAACGTTTATTTATATAGCTCCTCTGAGATATAAATATCACAAAGTGCTTCGCAATAGAAATAAATAGAATAAATAATAAAATGCATGAAATTAAAATGTAGCAACACAGATACATTAATACAGGCAGCGATAAAAACCCTCGTCCAATTACACGCCTGTTTAGATAATAGAGTTTTCAATTGCTTTTTAAAAGTATCCACAGAATTTAAGCAGCATGAAGAGAGATTCTATAGTCTGGGTGCCACTGCTTAAAAGGATCGATCCCATCTGGTCTTAAAGTGAATGTGGGAAACCGTTTTATGCCCCTGACCTGATGATTTAAGACTACAGATAGCATTGTGAAGGTGTATTAGGTCAGAAATATAAAGAGAAGCTTGTCCCTGCAAGGGTCTAAAAGTAGGACCAGAATTTTAAAAAGAATTCTAAACTGAAATGGTAATCAGTGAAGTGACATTAAATCGGATGCCTTGCAGCAGCATTCTGTACAGCCAATGAGACAGTCAAGCTCTTTCTTATTCAAACAAATAAAAATACTTTTACAATAATCTAAATATGACAAAATAAAAGCATGAATGGTCATCTCCAGTTCGCCGTCTGAAACCAGTGTTAGTTTGGATATATTTAATGAAGCACTTTGTAATCAGCTATAAACCTAGGGACGAATCAGACCAAAATAAAAATGACTATTTTTATCATTAATTTCATGCTGAGGAAGATGTCAAGAATGACAAATAATGATGTAACAAAACAGTTTTGTTTCAGTTTGATTTGAGTTGTGATTCGTTGCTCATGATTATGATTCGAATCAATTATTTTTTGCAAAATAAGATTTAAGAAAATTTAAAAATTTAAAAAAACGTCCTTGTATTATTTGTCAGACAAAAATGACAAGATCCTGGAATTTTGGTTAACGTATATCTGTAATCGATTTTGTATTAAATGTATAATAACTAGGGTAATAAAAACTTTACAAACTGCAAAAAATGCACATTTTCTTTTTTTAGAAAGAGAAAATAATATCTTCTGTCTAAGATATTTTCAGGGAGAAAATGAGACATTCACCATGTCTCCTAACCACATAATTAAAAAATCCTCTATACTTCTGAGACAGGTTCAAAAAAAGCTAAAGAATGCTGCACATTACTTGGTGAAACTGAAATAACTTTAATGTCTGATTGAAATAAATAATAAAACTAAATAGAAATTTGAAAACAAAACCCAAATTGTTAAAAAAAAAAAAAGTTAATGAATAGCACAAATAAAAGACATTACTCCGAATAAACAAACTAAGGCTGACATGAATACACTGCTTCACCTTGTGATCACCATAGCTCTTGCACTCGTTCCTATAAGTGGGGTTGAAAAATGTTTAGTCAGTGTTGTTTGGCCTTTTAATAGCATTTGTCACTGACACTGAGCTAACAAAGCGTTTCGCTGTGGGTCTTTTAACATGCTGCATCATGCTTGTACTATTTATGTAGACCATTACCTTTTTGCAATATTTGCAAACCATTTTCTTATATTCTAACTGCTTTAATTTTCAGTTTTTGCGTAGCCAAATTGCTGCCACACCTCTTGAATAATGAATGGGCATCCTCGAATTGTACGTTTTCACTGTTCATTGCCCTCCTTGCTTGTTATTTTGTTTACGCATGGTCACTGCTATGCAAGAAGTAGAGATTGCTGCCATAGTTTCTTAATAGTTTATAGGTAATGACATTGACCTGGGTCAATTTACATCATTTGAATATCTAGCTCTTGAACTCAAAGCAGATTTGTCAGTGCTTATCATTACACTTTATTGACCTACAAGATATTCATTAGTGTTTATGCAGGAATTCTCAGAGTTGATCTCACTCGCTATTACGAGAGTAGACAGATGAATCCTGAATGGATACCTGAATATTCACATCAACAAAAATAATGACTCCAAAGCTATGAAGCTGATGAATCTGCCAGACAGGTTTAACTTATCCGATATTTAAATGCAGCCACTTATTAGCATGATTACATGCTAATAAGTGATTGCAATGGCAGTGCCTGCTTGTGTTTAGTGTGGTGATGGCTTGTGGGAAGAAGCTATGAAGCTCTGAGTCTGTTTGTCCTGGTTTTGATGGATCTGTAGCGCCTTCCAGAGGGTAAGGGGTCAAACAGGTGGTGTGCAGCATGGGTGCTGTCTTTTGTGATTGTCTAAGCTCTGTTTAGGCAGCGTGATGAGTATAAGTTTTTAAGGAAGGGGAGGGGTCAGCCAATGATCTTCTCTGCTGTCTTGACCACTCTGGAGTCTCTCCCTATCTGCTTGGGTGCATTGATGTTATTGGGATGTCTCACTCAGCAGTTCATTCTTTGGTCAGTCCCCTCTGCAGCCTCTGGGAGTCTAAGGAGGGCTATAGACACTATACACACAACAGGTGTTTTTCGATCATAAATATTACCCTGGTAGGCTTTAGTAGTACGGCCACACTAGGTGGCTATATTGGTTTATTATTTTTGAAACTGTTGTTTTCATTTATTCAAATGGGTGAAGCATTTTGCTGTGCTATTGTAGTTCTTGTGTGAGGCTGGTTTTATATCTTATTCAAGACTATGGGTACCTAAGTACGTAAATACCCACTGCTAGTATGCCTGGAAGACTGGGGTGACTAGACTTAATTGTCATTATTGCTCATTGATCCCAAGCTAGTTGAAGTATATGCCATTTTCTCATCACGTTTTGCTATTCAGATGCTGTGTGAAATTATTTTAAAAAATGTGAAATGGACTTTTCATGATTCCTAACTTTAAAAAAAAAAAAAAAAAATGGAGTCAAATGAATCAAAGCTGTCTCCCAATGTCATTGTAGGAGATGAGAGGAAAAGATAAACAAAGCCCATTTCCAAAGCACTGGCAAATAAAATTGAAGGACTTCAAAACAGAACAGCAAGCCAAATTCATAAAATTAAAGGTGCAGTAAAACTGATAAAGGAACTTATGCAAAATGAAGATAATGCCCCTAATGTACAATTCTAGTTTGATAATTTGTCAGTGATGTTTAAGGATACAATTCAGTTACATCAATTTGCTTTTGTTAATTGCCAAAGAAGAACATGAAAAAAAAAATGGTTTTCAAGTGTACGGAAATGCAATGTTGGTTCATTGAAAAAGTAAAGAAATGGCTGTCTGATGCAAATGGGAAAATCAGCCAAAATGCAGCCCAAATAGTTAAAGATGGTGTTTCCGCAGTTGTTCTCACCTTATGTTGAACAATCTAATACACTTTCTGACGCTGAGGTAGCTGGGCTGGAAGGAGACTCGAGCTACCTGAAATACTCATACAAAAAAAAATATGCTGGTTCATCAAGGCAGCGTTCCTCATCAGGAAGATCTTTAAAGGTGTCCACACCTGAAGCACATATTTAGGTAGTAGATATTTTCTCAGATCTGGACCTACTTATTGTAACCAATTTTCCTAAGGCCCCAGAGCCATGAGATGTTTTTTGAAGCCAGAACGTTGGTCCCTATGCAGTCAAAACTCTGTTGAGTTGGACTGTGAATGGTCCTCTCTGAGAAATCTGCAATAGTGACATTTATAAGCAACCTGATATTATTAATAATTTAATAGAATCTCAGTTGCACAGCTTGTTGAGCTTCAGGAACAGCAGTTGAAGACCAATTTCCCTGAGTGCAGCTTACTTTATCACAGGAAGATTGCTGCTTCATGACGTCACTTTCTCTGCCCCCTGAATTCTTTGTCAGCTGGTGCCCTTAGCGTGGCTGCCCTCTACAGGATTTCATGCCAGTTTGACCCCTTCTGCAAGTGCCAGGTGGAATATGACAACAAAAAAACTCTCATGGCTGCCCCTGCATACATTCACCTCCTCAATGCCTGTGGTATTCGTACGCAGTGACAACTCCTTCAGAAAGAGACTCCATAACATGAACTATATGGTATGAGTGCAATCTGAAGAGAACCAACAGAAAACAAAAGGGAAAAAAAACAAAACTACATAAAACAGAATCTGTCTACTCCCAGATGTAAGAAAAATGGAAGCCATGATCAGGCCCAGCATTTAGCCCCACACATATGGTGGGTGCTTCCATTTTGAACTGAAGTCAAAACTAGAAGGTATAGTGTTTTCCTATGCATTTCCTTTACTTCCATGTGACAATAACCTCACAATTTTGTCCGTGTTGAAATGGCGACACAGTGGTGCAGTAGTTAGGGCTGTCGCCTAACAGCAAGAAGTTCAATTCCCGGGTCAGGGCATCTGTGCGGAGTTTGCATGTTTTCCCTGTGCTTGCGTGGGTTCTCTCCGGGTTCTCTGGCTTCCTCCCACAGTCCAAAAACATGCAAACTGGAGGTTAGGTTAATTGATCACTCTAAATTGCCCATAGGTGTGAATGCGAGTGTGGATGGTTGTTTATTTCTATAAGTCAGCCCTGCGATGAACTGGCAACTTGTCCAGCGTGTCCCCTGCCTTTGCCTGAACATGCTGAGATAGGCTCCAGCTCACCCCCGCAACCCCTAACAGGATAACCGGTAGAAAATGGATGGATGGATGGACAGGCACCTGTAGTATACCATTTGTAGCTCAGATGGTAGAGCTGTCGACTAGTAATCAGAAGTTTCCTGGTTTTATCCCAGTTCCTGCAGTTAAAATGTCGAAGTGTCCTTGGGCAATGAAACTGAACCCCAAATTGACACTGAACCTCCACTATTGGCCATCTACTCAATACTGCCCCCACCTTTCCACAAAGTGTGAAGAATTTGCATTGTTTTTGAGTAGTAAAATGATGTCAGTTAGAACACGTATCACTGCAGATGTAAACACAGATGATCTCAGCAACTCTTGTGAAAACAGTGTAACCCTGGTAAAATTCATGCTTATTACAAGCATGTTTACCAAATTCACCACACAAATTTTAAAATTCCGTTGTAAGTGCCATGCATGAATCTGGTTAGAGAAAGTTTTTCAGCACTTGACAAATGACTGTGCAGCTCAGCATCATTATCATCACACAGTTTCTCCAGTCATGCAGTAATTGTCTTTGTATACTCTGCCTGGACAAATGCCATCAAACTCCGAAAACCTTCAGCCTCCACAAAAGCATGTCGGTCATCAAACTTGCTTTTTCTGGTGACACAGGTAACCGTGGATGGTTGATTTGTAGGCAGTGGACCACTTTCTAATGGGGGCCTCGCTCTCAAAGCAGAGCATAGTTGTTGTCGATTTGTGATATGCCAGCTTTGCCCAGCAGAATTTGCACTGAACTTCATTTTCATTTATTTTGTTGAACGAGTTCCACGTAGAACTTTTTGACGGCTGAGGTAGTCTTTGGATGTTTGTTGTTTGTACAGCTACTGAAGAATGTTGTGACAAATGCTATACTGACCTGCGTACGTTTTACCGGAGTAACCCGACATCACCAGTTATCACGTTATTTACTGGCGCCGGCAAAAACAATGGGACTCAAATTTTTATGAATTTTTTTAATATGTGAATATTCAAAAATCATGACCTATCCCTAATATCCAGTCATCCATTCATCAGTAAGATAGTTGAAAAGACAGTTTAAGTGCAGATTAACTTCTTCGTTAAGGAAAATAAAATCCTTGAGGGATTTGAATCAGGCTTTCAAACACACTACAGCACTGAAAATGAAATGAAGTCTCTTGTCCTCTTGGACCTAAGTGCAGCCTTAGTTTGTGTTCAGACCTAATAGTTTGCTTCCTTGGTGTGGACCAGATGCAAATTGGATACAATGTGTTATTTTGTAGCTGGTTCAGTTGGCGTTCACAATGAAAAATCTCAAGCCGACTGTATAATTGCACACAAATGTCACAATCACGGAATTACATTAAATAATTGGTCAGATGGTTAAGCGGATAAAAACGAAAAAAAACCATCACAACTTCTACTGCAGCCTACATCATGGAGCATCAACAGGTTATTTTCCTGCTCATCTTGATCTGGAATTCATATCAGCAGATGTTAGTGGATGGCACATACAAACGCATGGTCGGACAATGTGCACTGATTAATTTGACAATAGGTGCCTTTCATAAAAGACATTCTGCAATAAGGAAAATGTACCATGGAAGATGCCTGGCTCAAATGAGATCCTACTACGATCTGTTAGCCACACACGCTAAATATAGCTTAGTTTATTTTTTCCATGTTTTCAATCTTATGTTCAAAATATTGTGGCTGTCATCATTGCGTATTTTTATGTATCGTTGACACAGATTCTTAACTTTACCGTGACACTGCTCAACACTTCGGTTTAATCGATTCTGCGTCATCCTTTCACTGAATATTTTAAACACCTCTGTGTTCTTGTATGCTTTTTCAGACAGTTGAGAATTGTTGTCTGCTCATATTTCCAGAATGCATTTTTGTTCTTCACAGCTCTACGTTTGTCCCCTGCTGCTCATTTTGTTATCCACAACTTGCTAACTTCTCCTTCAGCTACCAAAACAGGAAATGATGTGTAGATATTGTGTTTCCAGTGATTTGGTGCGGATGGGGTTCGCACTAGTGATGATCCTCTGCAGAGCTCGCTTGCAAGCGGTCTCAAACCACCTCTTTCAAGCAGACCAGAGTGCAGTTGTTTGGTTCGCACCAGAAGTCTCAGACTGCATTCAGACCAACCCAAATGAACTGCACCAGGGGGGTAAACGCTCCAGCATTCAGTACAACCTGACTGAACAAGTCTGGTGTGAACGCGACTTTAAATACAATTGACCATGTCATATTAATCAGTTGTCTTGAAAAGTTGGTTGGTCTTTCTGCCTGTGTGTTAAACTGGTTCAAAAGATACATCAAAGGGAGAAAGTTCTTCATAAATCTTGACAGCTGTTATGGAGTTGCACAAGTCAGCTGCCTTGATCAGCATAATGTTTGCTTCCATACTTATGCAGACAAAACATATCTTTACATAATTTTTATTATCTTCTGAACCAAATGACACTACAGCTATATATCTAAGAAGTCCTACATTAATCAGTTGTCCAAAACATAATTTCTTAACCTCAGAAACATAAACAAAGTGCGACCATTTATAAATCAAAAAGATGCCGAAAAACTCATGAATTCATGCCTATATCTCCAGCTGACTGGATTACTGCAATAAACTTTTTTTACTGTCTCCAAAAATACTACTGAGAAACTTCAGCTCATTCAAAACTTGGCAGCTCGGCTGTTGACCAGAAGTAAAAGGAGAGCACATTACTTAAGTTTTGGCTGCATTGCACTGACTTCCTGTAACATTTATCATTGATTTTCAAAGTCCTGCCGCTTTAACCAAACTGTAAATGGCCTAAGACCACGTTAGCCAGCTCCCTAATTTACTATTTACCTGCGAGGACACTACAATCACCAGCCAATGGTTTATTGGAAGTTCCCAGCGAAAGCCGCAATAAAATTAGGGAGGCAGCTTTTTTCAAGTACAGCTCAAAACTCTGGAACACATTACCTAATGATATCAGAGAAGGCAGCTCAATAAAAATAATTATTTAAAAAAAGCTTAAGACATATTCTTTTAACTTAAAGTTACCTAGCTGGACTATATTCCGGTTACTGTGTTTCCCTTTCCTGTTCCTTTTCCTTTTCTATTTATTTTTTTAATTTTTTTAATGCTTTTCTGTTTTTAAATTAATTTTAGCAAAGTTTTGTTTTATCTGTCTCTACTTAAGGCTTTTACTTTAACTGACATCATTCTATTTTTCTTTTAATGGCAATCTAATGGTCCTAAGGCTACTTAAGGAAGAATTGGGTACCGAGGGTATCAGGGTAAAGCCAACTTACACTGAAGAATCAAATAAGAGGTTTGATAAAGTTTCAACAAAGGTCTAGGAATACATGACATTGTAGTTGATGAGTGAAAAGTAAAATAGAGCTCTACAGGTGAAGGAGGTTGAATTATTTGAATAAAGTTCAATAATTGGCTCACTTTTTGTTATGCTTGTTCTTAAGGCTTTTACTTTTACTGTCTTAATTAATGAATTTCTCTTAACATTTTTGTTTTTTTTAATTTGAAGCATTTGCTGTGTGTAACCTCTTTGTTGTAAAGCATTTTGAGCTACATGTTTTGTATGAAAGGTGCCATACACATAAAGTTTATCATTATTATTGAACATCTGAGCATCTATTTGAATCGCAGTGAATTGTTACATCCCTTAGAGAAATGTTTTTGTCTGTGGGGAAAGATTCCTCACATCCATAAATTGTTTGTTTATTGACCTTAAAATTAAAAAAATGTGAGACTGAAGCAATTGCATAATCAGATCTTGTCTATTGGAGCCAAACATTTCCAATGTCTTCAAAGAAAATGTAATTTTTTATGACATACGGAAGAAGACAAGAGCATCTTAGAGGGAGAGGAAAACTCGTGATGAGGACAGAGAATAAACAGGGGGAGTGGAGAGAGAGAGCAACAGAATGCAGCAGTAAACACCAGCGGTTCTTATGAATTGCGACAGCCGCAAATGATGACGACAGAAGCAACTCTTATCTGTAGGCCTCATACACACACACACACACACACACACACACACACACAGTGCACTCTGACTGCTCATCTTTCTCAGGCCCTTTGGCTTTCTCTCCGCTCGTTGCTTAGCAACCAGAACTCCCACCACTCAACCTGGTTGTGACTCACCTGGAGATTTGACATCTTACCAATTCTCTCCATAGAATCCAAATATAAATAATCAGTAAGCCCAGCTGTCAGAATGGGAAAAATTTACGTTTTCTTTACATTCAATTAATAAGAATTGTTCGTATTAGTGAGACAAAGGCTAAGCCAATCAAGTGTAATTATTTTGAGACTCAATAAGTTAACTCGCAATGTTGTCCACAAAAAAAAAAAAAAAAAAAATCTTCAATTTTATTCGGAGTATTCTAACCTTTGAGCAATACCAAAGCTGACGTGTGGGGGTCCCACAGCCATGCCAACGTAAGTCTTGAGACATTGCAGTTCATTTTCTTCAGTTTGTCTGGGGTAGTATATGACTTAAATCAAATCAAATTTTATTTGTATAGCCAAAAATCAAAATTTACAATTATCTCACTGGGCTTTGACAAACTGTACATATGTGACACCCTCTGCTCTTAGACCCTCGAACCGGGTGAGGAAAAAAACTTAAAAAACTCTAAACAAGGAAAATATTAAACCTCAGGAGGAACCACAAAGGAGGGATCCTTCTTCCTATGACGGACAGACGTGCCATAGATGTCACTTGTACAGAACACAACAACATGATAATAACAGTTTACTAAGAATGTTTGACTTCATAAGAGTCTATAAATCTAAATATAGTATAGATATAGTACGTTGGTCAAGAAATCATTGTAATCCATGTGCTAGGCAAGGCAATCCAGCCCAGGATCCAAGTCACAGGATCTCCTTTCCCAATTTGAGCAGTAGGCATCAGGCAGGACCACAGCAGCAGCTCCCAATGCGACCTAGAAAGACCTGCAGGGTGATAAAGCACAAAGACTCAGGGGAAGAAGTAAAATTAGTGTAAGGATATGGACATTTAGAAGAGCAGAGATGGAATCTTAGTCAGAGGGGGGAGAGAAGAGAGCTCAGTGCATCATGGAGTGTTCCCCCAGCAACTTAAGCCTATAGCAGCATACTTAGGGCTAGATAGGCCAGCCCTAACTATAAGCTTTATCAAAAAGGAAGGTTTTAAGCCTACTCTTAAAACCAGAGAGTATGTCAGCCTCCCGTACAAAGACTGGAAGATGGTTCCACAGAAGAGGAGCTTGATAGCTGAAAGCTCTGCCTCCCGTTCTACTTTTGGAGATTCTTGGGATCACCAATAACCCTGCATCCTGGGCATGTAAGGTTCTGGATGTGTGATAGGGTACTATGAGCTCTTTAAGATAAGATTGTGGCTGACCATGAATAGCTTTGTAGGTGAGGACAAGGATTTTAAATGATATTCTGTATTTAACTGGGAGCCAGTGCAGAGAAGCCAGTATGGGGAAAATATGGTCTCTGATCTTAGTTCAAGTCAGTATACACGCTGCTGCATTCTGGATTGACTGAAGAGTCTTTAAAATCTTAATAGGGCACCCTGAAAATAAAGAACTCCAGTAATCCAGCCTGGAAGTAACAAATGTGTGAACTAGTTCATCTGCATCTTGTTGAGACAGGATGTGCCGGATTTTAGGAATGTTACGGAGATGAAACAAGGCCATCCTTGAAATCTGTTTTACATGTGAGTTAAAATCTCCCGGTCAAAGTTAACACCCAGGTCTCTGACAGTGGTGGAGGCCAAGGTAATGCCACCCAGATTAACTATGTTGTTAGATAATGAGTGTGTAATGTGTTAAGGGCCCAGCACAATTACTTCAGTTTTGTCATAGTTTAACAATAGTTAAAGTTTTGAGACATCCAATATTTTATGTCCTAAAGACATGTCTGGAGATTAGCTAACTGAGGAGTTTGATCTGGCTTCATTGATAAGTATAGTTGTGCATCATCTGCATTACAATGAAAATGTAGTGGATTGCTTTCTAATAATATTACCTAAAGGAAGCATGTATAGAGTGAATAGCATTAGTCCAAGCACAGAACCTTGTGGGACTCCGGGACTAACCTTGTCATATCTGGATGATTCATCATAAACATGAAGGAAATTGTATCTCAGATAAGTAGGACTTAAACGATATTAAAGCAGATCCTTTAATGGCAATTTGGTGTTCTATCCTCTGTAGTAGGATGTGATGATCAATAGTGTCAAAAGAGGCACTAAGATCTAATAAGACTAGTACAGAGATAAGTCCCTCATCAGATGCAGTGAAGAGGTCATTTGTAACTTTTACCAGTGCTGTTTCTGTGCTGTGATGCTTTCTAAAACCTGACTGGAAGGATTCAAATACACTATTATCCTGAAGAAAGCCACATAGTTGTTTAGCTACTGTTTTCTCTAGTATCTGTGAAAGAAAGGGTAGGTTGATTATTGGTCTATAGTTGGCTAGGACGTCTGGGTCCAGGAGTTTTTTTTTAGGAGCAGTTTAATTAGAGCTACTTTAAAAGACTGAGACACATAACCTGTTACAAAGGATAAATTGATTATATTCAGTAGTGGAGTGCTGACAGTGTAAAACGTCTTTGAGCAGCCTAGTTGGTATGGGGTATAGTATAGAAGTTGATGCTTTAGATGAAGATAATGTTGTAGTTTGTCCATGAAGCTCAATTGGATGGAAGCTTTCCAAACACATATCAGGACTAGTAACGACCTCTATAGTTCCTGTTGTTGAACTGGAATCTGTGAGGTGTAGGATATTTTGTCTGATGAGTATAATTTTATTATTAAAGAAATTCATAAAATCATTACTGGTGAGGGCTCTAGGAATGCATGGTTCAATAGATTGATGGCTGTCAGTCAGCCTGGCTACAGTGCTGAAAAGAATCGAGCTTATTCTTGTTTTCTTCTATTAACGCTGAAAAGTAATCTTTTCTTGCTTGGCGAAGGGCCTTCCTGTATACTTTAAAACTATCCTGCCAGGCCAGGCTTGACTCTTCCAGTTTACTGGGAACGCCATTTCTTTTCAAGTTTGTGAGTTTTCTGTTTTAACTTGCGAGTATTAAAGTTATACCACGGAGCTAGTCTCTTGACTTGTTTTGTTTTCTTACTAAGATTATACCATGGAGCGAGTTTCTTGAGGTTTTTTTTTTCTTTTTAACTGGGGCAATAGAATCGAGTGAAGCACGTAGAGAGCCGGCAATCAGCAAGGTGATCAAGGTGGGAGGGGCTAAAATTAAGATATGACTCCTCTGTTATTTTGGGATATGGCACTGAATTTTTTGCAGAGGGAATAATTTCTTAAATTTTTCATCAGTGTCCTCAGATATGCATCTGCTACAATAACTAGTGACTCTTGGTGTATAGTTGATGAGCAGAAATTCAAATGTTAGAAAATAATGATTTAATGAAAGCAGATTTTGCGCAGAGACATTTAAATGCTCAATTTCAATGCCATATATCAGATCAAGATCAAGGGTGTGATTAAAAGTGTGAGTTGATTCTTGTACACACTAACAGAAGCCAAATGAATCTAACAGTGACAGAAATGCACTACCAAGGCTGTGGTTTCAACATCTACATGAATATTAAAGTCACCTACAATAAAAACTTTATCTGTTTTAAGGACCATGGCCGAGAGAAACTCTGAAAATTCAGATGAAATTTAGTGTAGGTTCCAGGTGCTCGATACACTATAACAAATATAGTGGGAGTTTTCATGGTTGGATCGGAAATGCTAAGAATGATATTTTCAAATGAACTAAAATTTGGTTTGGCTTAAGGTTTATTAACAGGGCAGAATTGAAAATTGCTGCAGCTCCAACTCCTCTCCCAGTGTCTCTGGGAATGTTTGTGTTAGTGTGACTGGGAGGAGTGGATTCATTAAGGCTGACATAATCATCTTGACACAGCCAAGTTTCAGTAAGGCAAAATTAATTTACTATTATTATCTGATATAAGCTCATTTATTAATACACCTTTAGTTGATAGGGATCTGATAGGGATCTGAGTCCACATTTAATTATATTTTTTTTGGAAACTGTCTCATAAGTCGTGTGGATTTTTTTATATTTCTAGAAATGAGAGCGGCTCCTTCCCAAGTAGGATTGATGCCGTCTCTCCTAATTAGCCAGAAAGTTTGCCAATTATCAATGAACCAACATCATTTGCTGGACACCACCTCGACAGCCAGCGGTTGATTGACAACATGCCCCTTCCAAAAAAATAGTTTATCCAAGTGTCCTATAAGTATACTTAAAAATGAGGTAGTATACTTTAAGTTTACATTACATGTACTTAACAGATTTTTACTTAAGAATAGTACACTTAAGTAAACTTAGTTTATACTTAGAAGTTTAAAGAAATGTTTGAGTATATTCGACTTACTTATACTTGTACCAAGATATACTATTTATCCAAGTATAAGTATTTTTTAGGTTAATGATTTTTAATTGCTCTCTCAATTGAGTAGATTATAAAATGTTTCTCTCCATATACATTTGCTTTAATACCTCAAATTGTATTTTAAATACAATGTTATAAATGTACATGTTCAAGTTTGTTGTTACACGTCCTTTGGAGTTCAGTAGACTAATACTGTCAAGTAATATGCTAAGCAAACTTTAAGTAAACTTATAGGTATAATTAAGTATTAAAAAATAAGTAAACTAGTAGTTTGCTGAGAATATCCTTAAAAATGTACTTTTAAGAACTAAAAAATGTCTAAGTATATAACTATTATACTAATATCATCTAGATGAGTGTGGTATACTTAAAGGTATACTTCTATAAATTGACAAATGTAAATTATTGAACTACAAAGTTGCCTATACGTATATAACTACTAGGTCTGGGATAAAAACTTGATTTTTAGAAGCATTGTGATGCAGGCTTAAATGATTCTGAATTGATGCACAAATGTCAATAATTGTTTTTCTAATTAAGACAGTTTTGTCAAAAAGAAAAAGGCGGAACTCGGAAGTGCAGTGTTTGTGTGTGGGAAAGATTGCGGCCGCCGATCGTTTAATAATCGCTTTGTAGCCCCTTGAATCATAATCGCATTGAATCGTGAGGTCCCTAGAGATTCCCACCTAATATGTATGATGAGGCGACTGTGGCTCAGATGGTAGAGTGGTCGTCCAGTGATCCGGAAGGTTACTGGTTGGATCCCAGGCCTTGCAGTTAAGATGTCGAAGTGTCCTTGAGCAAGACACTGAACCCTAAATTGGTCCTGATGCTGCACAATTAGTGTACAAGTGTGTGAATGGTTAAAGCTCCGGATGAACAGGTGGCACCCTCTGATGTAGTAAGTAGTATGAATTTATGTGTGGATGGGTGAATGCACCTAGTGTAAAAGCGCTTTGAGTGGTCAACAATGAGCGCTTTATAAATACAGGACTTTTACCATTTAATAATAGCAGAGACATTTGGCCCAAATTTGGCATGAAGCTGGCACAGGTGGCATTCAATCAGCACTGGAATAAGGCGTATAGCCCAGGTGTGGCAAAGGTGGCACTGTCTTGACTCTGGCAAACAAGATATGGGCCAGTTGTTGAGTGAAGTACTTGGTCCAGGTATCAAATTAGAACTCTGGGCCACATACTGTATGTATAGTAGGTATCGTCCCCCCCTTAAATCCAATTTACCTTTCTTGGTTTACATCACAGATGTAAGAGGAATTTTATTCTATCGTCATCAAACACACACGCACGCAGATTCAGAGAGAGAGCGAGCGCCGGGCTGTGTTCGAAATGCGACACTTAGCGTCATCGATATGGATGTCAATCAAGGTCACATTTATTGGGAGCCATTGGAGAGGCCAACTATCATTGCCCCCCCTCTGTAGTCGTAACTATGAGTAGCCAAGAAAGGCCAGGTAACTGTCAACTGATGTCACCGGAACAACAATCCCGCCCGTGGTTGCCGACAGCTGCCCATGCACACTCCGGTGAAACATGCAGCAAAGACGTGGTGAGTAAAATGCATTAATGCATTAATTTGTAATATGTTTAGGATAAAGTTTCTCTTTTGAGACAGTACATTAGCAAGTTAAGTTAAGTTGCTGTATTTCAGCTAAAATACAGCAAATAAAATAACGGGCTGTTTTGCTATAGAAATTAAATTACAAAAAAGCGACACCTTGATGTAGATTAACTTAAATTAGCCGGCAATATGCCGTGGCCCCTTTGGCAGTCTTTTTTCCAGCTAGTACTAACATGGCTATCTCTGCCACTAGCTTCTGTTTACACAGCCATTGGCTTCTTTCTGCTGGCATATGGCAATGAAAAATGTATCGTGCTTCAACCTACTCCTTAGATTCCGTCAAAGACTCTGCAGTTATAGAAATATTCACATGTAGGTTATTTTAGATTTGACTGTTGCGCCACTTGCTGTGTCTGGTTTATAGCACAAATCGTGAGACTGAAGTGCGCACATTTTTAAGCATAAACCAGACAGCACAGCTCCGTTCGGCAATGGCGGGTTGGACCTGCTTTTAACATGCTGCGGGGGGGGGGAGTGACAACCTAACTGATGGGTGGGCATGACAACCCAACTGATGGGTGGGCAGATCTGTGACATACTGATTTGGTGCTGGGCATTGTACCCTTTGTCCACTCAGTTAGATGTGAATGATCCTCCACAAGGCTTAATAGTGGGGACTCCCTACCAGAAACTTAGAACTGAAGGTGCTTCTTAGATGAGAGGCGAATCGTCTTATAGAAACTACAAAAAGTCCAGTTGCCTTCAATTTATTTTAATGTGAACTCGCATAAGGTTGTTCTGATGTGTTGCATTGCCTCTGTTACAAAGAAGTATTTATTTTTAAAAAAATTCAAGCAAATTGTACTTAGTTCTAGAGTTTTTTCCCTGTTTGTGCTCTGTGCAGCCACTTGTAGAGTTAACAGAAGCAGACCAGCCACACTAAGATAAGAGAAGATGCCCATGTAGGTGTAGCAAAAAAAATGCATTTTTTAAACTGCTTAGCCAAAAATGTGTCATGTCAGTTATATTTAATTTTCAATTTTAATTATTAAAATTGTGTTATACATCAGATAATTTTGTAATTTGGACTATTCTTTGTTTCAGGTTGAAGGACAATCAACTTCAACTTCTTGCTTCCTGGGAAGCAAAATGGCCCAAAGATCCACCCAACTGGCCAAAGCAGTACTGAGCTCTATCCAAGTGGCCACAGCAGTCCTGAGCTCTATTAAAGTGGCTACAGCAGTCCTTTGAGATGCACCAGCAGTGAGATCCGTGCAAGGAGGTGCACCAGCAGTGAGATGCATTCACCGAGGTGCACCAACTGTGAGGTCCATGCACCGAGGCGCACCAGCAGTGACATCGCTGCACTGAAGCTCACAAAGAGGCACACTGCACCTTCTGTAGTCCCATCAAAGGCACCCTGAGTCACACCAGACCAGGGAGCAGATATCCAGTCTGCAAACTTTTGAGTATTCAAAAACATTTGTCATGGACGTTCATTTTTTTTTTGTTTGTTTGTTTGTTTCGAATGAATACTTTCTCTGCTAAAATTAGATATTTAGGTAATCAGGTGATCTGGAAAAATGGAGGTACTTTTACTTGGTGTACTATTTACTTCACTAGATTGCATTAGATTGCATTGAACATGGATTTTGTAGTATTTCTAATCCGTCTTTCTTGTTCACTCTATTCTAAGTCCTCTTGCATAATATATTAACAAAGCAGGAAATGATGATGGAGCCACTGCGAATCATCTTTAAGATCCTACAGTGTATGAAATCAAGTGATGAGGCAGAGATGGTCGTTGATCAAAATTTGTTGCCACTCAAAGATGTTAGTTCTCTTCAGAGCCTGGAAAAACAGCCCTGACCTCCAGAAACAGTTGGTATGTTGGCATATCATATATATTGACCACATCTCATCAAACTGACCTGGCTATCTTCCATAAGTGCTTTTTCTTATCTTAAAACTTTGTCAGAATTAAACTATTTCTCTGAAAAAAAGATATAATATTGAATATAGTGATTATATGATTTCAGGTAAATATACTGGCTCTCAAAGGTGGGCTGGACATTTATGCCTGCAATGATCACAAACTCCCTGGCAAGGAATAACATGAGAGGAATAAATGGAAAGATTGATTTCCAGCGCCTAGAAATACGAAATGTTGTTGTTACTGGTAAGTTGGATTTGACACCAGCAGTGTCATACCCTGTTTAAGAATCTTCAAGGGTCATTTTTATCAACCATATATTGACAATCACAAACAACTGTTTGTCTAACACACTGCCCATCTTTGATTTAACATGTATCAGTTAAAAATAAAAACAATCTGTTTTCCTTGTACAAAGCAGTAGACATAGGGGAAACACTTGAGATTTGACACCAGAATATTGTCATTATGGCCTGGGATCAGTTTTAATAGAACTCTTCTTTTTAAATCCAGTAGCAATGTTACCTGATGATACAAAATGTTAATTTAAAACCATGTGTGCATGTATTTTTCAGCTGCTGTGAGGTGTAGCGATCTGACATCTGGAGCCATGGACTAGGAAAGTGATGACAACCAAAAGATGGCTTTATCTGACGCCTGATAGGGATGTTGGCAGGAGAGAGGATGAGGAGAAAAGAGGGCATGAAGAGCACAACAATTTGATGGACTAATAAATGCTGTTCAATAGCGTGCTGTATCCTGGAGTCGACGCTACCAATGTCAGGCTATGCTCGTTGGATAACGTCCGGATGTTCAGGTCAGGAAGAGTTTTAAGGGACAGTTCACAGTTTTCTCTAATTAGCCTTTGCCATAATGTTTATATATAAAAAATTTTGCAGAGTCCTAGTTCATGCTACGATGGTGTTCAAAAGTGTGCTGTATCCTAGCTGGTTCATTCGCAGACAATTTTTGAAAATGTGCAGACTGGCTCATATGGCTTGAAAATAAACATGTTTGTAATATTTCAATTGTTGAAGCTTTTTTTTTAAAAATCTGGATCAAATATGGCTAATGAATGAAGTAGCTTTTAAGGTTGAATTAAAGCTGATATCAGGAACCAGTTTTGAAAATTGTCTGGTCCAACAAAGGGCCAGAATAGGGCCAGCTATGGTTAAACAATTTGGCTGAGATATGGGCCTTATGTGGCCCATGTTTTGAATATCTGATGTGGGCCACTAAAAGACCGTAATTCATCGTTATTTGTGGGCCAAGTGCAAGTGGGTTCGGTGGCCCATCACAGGGTCTTAACAATTTGAATGATAGATGAGTGAACTTGTGGTATACTTGAAGGTATACGATAAACTTAAAAATGACCTTAAAGCACACTTAAGGAAGAATCCTTTAAGTATACTTTAGTATACTATAAAGCGTTCAAATTAAGTCCCAAAAATGTTGCATTTACCGTTGGGGAATTACAGCCATTTTATATAGAGTACCCTTCATTTTCAGGGGCTCAAAAGCATTTGTTCAATGGACTGATAAGCCGTTTCATGGCAAGGTGTGGTCTGTTCTCTCATTACTTCAAGACAAATGAAGGAGATTAAAGGTCTGGAGTTGATTTCAGCTGTTCAGTTTACATTTAGCAGCTGTTTGACTGGAGCTATTAACATGAAGTCCAAGGAGATATCTATATAAGTGAAGATCATTAGACTGAAATAACACAACATATCTATCAGATGGATAGAATAAACTTTAGGAGTGGCCAATTCAACAATTTGTTCCATTCTTAAAAAGCAGAAATGCATTGGTAAGATATACTACATCAAAGGGCCTGTAAGACCACAGGAGTCAACTAAAAGTGGATGATGGTAGAATCCTTTCCTCATTGAAAACGCCCCCTTCACAACATGAAGACAAGTCAAGAATACTCTGAAAAGGTAGGCAAACCATTGTCAAAGTCTACAATCAAGACGTGCCTTCATGAATGAAAATACAGATACAACGGTAACATTTAGGAACAGGAAGGCCAAATTAGACTGCTAGAAAACATCTAAAAAAGCCACCCACCCTGGTGTTGTTATTGTTAATGTGAATGTTTACAGAAGTAGATGAATTCTGAGCTTTATTGGGCTGTACTCTCTGCTTACATTCAGCCAAATGCTACAAATTAATAGGTTAGTGCTTCACAGTAGATGGATAATGACTCTAAACATACTGTGAAAGCAACTCAAGAGAAAGAAATGTGAACATTCTTCAATGGTCAAATTAGTCACCTGATCTCAACCCAACGGAGCAGATTTTCGGTTACTGAAGAAAAAACTGAAAGACCCACAAACAAGCAGCAGCTGAAGGTGGCTGCAGACTTCAGGTAGTCATTGACTGCAAAGGATTTCCATCCAAGTATTAAAAACTATAATTATAGTTACAATTTTGTTTGTCTAAATACTTTTGAGCCGCTAAAAATGGAGGTACCCTTAACAAAATGGCTGTAACTCCTAAATAGTAAATGCCACATTTTTGTGAAACCTCCTAAATTAAACATGAAAGTCTGCACTTTGATCACATGTTGATTGTTATTTCAAATCTATTGTGGTGTAAAGATGCAAAATGATAAAAACCATGTCACTGTCCAATTACTTCTGGACCTACCTGTATACCCAGATCACTCTCCCAAATTGATCATTCATGTATGCCCTACAGTTAAAACACAAAAGTATAGCATAATTATCTGAATATTTTTAAATTGTTCTTCTACCATTGGCCAAATTTTGAAATTGATTAATCTGTAAATTGTTTTTATCTAAATTGATTAGCCAAGCCAAAGTCACAAATAAGTTTAAGAAGATAAAGGATTTAATGATTTGATCTGGACAATGTCTATAAAATATTACCTGCATTGAGGTCAGCTTTAAAAATGCGATCATAAGTGTGGTAGTAATTATGTTCAGATTAGCCCTAATGGATCACACAAGGGGCTCTAATACTAATGTGAAGATAACTGGTGAAGCTGGGCATCCATACCTGATGTATCTAAAAACCTGGAAACAGGGAGATACTGTATGAAACCAATAGTTCTGACACTTCAGTCAGGTTGTGAGGGCTTCAATCTGAATACAAAATGGATTAAATACAAATTTTGGCAAAATATTTAATATGTATATGTATATGTAATTATCCAATACAAAGCAATACATTTGTAGCTTTTGGCTGAAAGCCCTATACATCTCAGAATTAATCTTGCTATTTTTTTCAACAGTAACATCATCAATAAACACCAGTGGTAGCCATACATACATATGCCATAACATTGCCTCCACCATGTTTGGCACATGATGTGGTATGTTTTGGATCATGAGCTATTCCTTTTCTTCTCTATACTTTTTCTCTTCTCATCCTTTTGATACAAATTCATTTTGGTTGCATCTGATTCCAGAACTTGGGTTCTTTTTTACATACTTTCTGGCTAAGTCTAACCTGGCCCTCCTGTTCTTCAATGTTCCTAGTGGTTTGCACCTTTTTGTAAGCCCTCTGTATTTACATTCATGAAGATATCTCTTGATTGTAGACTTTGACAATGATACACCTACCTTCTCCAGAGTATTTTTGTATTGTTTCGATGTTGTGAAGGGCTTTTTCTTCACCAAGGAAAAGATTCTGCAATCATCCACTTAAGTTGTCTTCTATGGTCGTTCAGGCCTTCTAAAGTTATTGAGCTCACCAGCGCATTCTTTCTTTTTAAGAATGTACCAAATTGTTGATTGGCAAGTTTTAAAGTTTTTGCTGTGTCTTTGACAGATTTTTTTTTTTGTTTTCACCCTCAATGATGGCCTCATTCACTTGTATCAATATCTCTTTTGACTTCATATTGATAGCCCCAGTCGAACAGCTGCCAAATGCCAATTCAACACCTGACATCAACTCCAGACCTTTTATTGCCTTCATTTCTCTTGAAATGATGAAGGGATGGACCACAAGTGGCTATGAAACTGCTTGTCGGTTAATTGTCCAAATACTTTTGAGCCCCTGAAAATTGAGGTACTCTGCATCAAATCGTGATTGTTTTATTTTAAATCCATTGAGGTGGTGTATGGAGGCAAAATTGTGAAATCTGTGTTGTTATTTTTTTCACTTTTGGACCCAACTGTACCTGCAGCGGAAACATCAAATTATAGGCAGATATCAAAATTGGATATAGCCTAATAATGAAGTTCTTGCGATATCAATCGACTCACTTAATTATCATGAGCATCTGGACTTTAGAGCCATTTACTGTAAATCTGACTGTTCAGAAACATCTGGATCTAAATTCACTCTTATACATTTATTATGTTAATCCATGAGACAGTTTTTTTTTTTCTTGGATTTTTAGGCCACACCCCTCCACCACAGCTTTGTGTTATCTACCTACATGTGGCCCTAAACCTAAAATGTCATGACAATAGATTATAAACATAATGTATAAAATATTATCTAAATTTTTATGAACAGTAAAATCAATTCTACAGTACATGTGCTACATTTCTGAAACTGAGCTGCTAATAAAGATGTCCTATGAATCACATCAGCGGTAGAAATACCTGTATGAATGGGCATGTACGTAGGGTAACATCAAGTTGAACAGGAATATAAGATAGTTAAATGGGTGCAAGTATTGTGTGTTTTTCTATTAACAAGTATAGTGCCCTTTTGGCATGAGAACCTGAGGGGGATCATTTGGGTCCAGGTTTTACTGTTTATGATGTAGTCCCGTTTAATGCAGACAGTGAAGCACCACTGATGAGTAAATCAGTACACACATATATATATATAGTACATAAAAATATCCCCTGTCCCATAAAAGTCTTAAAAAAAAGTTCAGTCATCTCAATCCAGACGATGAATGTAAACATGTAATTGATTGTTTCTTAAGCCATATCCCACCTTTCCTGAAAGTTTCATCCAAATGCATCCGTAAATTTTGAGGTATCCTGTTCACAAATAAATAAATAAACATTAGCAAAATCATACCTCCCTAAAAAGAAGAAAGACTTGAGATGTGTATTGTTAACTCTATAACAGATGCAATCTCATCTTCGACCAGAATGTGGGTTACAAGGTTACAATGTGGTACTGTCTGTGTTTTGGCTCAGAAGAAGAATACAAAGATGAAGGAAGACAAGGAGCCAGACAGAGACTGGACAGAAATTGATTTTAAAAGATGTGTCAATACAATAGAAAAAGCATTGCAAAAGAAAATACTAAGATCCAAAAATGAGCAAACCAAGTAACTCCCCTCTCCCCTCCTCTCCACAGGTTATTCTCATTGGAAAGGCCAGGTGTTGACGGCAGATGAGCTTCATGTTCTGTATGAAGGAATCAAACTGAATAATGTGCACCAGTATGACTATGTTTTAACAGGTGAATACATTATAACGTCTGTTACTGGAGTACTCTGTCACAGTTAGCATTATGTTAAGATTAGGTTATTATGTTGAGATTTTGAGGTTTGATGGTTAAATTAATTCAGTATTGAAGATCCCTCTAGTCTCCCACCCCATCACTTGAGTACAAGTTAAAGATTTTGTCCCACCAAACTTGAAATCAAATCAAAGTCAAAATATTTAGGATTTAATAGTTAAGCTGACATAGATTTTTTTCGTGGAGCTAAACTTGTTATTTAACAAAACGTGAATTGCACAGCACTAAATGTACAACAGCTGTCAAATCAGGAAACACAGAATTTCATAAGTTTCTAAAATTTTAATACCTGACCAATTTTCATTTATTAGCCATGTCAACACTAGAACAGATTCCCTGATAGTTTAATGGTAAAAGTAATTGTAAAGTTTTAATCTGTATGTGTTTTTTTCTATTCAGGGTATACCAGAGACACATCCTTTCTGGAAATGGTAGTTGACATTGTTCAGGAGCTAAAGAGAGCCAACCCCAACTTAGTGTATGGTGAGTAATGTTCATGATGTTATTTAATGTATCCTAGAAAACTAGTTTTTAATGAAGGCCAAGGGGCCAGGAGACAATGTTCAAGAAAAACACTATTAGACCAAGATTATTTTGTAAAATCTGCATTGAACTGTGGTTGACCAACCCATCATCTCTTGTGTTTAAGCACAATTCATTCTTAAAGCCATTGGCATTTACTGATTACTAGCTTGGTCATCTGCTGTTTAGTGCTGGGCAGATAACAACCAGTTGGTTTATCCAAGCATTTGGTATGGAAAGAACTGCCTGTTGTTCCTAGATATTGGACTGTTAGGTCAAAAGAAATTGTAGCGCTGCGAAGTTGATCTATAGATTTATTACTTCAAGTAACACCTTTCACAATACAAGTTACCTAAATTATTGTTATAAAAGTATGAAATAATGGACCTGGATGCGGTACAAAAAATGATCCTTTAACAGCATGAAATGAACAGTTAATGCAAATTTCAGAGAAGATCCAGTTCTCACTTTAGACATTTTGTGGGTTCTTTTGTACTCAAGTCAAAGCTATTTGAACTTATTGAAGTTATTTGTGAACAGACGGCGTTGTATTACTAATACACTGGTGAGTCCGTGTCTGTAGATATTTCCAGATATTCTCATACTATTAAGTATCTGTTATGCTTCATAAATTGTGGGTGTCATGTTTTGATGAAAGGATATCTTTCATTTGCATCCCTTTCCAATTCTCTGAATGATGGTGGAGTTTGCCTTTATTCATGTGCTCATGTTCTACATGTTCATATTAGCAATACACCTTTTTTCTCTGTTGCCATATTGATATGAAGGTACACATAAGTGTTATTGAGGTTCTGTTCCATTTACTTTTCTTTTAAAAGTGTATGGGTGGCCATGGTTCAGTGGGTATGCCGAAGGGTCCTCGGGCGAGACACTGGACACTGAATTGGTGTGTGAATTAGGGCTGTGTGATAGGATAGGATGATACATATTGTGCAAAGAGATAAAAATGTCCATGCGTAGATATTTTCTTCTATCATTAATATCGTCACTCTTGCAAAGCAGTGGCTGCGACCTGATTTTACGTACTGCTGCATGGTAACATGCCGCGTCTATTCATTTCAATGAGGGTAGGTTGGCAAAAGGAGAGCGGTGTCTAAAGCAGTAACAGAAAAACCCCACGCAAAAATCCAAAACAGAAGAACAAAAGATTACAATGATATGGAAGCCCATTTCCACTACATGTGTTAAAAAAAAAGTCATAATTATGACTTAGCATCTCAAAATTATGATTTGGCATCTTATACCTATGAGATAGCAGTTCATAATAATGCTGTCAATCTTAATCTATGATTCATTTAGAATTTCATTTATTATTTTCAAATTATATTCGAATTTTTATGCTCAAATTTTGTTACTATTATTAGTAAGTTATTATTTTGTTACTATTTTTTATGTATGGCATAAACATTTAAGAGTTGCCAATACCTCTATCAGCATATGACTTTTGCAACTTTTGTTAAATAGAGGGCATTTAAATAAAGAAATAAGGGCGGCACAATGGTTAGCACTGTTGCTTCACAGCAAGAGGGTTCGATTCTTGGGTCAGGGCCTTTCTGTGTGGAGTTCGCATGTTCTCCTTCTGTCTGTGTGGGTTCTTTCCGGATGCTCCGGGTTCTTCCCATAGTCCAAAAACATGCAAAACAGGGGATTAGGTTAATTGGTTACTCTAAATTGTCCATATGTGTGTTTGTCTCCATATGTCAGCCCTGCAATGTGCTGAACTGGAGATGAACTGGAGACATGTCCAGGTTGTACCCCGCCTTTGCCCGATGATGCTGGGATAGGCTCCAGCCCCGCAACCCCTAAAAGGATAAGTGGAAGAAAATGGATGGATGGATTGATCTCATAATTAGAACTTAGCATCTCATGGCATCTGTATGGCTTATCATTTCAATATTTGAATGAATATGAATAAGGGCTTTATTTTGTAAAGGGTGATGATTAATACTATGGAGTTGTGTTGGATGTGGGTAAAAATGAGATTGAGCTGAGTTTGTCCTGTTTAATTTAATGTGCAGCATGAATATGTTGATTCATGATTAATGTGTTGTTGGATGCTCTTAGTTGCAGGGCTGGCTGACAGAGCCCAGATGGGTTCAAGTGGGTCAGGTGGGTTTTAAGTAACTGTATTTTGGAGATTTTAATGTGACTGGGCTATCTTTTGTTGTGGATTAATGCATCTTTTTTTCTTTCTGCATTTGTTTTTCTTGGAGTAATTTATTGAAAAAAAAAACTATTTAAAATATTAACACCACATAACTATTGTTACAAAAATTGAATAATTTGAAAAATTATCAATTGCATAACTGAAAAATTAGCTGTTAGATTAGCTGACTAATCAAAAAAGTAATCATTGGAATAATTATCATCATTTCATCGTTCAATCACTTGGCAAGTGGAAACTTGTTATATTGTCCCTTTAAATGTATTTGATCACATAGAGGGACTGGGTGGCCCCTAATCTGTCAAATAGAATTCAGATGAATGAAATTAAGTCAATCTGAGTCACAAATAACCCTTCGGTAATGAGTCAGGTACCCCAGTCACTTCATGGCAAGTGAAAACTAGGTTTATTCATTAATTCATTCACTCATGAGAAGAAGGTTATGGGTTCAATTCCTGAGTCAGGGCCTTTCTGTGCGGAGTTTCCCCGTGTCTGCGTGGGTTGTCTCCGGGTTGTCTGGCTTCCTCAGACAGTCCAAAAATATGTAAACTGGGGGTTAGGTAAATTGGTCACTCTAAATTGCCCTTAGGTGTGAGTGTGGATGGTTGTTTGTGTCTATATGTGAGCCCTGCGATGAACTGGCGAATTGTCCAGCGTGTACCCTGCCTTCGCCCGATGATGCTGGGAGAGGCTCCAGCTTCGGCTCCCTCCAAAGGTTTTTCTATTGGTTTGAGGTCTAGAGACTGACTAGGCCACTCCATGACCTTAATATGCTTGTTGCTGAGCCACTCCTTTGTTGCCCTGGCAGTATTTTTTTGGGTCATTGTCATGCTGGAAGACCCACCCACGACCCATCTTCAGTGTCCTTGCTGAGGAAAAGAGGTTTACATTCAAGATTTTAACGTACATGGCTCCGTTCATTGGCCCCTCAATGCAGCGAAGTCGCCCTGTACCCTTTGCACAAAAACAGCCCCAAAACATAACGTTTCCATCTCCATGCTTGACTGTGGGAATGGTGTTCTTTGGGTCATACTCTCAATTTTTTATCCTCCGAACACGGCAGGTTGAATGGATGCCAAATAGTTCAATTTTGGTTTAGTCTGAACACAGTACTTTCTCCTAAGCCTTCTCTGAGTCATTTAGATGCTCAGTGGCAAATTTAAGGTGAGCCTGTACATGTGCCTTCTTGAGCAGGGGAACCTTGAGGGCACTGCAAGAGTTCAGTCCATTACAGCGCAGTGTTTTACCAACTGTTTTCTTGGTGACTGAGGTCCCAGTAGCCTTCAGACCATCAACAAGCTCCTTCCGTGTAGTTTTAGGCTGCTCCCTCACCTTTTTCATCATCATCTTCACTCCACAAGGTGAGTTCTTGCATGGAGCTCCAGACTGAGGACAGTTGATGGTAAATTTATGTGTCTTCCACTTTCGAATAATGGTGCCAATAGTTGACACCTTCTCACCAAGCCTTTTGCTGATGGTTTTGTAACCCATTCCAGCCTTGTGCAGGTCTACAATGTTTTCCCTGACATCTTTTGATAGCTCTTTAGTGTTGCCCATGGTGCTATAGAGATCGGAATGGAAGAAACTGATTCATAGAGCGGGTGAACTTTATACACATGACAAGTTAAGACCAGGAGTATTGGTAATTGGTTGATTGTGCACAGCTGTGTGCCACATGGACACCAGCCAATCTGAGAGCCAGAATTCTGGGTTTGTTGTTGGGCATCAAATACTTATTTCACTCAATAAAATGCACATTTTATAACTTTTGTGTGTTTTTTGTGCATTTTCGACTGATATTCCGTCTATTGCCATAATCAGTAAAAAAAAAACATTAAAAAATTGAGTCAGCTAATTTCTATCTAAGTAGGCAAACTTACAAATTTAGCAGGGGGATCAAATAATTTTTTCCCCAACTGTATCATATATAACTAAAACCACAACATTCTTGGGGCTGTTTTAGGACGAATACTACCATCTGCTGGGGGAGAAAATAACACAACAGGAATTCAAATAGACTTGTACAGTTCTGTACGATTATTTTGACCTTTTAAATTAATTAAAAATAATGCGACAAAATACCTATGAACTACATGTGTAAAAAAGCCTTTTGTTAGGGCTATGTAGTGCATTACAATGCATTGCTCGTAGTCAGGGTTATACTTCAGTGATATGGCTGGGAAAGTAAGTAATTACTGTACAAAACCTTCAAGCAGCCCTGTCCTCTGTTGGCAAGGTAGAAGATGCATTAAAATGCCCATGGTCTTTGGACTGAAGTCATTAGAAAAGTAAATAGAAAAACCATTACGTTGTTTTCTCCCTCTGACACTTCAGTTTTAGTGTTGAGATGAAACATTTACACCCTTAAGTCTGGTTTCATGCCTCTCATCACTACAGAGTTTACTGTATGTTATGTGACTGTTACAGCATTACACTTGTTTGTATGACTCTAAATGTGTTTTTTCAATTTCAGTGTGTGACCCTGTTCTTGGAGATCATGGATCAATGGTGAGATTGGAGGCAGCTTTATGTTGTTTGTGAGTGCATTGTTTTTAATGCTGTTATTCGATAAATATATTTAAACAGGATTTTTGTGCATTTAATGTGTGTGTGGTTTTGTGTGTTTTTAGTGTGTTAGCTTTATTGAGGTGTGTTACAAGGCATTGATAGATGGATTATTATTACCTGAGAGAACTACATTACACAGCGATTCACTCTGTGTCTATGTATTACATTATTCTGATGTGTATTTTCAGGGATGAAGCTCATGTTCTGTCAACACTTGACAGCATGAAAAAAAAGATCAGAAAGAAGTAGTGAATAAACAGTGTATTGTCCCTTTAGAGTACTTTGTGGCGTATTTTCATTTTGTTATTTGGCTCCAACCTGATTTTTCTTTATCCATAGTATGTTCCTCAGAATCTTTATCCAGTCTATAAGAACAAGGTGGTTCCTGTCGCTGATATTATTACACCAAACCAGTTTGAGGCTGAGTAAGTACAAGTTTTTTTTCCTTTTTGGAGATTTTTGGAGATCATTGCATTTGTACCTGAGTAACAAAACACTTATGTAATGCCATTCCAGCAGTTATCTAACACTCTTAAGAGTTTTACAGTTTGAGAAATTTGGAAAGAATTATCTGAAAATATACTATATCTCCATTTTATGTCTCCCTTTCTTTAAATCATAATTATGTAAATTGAAAGTGTTTTGTTTCATGATTTTTTGTTGGAATTTGTCATTATTAATCTCTCTTAAACCATTTATTCAGTTTATTTATAATTGAATAATTTAAGACGTAACTGTGTCACATTATATTTAGCTCTTCAGTTTCACTGTTAAGTTCTGCCATCTACTGGTCTTTTTGTGTGCCTGAAGTCCAGGCTCTCACAACTTGTGTATTTTTGCCTTGCGTTTTGTGTGCTTTCCAGTAACTGCCGTGAGTAGGATTAGATGTTTAGGTTTAATAATTTCATGGTCATTCTTTTCTGTGTTTTAGATTATTGACAGGGAAAAACATCAGCACAGAAAAGGATGCTGTAGAGGTAATTGATTACTTTCCGTCCAATCTTTTATTGTTTATGTTTTAATGACAAAATAAACTGTTGTTTCATGCTTCATAAAGTTATTGTTGATTTAATACATCCTCCGTTATCTCACTAATTGTCTATCTGCAGGTTATGGACCTTCTCCATGCAATGGGCCCAGACACAGTGGTCATCACCTCCTCTGATCTGCCTTCCAGACTGGGAGATCGCTTCCTGGTGTCACTGGGCAGCCAGCGGCATGGTACATGATGTGTGAATTATTTTGCATATGTGTGTCTGTGTATACAGCCAAAATTCACATTCACAACATGTTTTGTGTCCAGTTCATCCCGACGGCAGCAGGACGACACAGAGAGTTCGAATAGAAGTCCCTAAAGTGGATGCTGTCTTTGTGGGAACTGGAGACTTGTTTGCTGCTATGCTGCTAGCGTGGACACACCACTATCCTAATGACCTAAAGGTAAAAAGATACCAGTGTTCCAATCAACTGTTTTCTTGGTGACTGAGGTCCCAGTAGCCTTCAGACCATCAACAAGCTCCTTCCGTGTAGTTTTAGGCTGCTCCCTCACCTTTTTCATCATCATCTTCACTCCACAAGGTGAGTTCTTGCATGGAGCTCCAGACTGAGGACAGTTGATGGTAAATTTATGTGTCTTCCACTTTCGAATAATGGTGCCAATAGTTGACACCTTCTCACCAAGCCTTTTGCTGATGGTTTTGTAACCCATTCCAGCCTTGTGCAGGTCTACAATGTTTTCCCTGACATCTTTTGATAGCTCTTTAGTGTTGCCCATGGTGCTATAGAGATCGGAATGGAAGAAACTGATTCATAGAGCGGGTGAACTTTATACACATGACAAGTTAAGACCAGGAGTATTGGTAATTGGTTGATTGTGCACAGCTGTGTGCCACATGGACACCAGCCAATCTGAGAGCCAGAATTCTGGGTTTGTTGTTGGGCATCAAATACTTATTTCACTCAATAAAATGCACATTTTATAACTTTTGTGTGTTTTTTGTGCATTTTCGACTGATATTCCGTCTATTGCCATAATCAGTAAAAAAAAAACATAAAAAATTGAGTCAGCTAATTTCTATCTAAGTAGGCAAACTTACAAATTTAGCAGGGGGATCAAATAATTTTTTCCCCAACTGTATCATATATAACTAAAACCACAACATTCTTGGGGCTGTTTTAGGACGAATACTACCATCTGCTGGGGGAGAAAATAACACAACAGGAATTCAAATAGACTTGTACAGTTCTGTACGATTATTTTGACCTTTTAAATTAATTAAAAATAATGCGACAAAATACCTATGAACTACATGTGTAAAAAAGCCTTTTGTTAGGGCTATGTAGTGCATTACAATGCATTGCTCGTAGTCAGGGTTATACTTCAGTGATATGGCTGGGAAAGTAAGTAATTACTGTACAAAACCTTCAAGCAGCCCTGTCCTCTGTTGGCAAGGTAGAAGATGCATTAAAATGCCCATGGTCTTTGGACTGAAGTCATTAGAAAAGTAAATAGAAAAACCATTACGTTGTTTTCTCCCTCTGACACTTCAGTTTTAGTGTTGAGATGAAACATTTACACCCTTAAGTCTGGTTTCATGCCTCTCATCACTACAGAGTTTACTGTATGTTATGTGACTGTTACAGCATTACACTTGTTTGTATGACTCTAAATGTGTTTTTTCAATTTCAGTGTGTGACCCTGTTCTTGGAGATCATGGATCAATGGTGAGATTGGAGGCAGCTTTATGTTGTTTGTGAGTGCATTGTTTTTAATGCTGTTATTCGATAAATATATTTAAACAGGATTTTTGTGCATTTAATGTGTGTGTGGTTTTGTGTGTTTTTAGTGTGTTAGCTTTATTGAGGTGTGTTACAAGGCATTGATAGATGGATTATTATTACCTGAGAGAACTACATTACACAGCGATTCACTCTGTGTCTATGTATTACATTATTCTGATGTGTATTTTCAGGGATGAAGCTCATGTTCTGTCAACACTTGACAGCATGAAAAAAAAGATCAGAAAGAAGTAGTGAATAAACAGTGTATTGTCCCTTTAGAGTACTTTGTGGCGTATTTTCATTTTGTTATTTGGCTCCAACCTGATTTTTCTTTATCCATAGTATGTTCCTCAGAATCTTTATCCAGTCTATAAGAACAAGGTGGTTCCTGTCGCTGATATTATTACACCAAACCAGTTTGAGGCTGAGTAAGTACAAGTTTTTTTTCCTTTTTGGAGATTTTTGGAGATCATTGCATTTGTACCTGAGTAACAAAACACTTATGTAATGCCATTCCAGCAGTTATCTAACACTCTTAAGAGTTTTACAGTTTGAGAAATTTGGAAAGAATTATCTGAAAATATACTATATCTCCATTTTATGTCTCCCTTTCTTTAAATCATAATTATGTAAATTGAAAGTGTTTTGTTTCATGATTTTTTGTTGGAATTTGTCATTATTAATCTCTCTTAAACCATTTATTCAGTTTATTTATAATTGAATAATTTAAGACGTAACTGTGTCACATTATATTTAGCTCTTCAGTTTCACTGTTAAGTTCTGCCATCTACTGGTCTTTTTGTGTGCCTGAAGTCCAGGCTCTCACAACTTGTGTATTTTTGCCTTGCGTTTTGTGTGCTTTCCAGTAACTGCCGTGAGTAGGATTAGATGTTTAGGTTTAATAATTTCATGGTCATTCTTTTCTGTGTTTTAGATTATTGACAGGGAAAAACATCAGCACAGAAAAGGATGCTGTAGAGGTAATTGATTACTTTCCGTCCAATCTTTTATTGTTTATGTTTTAATGACAAAATAAACTGTTGTTTCATGCTTCATAAAGTTATTGTTGATTTAATACATCCTCCGTTATCTCACTAATTGTCTATCTGCAGGTTATGGACCTTCTCCATGCAATGGGCCCAGACACAGTGGTCATCACCTCCTCTGATCTGCCTTCCAGACTGGGAGATCGCTTCCTGGTGTCACTGGGCAGCCAGCGGCATGGTACATGATGTGTGAATTATTTTGCATATGTGTGTCTGTGTATACAGCCAAAATTCACATTCACAACATGTTTTGTGTCCAGTTCATCCCGACGGCAGCAGGACGACACAGAGAGTTCGAATAGAAGTCCCTAAAGTGGATGCTGTCTTTGTGGGAACTGGAGACTTGTTTGCTGCTATGCTGCTAGCGTGGACACACCACTATCCTAATGACCTAAAGGTAAAAAGATACCAGTGTTCCAATTACAGTGAGGTGCGCAATAATTATAAATACGTAACAACACATTAAGGTTATAAAAAAATATTAGATTTATTATTTAGCTGTAGTAATAACAATGAAAACACGCATAGATGCTAATTGTTAAACTATAATGACTAATTTATTTTTACTGTCCCCACTCTCTCACTTAGATGGCCTGCGAGAAGACTTTTTCAGTGATGCACCATGTTATCCAGAGGACCATTACATATGCTCACGGTAGGAAAAGTAGGGTTTGTTAGCCATTCACTATGTCCAAGCACTATGCTGATTTTTTTTTTTTTAATTTTATACAAGAAACAGTAATAAAACCTTCATAAGTGAGTAGCTAATATCTAATAACTAACTTGTTTATTGGTGTTTTACTATGACTTATTGGTGTTTTACTATGACTTTGAGAGACTTGTGGGTTACTAAAAAATAAATGACAAAATTGTGTACACATTACGATTTAGATAAAACAGACATAATTCTCTTAGTGAAATCAAACAATCCACACAGAACTTTTGATCCACCACGGGGTTCTTTTTTCATCGTTTGCGATTAGTGAGGAATAAAAGAGATAATGTTTTATTTGATTTATTTAATCATTCTGGCATTCTTATATCTATAGACACAACATGATTCTCATCTCCGAAACAGCTGTCATTGCAAAAGTTAGAAATGATGTGGTTTTTGTACACTGTTTTATTTCTTCAAGTAACCTTAGGAATTCTAGTATTGTTCATTTTAAAGTTACCAATAGCATACCTGTATATTTCCTTTCCATGCAATAAATAAAATCGCACGTACTGTATCTTCTGCTGCTGTTTGTATGTTGTAAAATTATTATATACAATCATCAATTAAAATCTTAGTTTGAGCTGGTGAAATAAAATGAATGAACCATCCATCCATTTTCTACCGTTTATCCTGTGCATGGTGGGGGTTAAATGGTAAGTGTCCTTTTTTTTTTTAAATAAGGCTTTTTTATCATTATTGACAACTCAAACTGAGTTGTCTATCCCAGCATCATTGGGCGAAGGCGGAGCACAACCTGGACAAGTTGCTAGTTCAACGCAGGGTTTACTATTTACACTCACATTCACTGCTATGGGCAATTTAAGGTAACCATTTGAAACCTAAACCCCCTTGCATTATTTTGGACTGTGGAGAATATGATACACACACAGGCAGAACATGCACACTCCACACAGAAAGACAGCAGAGCAATAGTGGTAATCCCTGCACCAGTTTATAAAAAAGCTTTTTCTCCTGAGCCTTGGAAAAAGACGTTCAGTGACTTTTTCCAAGGTTTTTAAATCTTATATATAAATCTTAGTGGAGAAAAAGAAAACCTTTGATTGCATCAATCACTGCCTGCAGGGGGCACTCTTTAGTGCTGCTGCTTTTAAGTTTAAAGGTTATTAGGTCGCATTCTATAAATTCTGCCAGTTGTGCAGCTGTTAAGAAGATTACTGGCTCACATTAAGGAAAAAATGTATAAACCCCTGCCTAACCCTATCTCTCTCTTTCTCTCCCTTTCTCTTAGAGTTAGCAGGTCCTGGTCAGAGGCCCAGTCCACCCCAGCTGGAGCTAAGGATGGTTCAAAGTAAAGCTGACATAGAGGACCCCGCTATAGTTACAGAGGCCACAGTCATATCCTAACATTACTGATCCATAAGACTCATACTGACACATACTGACTCCTGTTCACCTTTAAACCTTTTCTCGCTAAATATCTCATCTCTGTAAACCTTGCGTATAATTTCCAAACTCCCAACACGTCAACATCCTGACTCCTAAAAAACCATTACAATTGTAACCCCCTTTAAGTCCTCAATGTCTTAAGCCCTTAAACTGAACCTTAAACCTGTAACTCCGGAGCCCTTTACTTCCCTGTTTGGAAACCAGAGCCATAGATAGACAGTTTGGTCAAGTCAGACTGTGGACTATTTCTGGTATAACAGGGTTTATTCCTGGAACAATGTAGAACTTAACTTAAGTGAGCTAAAATAATATTATCAGTATCATGAAAATGTATATAATAAACAATGAAATTAAATATTATTGATGTCACAAGTATTCAGTAACATCTTGATGCTGATTTTGTCCAACCAATAATCAAATGTCAAAATTTAATTTAATTTAAATTATGACTTCAACACTTTTATTGATTTATTGATTAATCAGTGAATCAAGAACTCTGTCTCTCTCTCTATCCGGCTTCAAGCCTGTTTCATTAATGAAGAATGTTTTGTTTTTTTGTCGGTTTGGATTGTTAATAGGCGTTTAGAGACAGTTCAGCTTATTTAACTGAAAAACAAAAGTGAATTGAGTCCATCTGCAGAATGTTCGCCAAACAGTCCACTTTAAACTAACTAAACATAAACTTGATCGCCCTGTTACTGCCACTCCACTCACATACCCTCTATATTATACAGACCCCCTTCCCATCTTGCAGCAATGATGTAATGTTGAGCAAGTCTAATCCCCAAGACCTCTGGAAAATATAACAAAAAGGAAGAAAAAAAAATCATTGCACAATGTATAGTTGATGTATAGATGTTGTAATATAACTGTATTGGACCATTTGTATTATATTTTCTCTCTGATCTGTGTGTTGCACCATTGTGTTGATGCTATTGTACGCATCACAGTGTCACCAAACAGAGATGGGCTCCCTGTTGCTCCAGTCATTGTCAGTTGGTAGTAACTGTCTAATAGGCATTGCATATAGTTGAACCTCTTTTATCTCAATGTAGCATAAATAAAAATGGGCAACAGGAGCTCCCTGTGCCCTTCCTGGTTGGTTTCACTTGTGCCACACAAATCAGAAATTGGCTAATTCTGTGATGGAACCGTCCCACATTAGGCTGGGCAATTCTCAGCCGTGTTTTAGCCCAGAACTCTATGTCTAATAGTTGCGCCAATGAAATTCTGGAGGCCCCACTTGCCCCATGTCTCGTAGCATCTTTGTAAATGTTTGCTTCACTTGGTCAAATTTTGATTGGATGACAGGTTTTCTAAGTTTAATTTAACATTAGAACACTGCAGAAGTGTTTGGCCAATGCGATCTGTTTGATATGACCCCCCCTCCCTTAGTAAAGCATAGAATATCTCTGATATTCTCTGAACAACTATTTTGTTCAGTAATGTAAATTTGTGGAAAAATGTACATCACTATTTTCCATAACTAAAGGTAACTTCTTCAAATTACATGAAGTGTGATAAGACAGAAGCAAAGAATGAGACCATGACATGTAACACTGGTTGTGAGCCATTTTAAAATTGATAACGTCGGTTACGGCATGTGCTGAGCTACCACAGCACCTCTACCCTTCAGAATCAAGTTTTATACTCCCCTTGTTGCTTCCTAGTTTGAAAGTTCTGCAATCTTCAATATAGTTCTCAAGATATTAGGAAGTGTAAACAGAGGTTTAAAAAAAGGGAGTCAGTGCACCACCTCAGCTGGATGTATTGTTCTGGACAGGCCAGTGTAATTCTGTACTGTTTTTATTGTACTCTGATACTGCCTTAGGAACCTAACATCATTAATACAATACTACTCACTGAGGAAGAGGGAGGAGGCAGGGGAAGGAAGGAAGGAACATTGAGGTGTCTTAAATGTAGGTACAGTATATCTGTACTACTGTGCGCCTGAAATTATTTTTGTTTTTTTACAGTAATGATTTCATTGTGTGATTTAATTTTTCTTTCAATAAACTTTGTGAAAAACACCGATCACAATTTTTCTTCAAATCTCAAAGATATTCAATTAAAAAAGTAAACCAGAGAAATCAGTCTTGGCTTTTAGGAAAACTTGAAGATTTTTAGTAATTTTGCTTTATAAATACCCTTTAGTTTTTTCTGGAGATTCAAAAGTAATCTAAAATTTTTGGATCATTGTTGAGGTGGAAAAAAGTGCATTGTAATTTTTAAAATGGCAATAGTTAATATTGGTTTTTGTATTAGTAAGGTTGTTTGGTGCAGTTATAGCACTAATTTTCATACCAATAACACACTGCTGCGTGTGTGAGCTTGTGGCCAATCGGCTGAGCTTCGCTATAATTAACTTGTGCACTATCCAATCCTTTTCTTTCTGTTATTGAACCTGTTAGCTGTGTTTTCAGGCTAATATGTGTCAATCGTGTCCATGTGTGAGAGTGTTTGTACATGTGTATATATGTCCTTTATGCTCACTATAGTATTTCCTAAAAACTATTAAAAATGGGAATAAGCAAGCCGGAGGGTAAAAACCACGGAGACAAGAACACTGTACAATGGAGGTGACAACAGGTATGTTCAAGAGCACAATCATTCTGTGATGTGCAGTGTTGGATGACAAATTTTTTTGTGGACTTACGTTTACTTAATTCCTCACACCCCGTTTCTTCTCCTTCCCATTTGAAGCTGTCCACCAGTCTTCCTGCAGGTCCAGTCTGTGTCTGTGTTGCCAGTATAAACTTTAGCCTTGCTGTGTGTGTTTATGTTTGTTAGATGATGACTCCCATCATACCCCTCTGCTTGATTGTCACAACTTTCCCCACCGCCTCAATGCCAGCTTGCTTGCTGTGTTTTTTGTGATACTACTTGAGTTTGCTGCCCTTCTGTCATTAAGGAGAAAATGGTGCCGTGACCTACACTGCTAACCCCGCTTTTAATAACTCCTTATTCTCACTGCCACTGATAGTTTTTTTTACCTACACCCCATCTGTTCCACACATCTGAAGTGAGTTGCATCAGCTCTTCTATTTCATCTGTGTCTGTGTGAAAATACCTTCTCAAGTTCTTGGTTCTTCTTATTTATCAAACTGAGTTTGCGCATTTTGAACTTAAGAATTGTACTGACAACCAATCTCTGCAACCTGTTTTTATTTAATTTTCTTTAAAGATAATAATTCTTAAAAATACATAAATAGCTGGTGCAACCCATGAGGATCAGCACCTTTAAATCTGAGGCCATGGTTCTCAGCGAGAAAAGGGTGGATTGCCCACTCTGGGTCGGGGGAGAGTCACTTCCCTAAGTGGAGGAGTTCAAGTATCTTGGGGTCTTGTTCAAGAGTGAGGGAAAAATGGAGTGGGAGATTGACAGACGGATTGGAGCAGCGTCGGCAGTGATGCGGACGCTGAAGCGGTCTGTTGTGGTGAAGAGAGAGCTGGGCCAGAAGGCAAAGCTTTCAATTTACAGGTCAATCTACGTCCCAACTCTCACCAATGGTCATGAGCTCTGGGTAGTCACCCAAAGAAGGAGATCGCAAATACAAGCGGCCGAAATGAGCTTCCTTCGCAGTGTGGCTGGACTCAGCCTTAGAGATAGGGTGAAGAGCTCAGACATCCGGGAGAGGCTCAGAGTAGAGCCGCTGCTCCTCCGCGTTGAGAGGAGCCAGTTGAGGTGGTTCGGGCATCTCGTCAGGATGCCTCCTGGACGTCTCCCTGGGGAGGTGCCCATCCGGGAGGAGACCCCGGGGCAGACCAAGGACACGCTGGAGAGATTATATCTCTCGGCTGGCTTGGGAACGTCTTGGTGTCCCCTCGGAGGAATTGGTGGAAGTGGCCGGGGAGAGGAACGTCTGGATCTCCCTGCTCAGGCTGTTGCCCCCGCGACCCAGATAAGCGGCAGAAAACGAAACAAAAGAAAAACCCCAAATATTGGTTGCTTTGTATTTTTTTCAATTCTTCATTTGTAATAAAATTAGGCTTAATTGGCTTAATATGATTTTTCCGCTATTAAATTTAATTGAAGATGATTTTAAAAATAATGTTCTAATATTCCAGTTCAGAATTAACTAATACTCATATTAGAAATCACAAATCAATTGTGAAAAATAAAATAAAACAAAACATTAATAAAAGATGTAAAACATAGCAAGTCCAGTCTAAAATTTTATTAGTATCGTATTGCGTCACTTCCTGTTGTTTGTGTCTGGTCGTCTTGCTGTTCCTTGCTGAGAGGGTTTTTAACGACATTAATTGTTTAACTGCTTTGTACTGAATGTGTAAACCCTGTACTTAAGCACCCTTTAGCCCTCTCTCTTTTAGTGAATTTATCGCTAGTCTTACAACCGTTCTGTGTCGCGATAACCAACTCAGGTATTTTTCCTGGCGCACAACAATGGCTTCTCCCTCTCGTTCTCCTATTCTCTCTTGCTCAGTGTGTCACGTGTTTAGTTATTCCTCTGCCCCTTTTAGTGATAATTGTACCTGTACTAAGTGTAGTTTATTTGCTGCGTTGGAGGCGAGGCTTAGTGATTTGGAGGCTACGATCCGCACCTTGCAAACCAAACCAGTAGCTTCGCTAGCTAGCCAGCCCCCATTAGCCGGTGCGGGTCGACTGAGAGCAGCTCCCGAGCAGTCGGGAAACCAGGGAAGTTGGGTGACTGTTCGAAGGAAGCATAGTCCTAAGCAGAAGCCCACGGTTCACCACCCACCCGTTCACGTTTCCAACAGATTTTCCCCACTCAGTGACGCACCCGCTGAGAAACCAACTCTAGTAATTGGCAGCTCTATTTTGCGAAACGTGACATTTTCCACACCAGCGGCCATAGTCAAATGTATTCCTGGGGCCAGAGCGGGC
Organism: Mola mola; assembly: GCA_001698575.1. Classification (NCBI taxonomy): domain Eukaryota; kingdom Metazoa; phylum Chordata; class Actinopteri; order Tetraodontiformes; family Molidae; genus Mola; species Mola mola. Next base: position 1,061,961 of record KV751325.1, read on the forward strand.
GACGTGGAATCAAATTTAAAGCTGCTGGCAAAAAGTAAACGTAAATACAGTAAGATTGTAATTCATGTCGGCGGTAATGACGTTCGGCTACGCCGGTCGGAAGTCACTAAAGTTAATGTTGAGTCGGTGTGTGCTTTTGCCAAAACACTGTCGGACTCCGTAGTTTTCTCTGGTCCCCTGCCTAACCTGACCAGTGACGATATGTTTAGCCGCATGTCGTCGTTCAACCGCTGGCTGTCGAGGTGGTGTCCAGCAAACGACGTGGGTTTCATTGATAATTGGCAAACTTTCTGGGGAAGACCTGGTCTAATGAGGAGAGACGGCATCCATCCTACTTGGGATGGAGCTGCTCTCATTTCTAGAAATATGGCCAGATTTATTAGTCAGCCAAATTGACAATTCAGAGTTGAGGCCAGGAAGCAGAGTTGCAGTCTTACACGCTTCTCTGCGCTTCCTTTAGAGTCATCCACCTACAACCCCATAGAGACTGTGTCTGTCCCCCGTCCACATAAATTCACTAAATTCACTAAATCAAATAAGAGTTCACATAGGAACTTAATAAAAATCAACACCACTAATGAGGCAGTTTACAAAGTAAAGAGACTTAAATGTGGACTCTTGAATATCAGATCCCTATCATCTAAAGGTGTATTAATAAATGAGCTTATATCAGATAACAATATTGATTTATTCTGCCTTACTGAAACTTGGCTGTGCCAAGACGAATATGTAAGTCTTAATGAATCCACTCCTCCCAGTCACATTAACACACACATTCCCAGAGACACTGGCAGAGGTGGTGGAGTTGCAGCCATTTTCAATTCTGCCCTATTAATAAACCCTAAGCCCAAACAAAAATTTAGTTCATTTGAAAATCTCATTCTTAGCATTTCCGATCCAACCATGAAAACTCCAATTATGTTTGTTATAGTGTATCGAGCACCTGGACCCTACACTGAATTTTTATCTGAATTTTCAGAGTTTCTCTCAGCTTTGGTCCTCAAAACAGATAAAGTCATTATTGTAGGTGACTTTAATATCCATGTAGACATTGAAAACGACAGCCTTGGTACGGCATTTCTCTCACTATTAGATTCATTCGGCTTCTGTCAGTGTGTACAAGAATCAACACACACTTTTAATCACACCCTTGATCTTGTTCTGACATATGGCATTGAAATTGAGCATTTAAATGTCTCTGCGCAAAATCTGCTTTTATCAGATCATTATCTTCTAACATTTGAATTTCTGCTCATCAACTATAAACCAAGAGTCACTAGTTATTATAGCAGATGCATATCTGAGGACACTGTTGAAAATTTTAAAGAAATTATTCCCTCTGCATTAATTTCAGTGCCATATCCCAAAATAACAGAGGAGTCATATCTTAAATTTAGCCCCTCCCAGCTTGATCACCTTGCCGATTTCACTGCCGGCTCTCTACGTGCTTCACTCGATTCCATTGCCCCAGTTAAAAAGAAAACAAAACCAGTAAAGAGACTAGCTCCGTGGTATAATCTTAACACTCGCAAGTTAAAACAGAAAACTCATAAACTTGAAAAGAAATGGCGTTCCACTAAACTGGAAGAGCCACACATGGCCTGGCAGGATAGCCTTAAAGTATACAGGAAGGCCCTTCGCCGAGCAAGAAAAGACTACTATTCAGCGTTGATAGAAGAAAACAAGAATAAGCCCAGGATCCTTTTCAGCACTGTAGCCAGGCTGACTGAGAGCCATCATTCTATTGAACCATGCATTCCTAGAGCCCTCACCTGTAATGATTTTATGAACTTCTTCAATAATAAAATTAGACTTATCAGAGAAAATATCCTACACTCCACAGATTCCAGTTCAGCAACAGGAATTATAGAGGCTGTTATTAGTCCTGATGTGTGTTTGGAAAGCTTCCATCCAATTGACCTTAAGGAACTAACGACAACATTATCTTCATCTAAATCATCAACCTGTATACTAGACCCCATACCTACTAGGTTGCTCAAAGAGGTTTTACCCCTAATTAGAAATCCACTACTAAACATTATCAATCTATCCCTTGTAACAGGTTATGTGCCCCAGTCATTTAAAGTAGCTGTAATTAAACCGCTCCTAAAAAAACCTACCCTAGACCCAGAAGTTTTAGCCAACTATAGACCAATATCCAACCTCCCCTTTCTTTCAAAGATTCTAGAGAAAGCAGTAGCGAAACAACTATGTGGCTTTCTTCAGTATAATAGTCTATTTGAAGAGTTTCAGTCAGGTTTTAGAAAGCATCACAGCACAGAAACGGCATTGGTAAAAGTTACAAATGACCTCCTCACTGCATCTGATGCGGGACTTATCTCTATACTAGTCTTATTAGATCTTAGTGCAGCTTTTGACACTATCGATCATCACATCTTACTACAGAGGATGGAACACCAAATTGGCATTAAAGGATCTGCTCTAAGATGGTTTAAGTCCTACCTATCTGATAGATATAATTTTGTTCATGTTAATGATGAATCATCAAGATATGACAAGGTTAGTCATGGAGTCCCACAAGGTTCTGTGCTTGGACCATTACTATTTACTCTATATATGCTTCCTGTAGGTAAAATTATTAGAAAGCACTCCATACATTTTCACTGTTATGCAGATGACACACAACTATACTTATCAATGAAGCCAGATGAAACCCATCAGTTAGCTAATCTACAGTCATGTCTTAAGGACATTAAAAACTGGATGTTTCATAACTTTTTAATGTTAAACTCTGACAAAACTGAAGTCATTGTGCTGGGCCCCAAACACATTAGAGACTCATTATCCAGCAACATAGTTAATCTGGATGGCATTGCCTTGGCCTCCAGCACCACTGTCAGAAACCTGGGTGTTATCTTTGACCAGGAGCTGTCTTTTAAATCACATGTTAAACAGATTTCAAGGACCGCCTTCTTTCACCTCCGTAACATTGCTAAAATCCGGCACATCCTGTCTCAACAAGATGCAGAAAAACTAGTTCATGCGTTTGTTACTTCCAGGCTGGACTACTGTAATTCTTTATTTTCAGGTTGCCCTAACAAAATTTTAAAAACTCTTCAGTTAATCCAAAATGCAGCAGCGCGTGTACTGACTAGAACTAATATCAGAGACCATATTTCCCCCATACTGGCTTCTCTGCACTGGCTCCCCGTTAAATTTAGAATAGAATTTAAAATCCTTGTTCTCACCTACAAAGCTATTCATGGTCAGTCACCATCTTATCTTGAACAGCTCATAGTACCCTATCGCCCATCCAGAACCTTACGCTCCCAGGATGCAGGGTTATTGGTGATCCCAAGAATTTCCAAAAGTAGAATGGGAGGCAGAGCTTTCAGCTATCAAGCTCCTCTCCTGTGGAACTATCTTCCAGTCTTGGTACGGGAGGCAGACACACTCTCTGATTTTAAGAGTAGGCTTAAAACCTTCCTTTTTGATAAAGCTTATAGTTAAGGCTGGCCTATCTAGCCCTTAGTTATGCTGCTATAGGCTTAGGTTGCTGGGGGAACACTCCATGATTCACTGAGCTTTCTTCTCTCCCCCCTCTGACTCCGACTCCTTCTCTGCTCCTGTAAATGTCCATATCCTTACACTAACTTTACTTCTTCCCCGGAGTCGTTGTGCTTTACCATCCTGCAGGTTTTTCTAGGTCGCGGTGGGAGGTGCTGCTGTGGTCCTGCCTGATGCCCCCTGGCCACATTAGGAAAGGAGATCCTGTGACTTGGATCCTGTGACTTGGATCCTAGGCTGGATTTCCAAGTGCAAATCGGGACCCACAGATCACAATGGCTTCTGGGTCAATAGACTACACCTGCTTCTGGACCCCTACACTTCACATATCCCTGGATTTACAGATTCTACGTACTCTTGGACTCAGCAACACCCAGATCTTCCTATATGGAGTACAATGACTCCTGGACCAACAGAGTCCACCTGCGTCTGGATCACTAGACTTTCCATACATCCGGACTCATAGAATCCACAGACTCTGGGACTCATGGATGTTTTATGCATTCTAAATGAACTGTTGTTATCATGTTTTTGTGTTCTGTACAAGTGACATTTATTGCACGTCTGTCCGTCCTAGGAAGAAGGATCCCTGCTCTGTGGCTCTTCCTGAGGTTTCTTATTTTCCCTGTTTAGGGTTTTTTAAGTTTTTCCTCACCCGGTTCGAGGGTCTAAGGGCAGAGGATGCCACATCTGTACAGTTTGTGAAAGCCCAGTGAGATAATGTGTAAATTGTGATTTCGGGCTTTACAAATAAAATTTGATTTGATAAAACTTATCTTAGATTCTATGCATTTACAGCAGAAACATAACAATAGCTGTAAAACTGCTGGGTTGGATGACAATGGATAATTACCTGCTTTTCATGATGTACCAATTAGATAATTTTACAATATTGCACTTTACAAGTAATTTTACAGTGTGTGGTTTATGAAAGCATTTTGGCTTGAATTATTGACTCTAACTTCATTATCAGCTGGAGACTGAGTGGCCCAATAGTAACCAAGCAGGAATCACAATGGTAAAAAAAAAAACCCCATAAAGGCTGCACTCTCTCAGTCCTCCCATGTGGCTTTGCTTCTGTTCCTTCATATCTATAACACCCTCCACCATTCCCCATCCAATTGGTTACTAAATAGTTAACAGCTCAAAAATGCAGTGACCCAAATTGCCTGTGTCCGACTGTGATCCCCTCATCTCCTGGGCCAAAATTTCATCTCCGCCATTTTGTTTTTCTGTTCTTGGTCAAAACAAAGTGGGGAAATGTATTAATCATTGTTTGCTAACTGTTTTTTGGTGCTATGTTTTTGGAGCATTGCAAATATTTTCTAAAATGTTACAATAAAAGATTGTAGTTTACAAATTCATGTTTTGTAATATATATATATATGAGAAATGTATGTTCAAATGCAATAAAAAGATTAAGAATTGTGAAAATTTGTATGATTATTTTTTATCTTTTTTTCTTCCTGCATGCTGACTTGTCTGGAAAAATATCATCATCATCAGCATCAGCAATCAACGCTACAAGCAGAAACCGCAGAAACGGTGAGTATCCGGTTCACCATTTCTGTAGTTGCTGCATTGGGCAGTGCACCCCTTTATGTAATACACTTACTGTGTAGTACATAATCATTGAATGGTCTAACATTACCATAATATGAAATGACATGCAGCATAACATATCAGGTACAGACTCTGGAGGACTCAGAATGCAGAGACTCAAAGAGAGGTTCTTAATCAAATCCGTTTTAATCAGGAAATGGGTTGACACCGGGAGATCAAACTAACAAGCGAAGGTACAGTTTAAGGCAACAGGCAAACACAGTAATCAAGGAACAAAACAAGATCAAACACAAGGGACTCGCGAGGAATATACGCTGGACTGCTCACTGGAAAAGACAAGACAATATGGCCCGGGAGGAAAGGGACAAAGGGTTTAAATACATAAGGCAGGGGTAGACAATTAGACACAGTTGAAACACATTCAGGAGGAGAGGCATTCACACAAACCTGAGGGAGAAGACTTGACAGGACATAGGAATTAAGATACAAACAAAACTTTAAAATAAAACAGGAAACACAGAATGACCCTAACAGACAGACACTTAACACTACCAGACCCTGACATAAAAGCATTATTTAGTAACATAGGTGGAAATGTAAATAAGTAGGAATTTTTTACATTCACCCAGTTCAAGGGTCTAAGAGCAGAGAGTATTGCATCTGAACAGTTTGTAAAAGCCCTCTGAGAAACTGTAATTTGTGAATTTGGGCTATACAAATAGAATTTGATTGACTTTGATTGTCATAACTGGTGTAGAAGTGACATGATGTCTCTCCAGAGGTGCATTTGTTTTATGCACCAGTAAAGCTGCAATAGAGTCTGGGCCAAATCCAGCTCTAGAGGAAAAGTAAATGTACTCGTCTCCTTAATGTAATCCTGGAAAGCAGCATAACGACAGGAGTGTACCTTTTCATCTCTGCCCAAATATTTGTGTAATTCTTCCCATTTTCAAAAATTGTTTAGGCAGTTTATCCTCTTAGACTAATACTACATTTGCAGCCTTCAGTTCTGTAGAAAACAGGAGAAGAGCAGTGTACTGATCGTAATTCCAAGAGATATATTCCTTTTTCCATCGTGTTCCAAATTTGTCCATGAGGCGCTGTCAGTATTTCCATTGTTTCCCTCTAGCTGACCTTGAATTATATAAGGTATCACTGATGGTACAGTACCACGTGTTGTGTTGTGTAAAAAATGTGATGCAGTAAGGGGGACAGGTTCCTCACTGCCGTTGTGAGTAAAAGTGATGTGATACGAAATAACAACTGCTTCAGCTTCTGTCAGGACCGCTTCAATTTCCTAATACCTGAGAGAAGCTGTTCCAATTACTTTGTGCATGCAGGTTTTCACTGACCTCACCAGTCTCTCCTACATGCCACCCAACCAAGCAGCTTTTTCCACAATACACTTCCAAGTCATTTGTTTTTCTGTAAAGAATTCCTGTAATTCTTTGGATAACCGGGAATTCCATAATGCATCCAGATCCTTTTGACTTTTTGCATAATCTTAACATACAGTATTACATAGTCCTCTGCGTGACACAAAACATCTGAATGCAAGCAGAGAGGTTTCAGTAATCATATCCGTTATTAATTCCAGATGAATTGCGGTGACTTCCCTTGTGAACAGAGCTATATAAACTTTTTCCTGGGATTTGCAATAAAAAGGACTAGCAAAAATCTACCAAAATGAGGAACTTCTTTAACCTTTTAATTCATTTCATGAATGCAGCACTTGTTGGCAATCAACTACCTACATGCTGTTGTTCAAATTTTAAGTATGTCATTTGTAACCTGCCTCCCACTGTCAACATTCTGTTCTCATCCAAAAAGGGGCATAATAGCTTTATTTTGGACTATTACTTTACCTCTTAGTAACTGAGGGATTTCTTCAGGAAAACTTTGGTTCTGCTACTTGGCTCCAATACAGCTCTGAGGCAGAGATTTCTTCAGCTATCAAACTCCTGTCAGTTCTGGTTTGCACTGGCATTGGTAAGGAATCTACAGACCCAAGAATTGACACGTAACACTCAGTTAAGGTCATTGTATTTTTTCAGCTCTAGTATTTCTCCATTGTTTGGACTTTCTGAACATGCCAAATAGATAGTTTCAACAGCAGAGATGTGCGTTTTCAGGGGGTTCAAGATTAATTTTACAGTAATAAATTTCTCTTTGTTTGAGCCACTTTTAACTAGACCACCAGAGAATTCTCTCGCAGCTTATTGACACTCATGCCTCTTGTTTCAACATCTGCAGGATTTTCATTTCAAATCAAATCAAATAAAATTTTATTTGTATAGCCCGAAATCACAATTTACACATTATCTGACTGGGCTTTGACAAACTGTACAGATGTGACACACTCTGACCTTAGACCATTGAACCGGGTGAGGAAAAACTTAAAAAACCCTAAACAGGGAAAATAAGAAACCTCAGGAAGAACCACAGAGGAGGGATCCTTCTTCCTAGGACGGACAGACGTGCAAAAGATGTCACTTGTATGGAACACCACAGCATGATAACAGTTTACTTAGAATATATAAAACATCCATGAGTCCCAGAGTCTGTGAAATCTATAAATCCAGATGTATGGAAAGTCTAGTGATCCAGACGCAGGTGGACTTTGTTGGTCCAGGAGTCATTGTACTCCATGTAGGAAGATCTGGGTGTTGCTGAGTCCAAGAGTATGTAGAATCTGTAAATCCAGGGATATGTGAAGTGTAGTGGTCCAGAAGCAGGTGTAGTCTATTGATCCAGAAGCCATTGTGATCTGTGGGTCCCGATTTGCACTTGGAAATCCAGCCTAGGATCCAAGTCACAGGATCCGAGTCACAGGATCTCCTTTCCTAATGTGGCCAGGAGGCATCAGGCAGGACCACAGCAGCGCCTCCCACCGCAACCTAGAAAAACCTGCAGGATGGTAAAGCACAACGACTCCGGGGAAGAAGTAAAGTTAGTGTAAGGATATGGACATTTACAGGAGCAGAGAAGGAGTCGGAGTCAGAGGGGGGAGAGAAGAAAGCTCAGTGAATCATGGAGTGTTCCCCCAGCAACCTAAGCCTATAGCAGCATAACTAAGGGCTAGATAGGCCAGCCTTAACTATAAGCTTTATCAAAAAGGAAGGTTTTAAGCCTACTCTTAAAATCAGAGAGTGTGTCTGCCTCCCGTACCAAGACTGGAAGATAGTTCCACAGGAGAGGAGCTTGATAGCTAAAAGCTCTGCCTCCCATTCTACTTTTGGAAATTCTTGGGATCACCAATAACCCTGCATCCTGGGAGCGTAAGGTTCTGGATGGGCGATAGGGTACTATGAGCTGTTCAAGATAAGATGGTGACTGACCATGAATAGCTTTGTAGGTGAGAACAAGGATTTTAAATTCTATTCTAAATTAACCGGGGAGCCAGTGCAGAGAAGCCAGTATGGGGGAAATATGGTCTCTGATATTAGTTCTAGTCAGTACACGCGCTGCTGCATTTTGGATTAACTGAAGAGTTTTTAAAATCTTATTAGGGCAACCTGAAAATAAAGAATTACATTAACGCAGCCTGGAAGTAACAAATGCGTGAACTAGTTTTTCTGCATCTTGTTGAGACAGGATGTGCCGGATTTTAGTAATGTTACGGAGGTGAAAGAAGACAGTCCTTGAAATCTGTTTTACATGTGAGTTAAAAGATAGCTCCTGGTCAAAGATAACACCCAGGTTTCTGACAGATGGGCTGGAGGCCAAGGCAATGCCATCCAGATTAACAATGTTGTTGGATAATGAGTCTCTAATGTGTAGGGCCCAGTACAATGACTTCAGTTTTGTCAGAGTTTAACATTAAAAAGTTATGAGGCATCCGTTTTTTAATGTCCTTAAGACATGTCTGTAGATTAGCTAGCTGATGGGTTTAATTTGGCTTCATTGATAAGCATAGTTGTGTGTCATCTGCATAGGAATGAAAATGTATGGAGTGCTTTCTAACAATATTACCTAAACAAAGCATGTATATAGTGAATAGTAATGGTCCAAGCACAGAACCTTGTGGGACTCCATGACTAACCTTGTCATATCTTGATGATTCATCATTAACATGAACAAAATTATATCTATCAGATAGGTAGGACTTAAACCATCTTAGAGCAGATCCTTTAATGCCAATTTGGTGTCCCATCCTCTGTAGTAAGATGTGATGATCGATAGTGTCAAAAGTGATGATCTATAGTGTCAAAAGCTGTACTAAGATCTAATAAGACTAGTATAGAGATAAGTCCCTCATCAGATGCAGTGAGGAGGTCATTTGCAACTTTTACCAGTGCCATTTCTGTACTGTGATGCTTTTTAAAACCTGACTGAAACTCTTCAAATAGACAATTATACAGAAGAAAGCCACATAGTTGTTTTGCTACTGCTTTCTCTAGAATCTTTGAAAGAAAGAGGAGGTTGGATATTGGTCTATAGTTGGCTAAAACTTCTGGGTCCAGGGTAGGTTTTTTTAGGAGATAACCTGTTACAATGGATAAATTGATAATATTTAGTAGTGGATTGCTAATTAAGGGTAAAACCTCTTTGAGCAACCTAGTAGATATGGGGTCTAGTATACAGGTTGACAATTTAGATGAAGATAATGTCGTTAGTTCATGAAGGTCAATTGGATGAAAGTCTAGGAATGCATGGTTCAATAGAATGATGGCTCTCAGTCAGCCTGGCTACAGTGCTGCAAAGGATCCTGGGCTTATTCTTGTTTTCTTCTATCAACGCTGAATAGTAGTCTTTTCTTGCTCAGCGAAGGGCCTTCCTGCATACTTTAAGGCTATCTTGCCAGGCCATGCGTGACTCTTCCAGTTTAGCGGAACGCTGTTTCTTTTCAAGTTTATGAGTTTTCTGTTTTAACTTGCGAGTGTTAAGATTATACCACGGAGCTAGTCTCTTTACTGGTTTTGTTTTCTTTTTAACTGGGGCAATGGAATCGAGTGAAGCACGTAGAGAGCCGGCAGTGAAATCGGCAAGGTGATCAAGCTGGGAGGGGCTAAATTCAAGATATGACTCCTCTGTTATTTTGGGATATGGCACTGAAATTAATGCAGAGGGAATAATTTCTTTAAAATTTTCAACAGTTTCCTCAGATATGCATCTGCTATAATAACTAGTGACTCTTGGTTTATGGTTGATGAGCAGAAATTCAAATGTTAGAAGATAATGATCTGATAAAAGCAGATTTTGCGCAGAGACATTTAAATGCTCAATTTCAATGCCATATGTCAGAACAAGATCAAGGGTGTAATTAAAAGTGTGTGTTGATTCTTGTACAACCTGACAGAAGCCAAATGAATCTAATAGTGAGAGAAATGCCGTACCAAGGCTGTCGGTTTCAATGTCTACATGGATATTAAAGTCACCTACAATAATGACTTTATCTGTTTTGAGGACCAAAGCTGAGAGAAACTCTGAAAATTCAGATAAAAATTCAGTGTAGGGTCCAGGTGCTCGATACACTATAACAAACATAATTGGAGTTTTCATGGTTGGATCGGAAATGCTAAGAATGAGATTTTCAAATGAACTAAATTTTTGACTGGGTTTCAGGTTTATTAATAGGGCAGAATTGAAAATGGCTGCAACTCCACCACCTCTGCCAGTGTCTCTGGGGATGTGTGTGTTAATGTGAAGGGGAGGAGTGGATTCATTAAGACTTACATATTCAGACAATTAGATATATTACAGGGCATAGTCCTTCGCTCGGAACCTTAAGCAGCGCGGGGCGGTGGTTGGTGGCACACCACAGCACCATGCTCCTCCTCCGGGTACCCAACTCTCCTCTCCCCTCCAGGGTTAGGAGGGGGGGTTCAATGTCTCCTACTCTATGCCCTGACTGAAATCATCTACAGACAAACACTTATCAAGTGTAGATGGCACAATAGAATTGGATATTGTTGCTATTTTTTTCAAATATTGTTGACTGGTTGATGCCAAAAGAAACGGATAAGGGAATGCTCCAAATGGAATTCTAGTCATGCACGTGATGGATATACTAGCTTCTCCATTGGGTTTCAGTAATTCATTTTTCCATAGAAATCTTAATGCATCCATGTCATGTCCTCCAATAGAAATGTGCAAAAAAGCTTTCCCCATGTCCGACATAAATGCCACTCCATGCTGTCTGAAATTTAACAAGTCACTGAGAGACTCAAGATTCAGATTTGTGGAATGTTATTAAAGAGTCATTTAGGGATTGTTCAATGTCTCCTACACCGCTCTCCAGCGTTTCCCAATCTGTCACTCCAACAATAGCATGTGCAGAAGCATCAAACAAGTCTCAGCTTTGCAGTTTCACACTCCTCCTCAATGACAGCCCTATAGAGGAGATAGTATATGGGGTTGTCATTGACAATATTTTTTCATATGCTCCACTATGCCCTGACTGACATAATCCTGGATAACGTCACAATACATAAAGGGGCACATTTGCTTGAAACTTTTTAACAAGCTGATCAAAACGTCTTTTAGCAACATCATAATTACAGGGCAGTTTAATTTTTAAAAGGTAAGATTACCTCATATCTTTTTCTCCTTTGAACTGAACACACTTTTCAAAAAACTGAATTGTCTCCTTGTCACTTTTTTTGATTCCCGTTCTGTTTGCAATGCTGGTGGATTCTGTTTCCCAAAAGGAGAACAATGTTTGACTTGTTCCTCCAATCCAACACTCACATTAAGGATTCCAATGTCATTCTGATGTTATGGAAAGCATGGATACACTCCCATTCCAAAGCAATCCAAACTCCCAGTTCTTGCATTTCCATTCCACTCACTACAGTGTCAGCCAGTTGTATATATTTTTACTCCAGTTCTCTGCGTAAATGCTACTCTCACAATAGAAGAACACACCAGATGTGTTTCTAAAATATTTGCATCTACTTTTTGGCCATTTCAGATATTATTCACTCTTAATTTAATTTTATTAAAGGTTACATTCTCTGGAACACTTGAGCCAAATGTATGTAGCCTTAAAGTCTCTTCACCTATTTGGGGGAGATTTAGCACACGAGATATATCCTGGCACACGAGTTGCAAGAGGCTCTATCCACACAGTTTCTCATTTAGATTCACTGGAAACTTAAATCACTACATTTTCAGGTTTACTCTTCAGTGTCATCCATAATACAAACAAAGAGTTTTATGGTGATGTCACTTATAGATCTTACAAGAAATTCCTTTCGTGCAGCAGTCCTTGGCAACATGTCTTGTTCCAAAACACACAAAGCATCTTCCTTGTTTTCTCAACTTTCCTCTCTTGTCAGGCACAGACATTTGATTACACTGTTTAGAATGCTAATAATGTTTCCCAAAAAAATCTATTTGATTTGAAAAATGAGCAGAGGCAGTCATCACTGATTGATGGTTTGTGTGCATTTCGCATGAACTTTAAGTCTCCTTTTCCTTAACTGTGTGCTCCTTTGCACTTTAAGTCATGTTAGCAGTGTGCTCTCGACTGTCCACACCTTTCTGAATGAAGCTCATCAGTTCCACAACCTTCCAGACATCATCCTCTTCCATTCGTCTGTTAAATTCTAAAATCATCTCCTAAGGTTTACATTAAAATGGCCGCAGCAAACTACCATAAGTGTCAGAGACAACTCCCATAGTTCCCAGGCTATGAATTTGTATTTAACAGTGATCACACAAATATCTGAGAGCCTTAATGTCACAGGCATTACTAACAGGAGTAAGATTTGTTCATATCTGCATTAATAACCAAATCCTTCCTGGCCAACCTATTCTGTAGCAGCTGAATCATCATATTTCATATCATAATTGGCTTCAGTTAATGATAGTCCTGAAATAACATTAGGGGCCATGCCAATGAGATTTGATCTTAAATAACTAAACTTGCCTGTTTTTGTTGGGTTGGGATTACTGTTCAGCACTGTCTCAAATTGTCCTCAAAAGTACTTTCAATGATATCTCGGCTTACTTTTAAATCAAAAGTTTTGGCATTTTTACAATTTTATGCATGGTCTCTGTTTCAAAGGATGCATATCCATGCGCTTAAGCGCTTTCTTAAGTGCTCTTCTTTTGCCTTCCTCTGTGTAAAGTTCTTTTTATAATTTATTCTCTTTATATATCATCTTCCAAGTTGAGTCTTTGTTTCTTCCTCCACTTTTCTATTTTATCCAAGCAGTCCTGTTATCAATGTGTTCCAACAATTCACTTCAGGGTCACTCTTTTATTTACTGAATTCATCAATCCTACTTAGTAATCTTATTACAGAGGAACAGATTTCAGTCGTGTTTTCCCTCGACGGTCGAGTTCAGATATTATTCTTCTTTTTCTATGGTTGTGTTTGTCATACAGTATTAAGGACATTTTATCCTATCATCCCTTCATCCCGTGTTTCAGCGCCAAATTTTGGAGACATGTCTGACATATCTCTGTTTCGGTGAAGACAGACAAGTCTGGAAGGCTGTTTTACATTTATTTGTAACACTGATTTCATCTGAGACAAAGTTAAGAGTAAATCTAGAATTCCTACCCCCATATAATCAGTTCGTAACTGGTACGTAAGTGACATGATATCACTTAAGTGCGTTTATTTCATGCCACAGTAAAGCTCCAACACACGGTAAGACACTGTGTGAGTCATGGTTAAAATGAGATGGTGAACTTTTGGTTTTGGGTGAATCAGTTTTTGGCCCCAGGACAGCACTCTTACTTTTTTATTATTAGACACTAGACACTTTACCTGGTAAAATCATTCACCTCCTTCTACCTGCACTAAACTCTGCACTCTCTGCACAACTTCTGTATATACTGTTAGATTTTTACAACTGCCTAAACTTTGTATATTTTTGTACTTCTATACTTTATAGTGTTATATGTCCCATTAGTCCTGTACCTGAACATCCTTGCTGCTGTGACGAATGAATTTCTCTACGGGGATTAATAAAGTCATCTTTATCTCTCTCTATCTCTATCTATCTTATCACCTTTATGTAATAGGTTTAAGTTAACATTTGCACACTACAGTACCTTCTGTACAGGTACTGTACAGCACCTTCTGTTCTTAAATTATGGTGTTGATTAATGGCAGGGAAAGCATTTTTCTCAGAATATGTCAAAGTTGACCTACCAAACCTGGCCTGGGAGAACTCAGGGCACACCCTGCACCACTGATTGCCCCCCTTTTTTCTTAGCCTTCAAAATAAAAGTCCAAATTCTCAGGCCACTCATCATTTCCAGTAAATGTCTGAGCCTTTAAAATGAAAGTCAATTTTTCCTGTATTTCTTAGGAAAAGGGATAGTGCGTCTAGTTCAGTTCAAAATGTAAATTATAGTTTTTGGTGATATTTTAAAAACATGACAATTACAGGCAAAAAATTTCTTGGAATATTTTCAAAGCGTGACAATTATCGTTATCTGTGAACACAGTGTTAATGTTTTCAGACCCATTTGTTACATAAAATTGACAAAGCAGTTGCTAGTTAAATTTTTTTCCATCTTATTTTACAGTTTAAAGACGACTACAGTCCCAAAACAAAATCAGGGGACCCAGTGCAGCCTTGAAATGAGTGTTTTTAATGTGCAGCTGTTGTTTTTTTCTTCTGAAGTTCTCGAGCAGCTGCCACCCAAGCATGTCCAGCTCACTGAGAACATCCAAACAGACAACAATAAAGATGGAAATGATGGAACAGAATTGCCAAAAAGGTCTTACAATATTCATTCCCCCTTGGATGTTTTCCCCTTTTATTGCACTCCAGGATATCTGCAGGTTACAACAAGTTAAATTTAAGACTTTTTAGACCACCATTAATGCAATTTTAAGACCCATTTCACATCCATATTGGCAAAAAAGTATGGATATAAAAGGGAAATATTAAGGAGTCCAAAAATAATTTGATAAATATATTTATTAAAGACTATACATAACTCAAGTGTAATTTCAAAAATGAAGACAAAGGGCTGTTTACAACCGTGTTCCCTAAAATCATACAGAACGACACAAAAAATGTACCTTATTCTGTAGTATGATGGATAACAACGAACTCTGATGTGACAGTTGTTTAGTCGCCGTGTGTAATATCTACAGCACCCCTAGGCTTTCAGTGTTAATGTAGATCCAAATGCTATCCGAAGGTCGCTAACTGGAGGCGTTGCAGAATGGGTTGTGTTGGGTTGGATTTTGAAGCTCCCGCTCCAGATGTATGACAAAATTGGTTGATAATGGGCGTTTGCTGCTGCAAATTAATGGCTGCTTTGTGTTTCTCTGACGTTGCGTGTGATTGTAACCCAACGTATACCCAACATCCCAAGTTGAAAAGTTCTTTTACATAAGTTGCAGCAGGCTTGAAATTGAATTCACTATTTTCTACCCATCTATGCTTAAACTTGCACTTACCTATTATATGCAGGTGACACTGGGTTTTCGTTTTTCTAAATACACGTTATCTTGTTGTTGTTTCACATTCGCTCTGCGTCGTCTGTTATCTCTGCCTAGCCAGCTAAGTCCTCATGCTCGGTCTTGTTCACCAATAAATTCAGACTTTCTTCTTCTTTGCTGACTGACCTGCAATTGATGTTAGTGATTGTTGTTCCATGCTCGTTCTGTTCTCTAGTATCGTTACAATGCAATCAAAACATTTCTTAAAATAAAAGTGAGACTGAACTTTGTAACTTTATAAAAAGTTAGTCGATTTTTAAGACCTGTCAAAATCGTATTTTAGACTATGAATAGGGAATATGAGACAATTTAATGCCTTAAATTGCGATTTTAATCTTAGACTTTTTAAGACCCCACGGACACCCTGGCACACAATGTATTTTTAATTAACCAACATTACTTTGTAGATCTCCGTTTTCACTTTGATTTTTGTGTAAATTCTAAGCCAAATAATACTGATGATGATTCGTCAGTATTCGAAAAACAAACAAGGGGGTGAATACCTCTTATGGGCACTGTAATATATTATCAACAAGCATGTCTAACCAGCTAAACTTCAAAGTGGAAGCGAATGATCAGTGTGTTCAAACCAGTCTGATCAGGACAAGACTGAATCTTGTCCATGTTTGACACCTTGTTATCAGTTTCAGACAGCTTGATCTCTCAGTTTATTGTTTTTGTGTCGGGCATGAGTTCACAGGAATCTGGTAGAGATAACAAGACACAATACAGTCTCGTATCATCTGTTCTTCTACTGACAGTTTAATTCAATTTAAAATTAAAAGTTTTAAAAGATCAGTCCAGAGTCTCTTCACACCTAATAGTTAATTTCCTTGGTGTGGACCAGATGCAAATTGGATACACTATTTCAGTTGGTTTGGTTCTCGTTCAGAAAGGCAAATCTAAAGCGGACTATAAAATTGTAAACAAAAGTCCTGTGTATGGAATTCTATTCAATAATTGGTCAGACGGTTCGGTGGATAAATACGAAAAAACCTTCACAATTTCTACTGCAGCCTACATCATGGAGCGTCGGCAGGTTATTTTCCTGCTCATCTTGATCTGGAGTGCATATCAGCAGATGTTAGTGGATGGCGCAAAGGAACGTATGGTCAGACAACATGCCCTGATTAATTTAATTATTTGTGCCCTTAGTGAAAGATAGTCTGCAATAAGGAGAATGTACCACGGAAGACGGCTGGCTCTAATGAGATCCTAGTACGATTTGCTAGCAACACACAAGTTATCTATGAGTTAATTGAGGTTGTTATACTAAAAGTTATCTTTAATATGCGAAGAATTGCCACTTTTCTGCAGAGCATCATGTAATTTTATGTATTGTTGACACAGTTTCCTAACTTAAACGTGACACCGCTCAACACTTGAGTTAAATCCATCCATTCTGCTTCATTCTTTCTCTTAAGATTTTGAACACCTCCATGTTCTTGTGTAATTTTTCCAACAATTGAGAAATTGTCTCTTCTGCCCATATTTCCAGAAAGCATTTTTGTTCTTTGTAGCGCCACGTTTCCTCACTGCCGCTAACAGAACAGGAAATTATGTACTGACAGTGTTGTGGATAGGGTTCACACCAGTGATGATCCGCTCCAGAGATCGCTTACAAGTGGTCTGAGACCACCTCTTTCAAGCAGACCAGAGCCTGGTTATTTGGTTCACACCAGAAGTCTCGGTCTGCATTGAAACCAACTGAAACAAATCTCGGAGTGTTTAGTAGGAAGCAACTGGACTTCTTATCTTGTTTGAAGACGTTTCGCCTCTCATCCGAAAGGCTTCTTCAGTTCTGAGGTTCAGTGTGGGAAACCCAGGTATTTAACCCCGAGTGGGTAGAGACAATCACCAATCACCAACAATGAGGACGTGTTTTGAAACCAACAGCCTCCTTTGTTGGTGAGACAATCACCAACAAAGAGGACGTGTTATGAGACTAACAGCCTCTTTGTTGGTGAGACAATCACCAACAAGGAGGACGTGTTTAGAAAACAAACTTCTCTTTTCACATGCATACCGACCAGTGAGGCAGTAGAGACTGTTAGGAAATGCCTACAACAAGACAGCTCCCTAGATACCAGAACTAACCTCAACCCTGACCAAATTTGCAACCTTCTGCACCTTTGCCTTTCCACAACATACTTCAAATACGATGAAGTTTTTTACAGACAGAAACACGGCTGTGCCATGGGTTCTCCAGTGTCTCCTATCGTGGCGAACCTCTACATGGAGGAGGTGGAGGAGAGGGCCCTGAACTCCTTCACAGGAACAGCTCCCAGCCACTGGTTCAGATATGTGGATGACACATGGGTCAAAATCAAAACCCAAGAATTGGAGGCTTTCACGCGACACATAAATGCGGTGGACAAGAACATCAAGTTCACCAGGGAGGATACGAGAGATAACATTTTGCCCTTCCTGGATTGTGCGGTGTCTCTTGATAAAGATGGTAACCTCAGCATCGAGGTCTACAGGAAGCCCACACACACAGACCAGTACCTCTTATTTGACTCCCACCACCCACTGGAGCACAAACTGGGGGTAATCCGGACACTGCATGACCGGGCCCAGAAGGTTCCCTCCAGCACAGAGGGAAAACAAAAGGAATTGAAACACATCAAGACAGCACTCCAGACATGCGGCTACCCTAAGTGGACCTTTGTCAAATCGTCCAAAAGGCGCCACAAAGAACCACCTGAGGCAGAAAGGGAAAAACGGAAGAACGTAGTTATCCCATATGTGGCAGGTCTATCAGAAAAATTCAGAAGAATCTTCCAAAAACACAAAATTCCAGTCAATTTCAAACCGGGCCAGACCTTAAGACAGCGACTGGTCCACCCCAAGGATAAAACACCCAGGCATAAGCTCAGCAATGTTGTGTATGCCGTTCAATGCACAGAGGAGTGCTCTGACCTTTATATAGGTGAAACCAAACAGCCCCTCCACAGACGCATGGCACAACACAGGAGAGCCACCTCATCGGGACAGGACTCAGCTGTACATCTGCATCTTAAGGAGAAAGATCACTCCTTTGAGGACTCCAATGTCCACGTTCTGGACAGAGAGGACAGATGGTTTGAAAGAGGAGTAAAAGAGGCCATCTTTGTCCACTTGGAGAAACCCTCTCTTAACAGGGGTGGTGGACTAAGACACCATTTGTCTGCTACCTACAATGCTGTCTTGGGAGCCCTCCCCAGGCGGTTTAACCCCCACACACACCTGGGGCCATGTGAACCCAAGGTGTCACACGGAACCAAGAGTGAGGGGCAAACACTCTCGAGTGATTCACACCCGGGCTCTTGTGACCTTAACGACTCACACGATGCCTAGCCAGACGACCGCAGACGAGGCTGTTGTTTTCTAAACACGTCCTCCTTGTTGGTGATTGTCTCACCAACAAAGAGGCTGTTAGTCTCACCAACAAAGGAGGCTGTTGGTTTCAAAACACGTCCTCGTTGTTGGTGATTGGTGATTGTCTCTACCCACTCGGGGTTAAATACCTGGGTTTCCCACACTGAACCTCAGAACTGAAGACGCCTTTCGGATGAGAGGCGAAACGTCTTCAAACAAGATAAGAAGTCCAGTTGCTTCCTACTAAACACTCCGAGATCAAGATGACCTGGATGACTGAGAACCTTCACGGACAACTGAAACGAACTGCAACAGGGGTTAAATGCTCCAGGATTCGGTTCAATCAGACTAAAAAAGGCTGGTGTAAACGCAACCATAAAAAAATCACCGTCCACTAGATCACTGGTTCACAATTCCAGGTGGCAGAGCCAGTCCTCCTTAACACTCTCAGCCCAGGCCAGTCCAGGAAGTGTGGGTAGTGGAGAAGAGAGCCTAGGTGTGGAGAGGCCGCGTTAAGAACAGGATCTTCACAAATGGCTGTAGTTCATTTGCAAACAAATGGCTTTCATGATAATGGGGCATTAAATAATGTTATGTACACAAATTAACACTCCAAACTTAAACATGTTGTCACAGCAAAAATTTGAATAATCAAAATAAAGTATTAAAAAAAAACCCACAAACAATCCTGGCATATAAGCTTTAGTACCTGTTACTATCTTGGAGAATCAATAGGTGGTACTCAGCTGATGGTACAGGTGAAGCGTGCATCACTCCCCTCGTGTGCTGCTTCGCCTTTTCTCCTGTTTGTCCACAATGAGCCTTTACGTAGCTGCAATCATTGTAAATAACCACTCATAATGTCGTTTTTAATGCTGTGCTCTGCTCCACTCTCCTGGTGCACGTCTCCCCACGTCTGCCTGCACACTGCCGTGTTTGCCACCTTCCCGCGCAATATCCACCATCAAGTTCATTCTGCCATATGTTCAGCACACACAGAGGATTGAAATTGGGTTTCTCTCAGATCCACGGTGCAGCTAGTAAACACACAACAGACAACAGGGAGGGAGTTGAGCTTCCTTACAGAGTGGAGTATGAAGCTGTCTTTGACTCTACTGGTCCTCGCCTGGAGACTCTGCAGTCCCCTTCCTGATGGCAGCAGACTGAAGAAGCTGTGAGTCGGGTGGGTGGGATCACCCGTGATGCAGAGAGCTTTGTGGGCAAGATGGGCCGTGTAAATGTTGTCAAAGGAGGCGAGAGAGGTGCCAAAGATCTTTTCAGCTGCTCTCACTATGCGCTGGAGGGTCTTGCAGCAGGACGTGGCGCAGGCGCCGTACCACACGGTGATGCAGCTGGTTAGGACGCTCTCAATGGTGCCTCTGTATTAAGGTGCACATGATGGGGCTTTAGATCTTCTTAGTTTGCAGAGGAAGATGAGATGCTGTTGAGTCTTCTTGGCCAGAGATGTGGTGTTCTTGGTCCAGGAGAGATCCTCTGTGAAGTGCACACCATCTCCACTGTAGAATTGTTGATGTTCGGAGGGGCATCTTGGATGTGTGCTCTCCTGAAGTCCACCACAATCTCCTTCGTCCTCTCCACGTTCAGAGGCAGATTGTTGTCACTGCACCACGTGGCCAAGCGGCTCACCTCACTCCTGTAGTTTGTCTCATCTCTGTTGCTAAAGAGACCCACCACCGTCTTGTTGTCCAAAAACTTAATGAACAGGTTGGACCTGTGTCTGGCTGTGCAGTCATGGGTCAGCAGAGTGAAAAGGAGGGGGGCTCAACCCACATCCTTGGGGGGCCCCTTTGTTCAGAGTGATTGTGCTGGATGTGTTACTGCTGACCTGTACTGCCTGTGGTTTTCCTGTCGGGAAGTCCAGCAGCCAGTTGCACAGAGAGGTGTTGAGCCCCAGCTGGTCCAGTTTGTGAGTAAGCCGTTGTGGGATGATTGTGTTGAATGTTGAACTGAAGTCTATGAACAGCATTCTGACATAAGTGTCCTGTGAGTCCAGATGTGTGAGGGCTGAGTGGAGGGCAGTGGACATGGCATCATCAGATGAGTGGTTGGATTGAGTTGTATGTAAACTGAAAGGGTCCAGGGAGGGGGGGTGGGGGGCGAGGGGCAGACTTGATATGCTGCATGACTAGACACCTGAAGCACTTCATGAGGATGAGAGTGAGTGCAATCAGACAGTAGTCATTGAAGCAGGAGGGTGAGGACTTCTTCTGCACAGTCTCTCAGCACACGACCAGGTATGTTGTCAGGACCCAGAGCTTTACGTGCATTCATCTTGCCAAGGGATCTCCTCACACTGTCCAGGCACAATGTCAACACCTGGTCACCAGGGAGAGGTGAGGTCTTCTGTGTAGGGGTGCTGTTATCTGCCTCAAATTGGGCGAAGAAGTCATTCTGCTCATTCAGCAGAGAGGTGTAGCTGTCACAGGTCTGTGGTGTGGGCTTGTAGTCAGTCATGGTCCATATCCCTCACCATAGACTCAGTATATCTCTGCTGTCAGTGAAGCAAAGAGCTATCCTCCTGGAGTACTGCCTCTTGGCCACTCTGATGCCTCGCCCTGGCTGTCCGGTAGACCTCTCCTGTCAGCCATGGCTTCTGATTGGCCTGAGCAGTGATAGTCTTAGTGTCCGTGACATCATCAATGCACTTGGTAATGTAGGCAGTGACAGTCAATGTTCACTCCTGGAGGTACGTGGTGCTGTCATAGGTGGCCACCTGCTTAAACATATTCCAGTCTGTGGTTCCGAAACAGTCTTGGGAGAGACTCTGAAGATCCTGCTGGCCACACACGTACCTGCTTCCGAACTGGTTTGGTGACTTTAACCAGTGGTCTGTTAGCATATCAGTGGTATAGTCAGAAACACCGAGGTGGGGGAGGGGGTTGGGCCTTGTATGCTCCTCTCTAGGTGATGTAATCAATGTGTTATTCCTCTGTGTAGGAAAATCAATGTGTTGATGTAGTTGGGGAAACACACTCTTTGGGTCTGTGTGGTTAAAATCCCAGCCAGAATAAGAAAAGCATCAGGGTGGGCTGTTTGCTGCTCATCGAGTTGCTGGTACAGTTCGTGCAGTGCCTCTCTCCTGTTGCTGTGTTAGAGCTGGGAAGGATGTAAACAACAGCGAGCAGTATGGCTGTAAACTCCCTAGGTAGGTAGAGTAATAACCACAGACCTTATAACCACAAACTCTACCAGTGGTGAGCAGCATTTTCAGATCACAACAGCATCATGGCACCAGACCTCATTGATGTAAACATCGACCCCGCTGCCGCGGGTCTTACCTCCCTCGACGAGAGCTCTGTCCGCTCGGTAGCATGTTAGCCGTTAGTGCTGAATGGCACAATCCTGGACACGGTTGCTGAGCCATGTCTCAGCTAATACAAAAACACATCAATTCTTCCATAGTCTTCAGAGTTGAGCGCACTAATCAGATGTAGTCCAATTTATTGTCCAGAGAACGTACATTGGCTAGTACGATGGAGGGGATAGCTGGTTTACGCCAGTTAGCCGCTAGCCTAGCCTGGATACCTCCGT
Source organism: Mola mola (assembly GCA_001698575.1). Taxonomy (NCBI): domain Eukaryota; kingdom Metazoa; phylum Chordata; class Actinopteri; order Tetraodontiformes; family Molidae; genus Mola; species Mola mola. The sequence goes on from KV751325.1 coordinate 1,084,381, forward strand.
GCTTACCCCTATTCTGCTTCCTCTCACACCGCTAGTGGCGCTTCCACTGAGGCTGAGATGTGGAAGTGGGGGTCGGTGATGGTGTAGGCTTCCAGAGCAGATCGCAGTCCTGTAATTCTTAGGGGGGTCGCGCAAGATGGTGTCTGTGGTGGACGTCTTGTGTTAAGCTCTATAACATTTGATGAGTATCTATGTTGACTGAACGAGGCCAAGTGTTTGAACTGCTTGTCTAATGGCAAGATATCAACAAAAAACAGATAGATGAAGTTTTGACACCAAGTTGAAGACTTTGACGACCTAAAGACATTTACTTTATAACACCTGCGACAACCAAGTTTTAAGCTAACGTTAACATATGAAGCTATTATCAATACTGCCCCAGTGATCCGAAATGACAGAGAGATTCAAAAAAGGTCACAGAAGGAAGTTTGGTGATGAACATGGAGCCAGAGGAAACTTTTTATGGTTTGTGTTCACCTCTTCCTACGACTCCCAGCAAAAGTCCAAACCCGAAGAAGATGTGTGTTAACAAAGACGAGAAGGAGACGGTGTCTAACTCTGACATCCTCCAAGCCATATGCGAGCTGAAGCAGTGCTTCTCCCCCTTTGAGCAACAAATGAACCAAAACACAGCGGACATCACAGAGGTGAAAGAAGTGATGAAAGGGCTTGGATTTCAAGCAAAAGAGACGGTGGATAAAGTGAAAAAGCTGGACAAACGGTTGGAAGAATTGAAGGAAAAAAATCGAAGAAGGGGAACGATATGACAGAAGATGGAATCTGCGTCTACGGACAATCTCACGAAACGCTGACATCATGAAGAAGATGAACATCCGTATTGCCGAAGACCTAACCCGCTCCGAAAGAGACAGCAGAAATAAACTGTGGCCCCTGGTCGAGCAGGCACGTAAGGAGGGAAAGAAAACCAGATGGCAAGGTCCGGTCGTCTTCATCGACAGAGTGAAATTTACTATGTGAGATGCCAGCTTTGAAGATTATGATGTGTAGTTTAAAAAAAAAAAAAGATGTGAGTCAAGTTAACTGCTGACAAGCAGGCAAAAGACAGCCTTATACAGGTAGTTTTATGGTCTCATAACAGTTCATTATTTTGTACGTGATACTCATGTTCAGAGTATTTTCAGCTTTTACTACAGGTAAAGAGTTTTAATAAGCTCTTTTCTTCTGTTGTTTGTTCTTGTTTGTAGGCATGTAATTATTCATTTTCATTTTCATTTTTATGGCAACCACCAATTTCATTAACCTTAAAGTGCTTTCTCTTAATGTCAATGGTATACGTAATATTACTAAAATGAAGGCAATTTTTTTTGTTTTGTAGGTCTAGTGCAGATCTAATTTTTTTTGCAGGAGACACGTTCGTGTGTTATAGAGTGTTATAGTGTTATAGATGCCTGGCGATACATTCATCCTCACCAAAAAGAGTATACATGGAGTAATGCTAGTGGTTCTTTACAATCTTGAATAGATATGTGGTTATTATCTTCTTACACTATACAGTATTTCTCTGAAATTTTACACTGCTATGCCCCATTCTCAGATCACAAAATGATAGTTATCTCATTTGCTAATCCTCTAGAACAAAAAAAGACAACACGTGGTAATTAGAAATTAAATTGTAAATTATTGAAGGATGAAGCCTTTTGTAACTCAGTTAAAACAATTGCTGGGGATATTTTTAATCAAAAAGAACTTAGTAATATACAGAAATGGGAATTCTTTCAACTTAAAAGCAGGGAGTCAGCCATTAGACATAGTAAAGAAATGGAAAAAATACGGCAATCTTAAAGAATCTGAAATCTGAAAGAACTGAATATCCTAGTAAAAAAAAAAAAAGCTATCCTACTCTAAAGGAAGAAATTAAATTAACAAAATTGAAAGAGAGTTAGACCAACTATATATTAATATGACCAAGGGAGCTGTTATACGCTCCAGAGCAAAATGGCTAGAGGAAGGTGAGAAGAATACAAGCTACTTCTTCGCACTAGAAAAGAGGAATTACAAGAGAAATAATATCACACATCTAAAAATTGACAACTCTATAACCTCCAATCCAACTGATTTAGCAAATCACACTTATCAATTCTATTCTAATTTATACAGCACTAATTATAACTCAACGGAAGGTGAAAAATTTATCAATAATGTAAAACAATTTACTCCTCAAATATCGGATGATTTTAAATTGGACTGCAAAAAAATCTATCTCTAAATCTGAAATTCTTGAAGCTGTAAACAAAATGAAAAAAGGTAAATCTCCTGGAATGGATGGACTTCCTGTTGAATTTTACCAGTGCTTCTGGACTATAATTGAAAACCCACTTTTTGAAATGCTGAAGGAATGTATAATGAAGAAATGACCACAAGCATGAAACAAGGTATAATAATGCTGCTTCCCAAGCCAGACAAAGCTCACCTTGCATTAGATAATTGTACACCAATAACATTGCTTAATGTTGACTATAAAATACTCTCATTAATTTTCAGCAGGCGTTTAAAAAAGGTTTAAGGGAAATCATAAATGAAACAAACTGGTTTCATGACTAATTTTTATATAAATTGCAATATTAGGTTTATTCTTGATTTGATAGAATAGTCTGAATATGTTGATTCAGACGTTTTAATTTTATTTTTGGACTTCTATAAGGCATTTGATAATGTAGAGCATCAATTTTTATTTAGATCACGCCAATCTTTTGGCTTTGGTGAAATCTTTATTTCTTATATCAAAATGCTTAGTTAAGATATTAGTAGCTGTGTCATGTTATTCCCAAATACCACAAAAAGATTTTCAGTTAGTAGGTCAGTCCTTCAAGGTTGTCCCAGCTCTCTGTTTCCTTGCTGAATTGCTCTCAATACATATTCGACTAGCCTGTCCCTCCAAGGTTTAAGGATATTTGAGAGAGGGATTAGGATAACTCAGCTAGGAGATGATACGGTCCTGTTTTTGCCTGTTTTTCTCTTATGTTAAACATTAACACTTATATTCTGGACTTACTTATGTTCCTATTCTTCTTTACTTTGTTAATTGTCTCATATTTATTTATTCATTTTGGTTTCAGATAGCGGACTGTGTTCTGTATTGCCATTTATGTCAATTCGTGTTGTTTGTAACTTACAATGGTTTACAATAAACTTATGGGGGAAAAAAAGTCCTGTAATTCTTAAGCATGTGTGGAATTTAACCCTATAAATGCGGTTCTGCCGACGTCAGGCACAACCTCACAGCTGTAAATGCGCTTTTGTAGAGGTACAGGCGACGAGGATGTGCAAAACACTGTGACGCACGAGACAAAAAATACGATAGCACCGTTCTGTCGGTACAGAGAGGTCAGAAACAAGGAACACCACACCTGCATAAGGTTCACTCACAAGAAAAGTGGGGAAAGGAGAAGACCCACACACAAGTGCCTTAGACACTCCATCCTTGTAGGAGAAGGGATGGTTAGACTAGCATACTGTATATCTCAGCCTGGAGACATTACATGATTCTCACACCCAGAGGGTTTATTTTTCATCAATACATCTTCACATGCAACGCTTATTGTGAAGCAGTTTATATTCTTGGAGCTTCTTTATTTAATTATCCAGTGACAAGAGGTCATAATTTGGATTTAAGAAATCTTCATGAGCAGTAAATTGACATTCATAAATGTTGGTTTTTCAATTTCCTACAGTCAGGCAGTCGATCAAATGCCTCATCGGTTTTCTGTCCAGTTGCGGTTTAGTGAAAGTAAGGTGTGAATTTACAAATCTGATTCACTGTATTATCTACAAAAGTCCAACACTGACCAGTCAGATGCCAGTGTTTGTACTCGCCCGGTAAATTTTAGGAACGTGTTCACTTTTTTAAATCTAACTAACTGCTAAATGCACCACCAGCTCTAAGTATTTAGTTTACAGTTGTACTATTATTATTGTTGGAAACACTGACAGAACAGATAGGAAATATACTGCAAAACCAAAACTAGGAGAAAAAACCCAATATAGGTTAGACTGGGCCCTCCATTCTAACCTATAATGGCCAAGATATCCTAAATTAATGGGCCATAAGTATATTACGCGATATACTGTATTCATTTATGGGCCTATAAGATAAGGTTACTATTTGTCTTACATATTAATACCCAAATAATTACATTCAATTGCAATTTTAAGTAGGACTACTATATTCAAGAAAGCTAATTAATTTACTTAACTAAAGGGTTAGGGTTAAACAATTGTTTCTTTATAGGACACTTTAGACTTCTCTACTTAAATTTCAGCAGTAATTGTAAATATTGTAGAGTTTACGTATAAAACGAGATTTTGTTTTTAATAGAAAACACAGTTAGTTAGTCGAATATTAGGTACAATCTTACTTATTTTGAAAGTGTAAAAATTACATTTACCCTGTCAATATAAATACATTTATGCCTAAAAACAATCTAACTATATATTCATTAATTCATTTTCTCCCGCTTATCCCGTTAGGGGTCGCAGGGGGGGCTGGAGCCTATCTCATCATAGTGAATATTTATTTATTTATTGTAGTTATTTAAATACTTCCTACCACCCTACTGTAAATGGAATATTACTTAAAAATAATATACAGCAGTATGTAACTATTAAACATTCTTATTAACTTTGTCAAATGTCCGCTGCAGTCTTCCGTAATGTTGACATTTCTTCCTCCATCAATTGACTGGCCGTGGATTAGCTGGACGGATTATAACAAAATCAGCATGACATTATCCTGTCGACACCACCAATCAGCCCTCACAAACCACAGACACTTTGCATATCTTTAGAAAACTGTCAGCATGCGATGACATTCTTTTTTCTAGCCCATTGTTACAAATAAGAAACAGAGGGCTGAGCTAACGTTAGCTACCGAGCCACAGCGAAAGGAAGCTAAATTAGCCGATGTATGCTGAAACCATGGAGGGGATTCTGTACAAATGGACGAATTACATGACGGGTGAGTCCTCTGGCTGGCTCTCTTACAGCTGTTTTTGCTAACGCCCCCCCCCCCAGCCAGCCGTAGACACGGGGACTGAGCGACGAAGGAGCCTGTTTGTATTAGGTATCAGTGTTAAACATCTGTCCCAACTGTCACATCCGGAGCTACCCGGCTAAGTAGGACGTGCAAAGACATATGCTAGCCGTGTCGCTGCTAAGACTAAATGTTAATTTTATTTAATTATCAACGTCTAAGGTTTAAATTACCTTAGATGTTATTTAGCCACCATTATAATGCTGACCGATCTGAGCAGCTAACTTACATAACTTGATGATATCGATGGTATCGAAATCTAACTGGAATTGTATCAAGTCACTGCGGACATACGGACATATCAAGTCACTGCATTTATTTTCTGTATTTGACTGCATAGTTTATTGCAGAACTGACGGCATTACACGAGTACAGTACAGTACAGTACATATTGTGTACTACGATATATGACAAGCAATTTACATTAACGGGGATTATGTCTGTTGACCTAAATAATAATAGCAGCATGTCATGTCTATAAATAATAATTTAGAGTAAAATGTAGACTTACTTGACTTTACTAACTCCAATTTATCTGTCAGTTGTGTCATATGAACAGCCAGAAAATTCTGCAGACTTTTATGCACTTGAGGAAGATAGACATAGTTAATCTTTTTCTGAATCAGCTCTCTCATGCGATCATGTGCTCATGTGGATAAATACACGTAGAAAATGCAGGTGTCATAAAATAAACTATAAAACCAAAACAGCTGAAGCATTGTTTCTACAGGACATTACAAGAAACAGAAGAACATTTACACTATTAAAAGAAGACAGGTTGAGAGTTTTCCGATTGTAATAGGTGAAGGATCTAAAATTTAATAGCATCTACCTCAGCTGAGTTGTAAAGATAGCTAGCTTGGTTATCTTTATTAGCTAGCCTCCCATCCCACCAAATTTTACAGATTATCTAAAATAACTAGGTCATTTTTATTAAGATAATTTACTGTTGAGTAATTTTTTGTAATTAGTTTATTGGTGCGTTGAACAAAACAGGACAAGTGCCATTTGGCTTCACGGTGTTGGAGAAAAGGCAATAACCTCTGTAGGTGATTTCTCCAGAACTTTGCAAGTTATACCAAAAAAATCCATATCTATAAGTAGATCTTATCAAGCAAGACTTTCAACTTTATCAAAGTGCATTGTACTAGATTGGTGGGGTAGGGCTAAATTAATTTCAAAAATGTTTCGTTTTATAAAAGAACTACAAAAGACATGCTTACTTTTTGGGTTTAAGTTTATTTCCTGTCATCAGGTTGGCAGCCGCGATGGTTTGTCTTAGAGAATGGGGTCATCTCTTACTATGACAGCGAGGATGATGTTGGTAAAGGAAGCAAAGGATCCATCAAGATGTCTGTATGTGATATTAAAGGTTAGGCCACTCTTTAAAATTGGCAGATGTCCTCACCTGTTTGCATGTGTGGTGCTATAGACACTGTTTTTGTCTCATGTTTCAGTACATCCGACAGATCTAACACGTCTGGAGTTGATCATCCCTGGCGAGCAGCACTTTTATGTCCGAGCTATGAATGCTGCAGAGAGACAGAGGTGGCTGGTGGCTTTAGGGTCATCCAAAGCAGGAACTCTGGACTGTAACAAACACAAAGGTTCACAGAGTTTGTATGGAAATCTGACTAACACATATACATCCATCCATCCATTTTCTACCGCTTATCCTGTTAGGGGTCGCGGGGGTGAGCTGGAGCCTATCCCAGCATCTTCGAGCTAAGGCAGGGTACACCCTGGACAAGTCGCCAGTTCATCGCAGGGCTGACATCTCGAGACAAACAACCATCCACACTCACATTCACACCTACAGGGAATTTAGAGTGACCAATTAACGTAACCCCCAGTTTGCATGTTTTTGGACTGTGGGAGGAAGCCGGAGTACCCAGAGAGAACCCACGCAGGCACAGGGAGAACATGCAAACTCCACATAGAAACGGCCTGACCCGGAAATCGAACCCAGGACATTCTTGCTGTGAGGGGACAGCGCTAACCACTGCACCACTGTGCCGCCCACCACAAATACAAAGAAAAAAAGAAAAAACTTGCTTGAACTTTGACGAGTCAGAGAGGAAAGAAGGAAGTCAGAGAATGCCAATACACATAATGAAAATAAAACTTACCTACCTGAATCAAGTCCTAGAATAGAATTTCATCATCAATCATAATGGTTTTAGGATGAGATAGACTCCCATATTCCCTCACTATTTCACGACCTCATAAAACGACATATTTTGCATTCATGGTTATCAGCTCTGGTCATAGAAATGGCATACTCTCTGCACTCACTGAGTTTTTCTGACAGTAGACTGAAGAGATCGCTCAACTGTGAATGTTTGTGCATCTGTTGCTAGATCCTGACTGTCTGAAGACAAAGATGTCCGAACTTCGTCTGTACTGTGACCTCCTCTTCCAACAGGTCCAAACAATCCAATCACAGCACACTGCAGACACAGACGCCATGCCTGCCTCAGAGGTAACACATCCTCTGTTTAATCCAAACTAATTTATGAGCTACAGTTATTAGTTATACATTTGTTCCTCTGATGGGACTTGAGCAACACTTGTACTTAATTGTGAGTGATACAGTTACAGCTAGATACACATCTCTGTATCTCTCTGCAGGCGTCTCTCCTTAGTGCAACCTGTGCAACTTTCATCAGGACTTTGGAGGAGTGTATGACCCTGGCCAACCAGAGTCTGACTCTTGAACTACGACCTCCTGAAAGGGTAATTATTTTTCTTGTATCTATGTGCTTTCCTTTATACAGTGTTGTTCATGTTAATAGATTGAAATGGAGGTCACGGCAAGAAACCAATTACAGTGATGCAAAAGGGATTTAAAATACTTAGATGTGCGTTGTTTGAAAGAATATAGTTAAATGGCTATAAAAATGTAAATGACACCCAACTGTTTAGAAGAAATGAAAAACAGTTTTGGAGCTACAGGTGAGTCACCGTTTTGTGCAGGTACCTGAAGCCTAGTCTTTTTTCCCTTTATTTTTATTATATATATTCAAAGAACTACAAAAATGTTTTCATTCCTTTGCTGTCTATCTACCTAGATGAAGATGTCAATCAGTCACCCAGGAACATACAGCTTTGACAGGTGAGTTTAAATACACACAAAGCTATTTGTGTTCCAAAGATGCAGCCCAGAGTGGTTTACAAAGCAGGATCACAATGTTACGCAGCAAAACAAACATAACGATAAAATGCCATAAATCATTAATGTAAAACCAACTTGGGCAATTGTATAAATGTTGAACAAAGATTTAACAGCAAACAAGGTGGGATTACTACAGACAATAAAATACAGATTTAAAAGATTTCTTCTTTGTCCTCTTTTGGCTTACCTAGGTTTTTCTAGGAGTATCCACAGTGAATCATCTTCCTCCTTCTTTCCTTGACCTATGGATCGATCTTCTTCTCTCACACCAACTATCTGCATGTCCTCTTTTACCACATCCATAAATACCCTCTTTGGTCTTCGTCTTTGCCTCCTGGCTGATAGCTCCATCTTGAGCATCCTTCTACCAATATGTTCACTGTCCCTCCTCTGCACATGTCCAAACACTCTCAATCTGGCCTTTCTAACTTGTCTCCAAAAAGTCTGACCTGTGCTGTTCCTCTGATTAGCTCTTTCCTAATCCTGTCCATCCTCGTCACTCCCAAAGAGAATCTCAACATCTTTAACTCGGCCACCTCCAGCTCTACCTCTTGTCTTTTGGTCAGTGCCACTCTCTCCGAGCCATACAGAATTACGGTATTGCTACCCTCTTGTAAACCTTTTCTTTCACTTTGCTGCTACTCTTTTGTAGCAGGTCACTCTTGACACTCTTCTCCACCCACTCCACCCTGCCTGCACTTGCTTCTTCACCTCTTTAAAACAATCCCCATTGTTTTGAACAGTTGACCCCATGTACATAAACTCATGTACAATTTCCACCTCTATTCCCTGTAACCTCACCGTTCCACTTGCCTCTCTTTCATTCACATACATGTATTCTGTCTTGCCTTGACTGACCTTCATTCTTCTTCTTTTTTACAGCGCATACCTCCACCTGCTCTTACTAAAATTCACAATGTGATCGTCAAACATTATAGTCTACAGAGATTTCTGCCTGACTTCTGTCATCTGTCAGTCAGTCCATCACCATAGTAAGAAGAGGCTCAGGGCCGATCCTTGATGAAGTCCCACCTCAAACTTGAAGCCATCCGTCACTCATACAGTGCACCACTTCTCAGCCACTCCAAACTCCCTCATACAATACCACAATTCCTTCCTCGGCACCGTGTCATAGGCTTTCTCTCTAGATTCAAAAAGACACAATGCAACTCTTTATAACCTTCTCTATACTTCTCCATCAGCTTTCTAAGAGCAAACATGGCGTCTGTAGTGCTTTTTCTTGGTGAGAACCCACACTGCTGCTCACAAATTATCACTTCTCTCTTAGCCTTGCATCCATTACTCTTTACCAAATCTTCATTGTGTGGCTCATCAGCTTTATCCCTCTGTAGATGCTACAAATCTGCACATTACCTTTGCTCTTAAAGATCAGCACCAGTACACTTTTCCTCCATTCCTCATGCAGCTTCTCACTTTCCAAGATCACGCTGAACAGTTTTGTCAAAACCTCCACTGCCCTTTATTGGTATGTCATCAAGACAATCTCATTTTCCATTCTTCATCCTCTTCAAAGCTTTCCTCGCTTCATCTTTACTGTTTTTCCAACTTCCTGCTCCACAGTTTCCACCTCCTACACCCTTCTTTCCCTCTCATTTTCTCGATTCATCGGATCCTTAAAATACTCCTTCCAGCACACTCTCCTTACTTGTTAGTGCATTTCCATCCCTGTCCTTAATCCCCCGAACCTGCTGCACATCCTTCCCAGCTTGATCCCTCCGTCTCGCTCATCAATAATAGATCCTTTTCTCATTCCTTAGTGTCCAACCTATCATACAGCTTATCATATGTCTTCTGTTTAGCCTTTGTCACCTCCCTCATCACCTTACGTTGCATCTCCTAGCGGTTTCACACCGACATGGTTCTCGTTGTGGCTCTGGTTCGGTTCTCAGGTCTGAGAACCTAGATGCCCTCTAGTCAACCAGCCCGTGTTCACACTAGTCTAAGCTGAATCAAAGTTCCCAAGGCCAACGTCTCCATTGAAGGACATTACTTAATGCGCAACACACTTTTAAAAATTTAAATTCGATTATACTTTGGTCTGGTGTTTTTGCGAACTCAGCCTTTGAAGGTTCCTCATACAGCTTTGTTTCGTAGGTGCTTCCTTCGAGTTTCTCCTGAAACTCGGGGATGCCCAGATTGCAACCAAAAATTTTGTGTCCTCCACAGACTATTGGACAACTTTCTTCAATATAGATTTTGTCTCCGTCCTTCTTTATTTATCTCTCATCTTCTAGTTTTTCTTTAATGGAGGGCGGCAACAAATGCTTTTTTATCTCTCCTTCCTGATAATAAGATACGCCCACCGAAGACGTCACTGAAACGTCACGGTTAACAATGAAAAACCAGCTATTTCCCGTGCGAACCAACTTTTCGGATCCCGACCTAAAAATTTCTTAGTGTGAACACTTTGGCTGGTTCAAAAGTAGGTGGGGGAACCAGAACCAGCACAGAGCCATGTCGGTGTGAAAGCGCTACCCTTGTATTCCTGTTAACTCTCTTCCGTTCTTTCACTATCCCATTTCTTCCTCGTCAATCTCTTCTTCTGAATACTCTCCTGCACTTCCTCATTCCACCACCAAGTCTCCTTGGTCATCCTTCCTCTATCCAGATGGATACACAGCCATCTGGCCGTTCTTCACGACCACCCAGAGCCTGTCTCCACCTCTGAAGTCCTCACAGCAGTCCTCCTTTTTCAACTTTCACTGTTAGATCCTCTGCTCCCCTTTTGTTATCTTTCCCCTTCCTAACCACTGGAGTCATCCTACAGAATAGCATCTGATGCTGTCTGGCTACACTCCCTCCTGTTAGTACCTTGCAGTCTCCAATCTCTTTCAGATTGCATTGTCTTTACAAAATGTAGTCCACCTCCTGCCTCTGCTCTTATATGTCACCCTGTGTTCTTCACAGCCATTTCCATTCTTTTTTCAAAATCCACCACTAACTGTCCCTCCAGGTTCCTATCCTTGACCGCAAACCTGTCCATCACCTCTACATCACCTCTGTTCCCTTCACCAATATGCCCATTGAAGTCTGCTCCAATCACCACTCTCTCCTCCCTGGGAATACTCTCTACCACCTCATCTAACTTGCTCTAGAATTTCTCTCATCTATCTTACAGCCAACTTGTGGGTCATAACCAATGAAAACATTCATCATCACACTTTCAATTTCCAGCACACTCATGACCCTATCTGACAGTCTTTTCACCTCTACAACATTCTAGGCATACTCCTCTTTCAGGATCACGCTTACTCCATTTCTCTTCTTATCCACACCATGATAGTACAGTTTGAACCATGCTCCACTGCTTTTAGCCTTGCTGCCCTTCCACACACAAAACATCTACCTTTCTTCTCTGCATCATGTCAGGCAGCTCTCCACCTTTGTCTGTCATTGTGCCAATGTTTAGAGTGCCTACTCTCAATCCTACACTCTTGACATTCCTCTTCTTTGTGTCTACTATATTTTATTTAACGTAGAGTTTACTTCCTATCTAATCCAGTATACTTAAATTTCCAAACTCATCAGAAGCCTGTGCTATTAAGGGAGATTAACATACTAAGATTTAGTAAGTTCCAATTTTAGGAAAATCAGGTTTGATAAAGTCAGCCCGCACTGGTGTTAAGTGGTACTAAGACCGTGAATCAGATGTTTCCTGACTCAGTGTTAAATTATGATGAGTTGATGCACATCCTCACAGCAGTCCTCCTTTTTCAACTTTCACTGTTAGATCCTCTGCTCCCCTTTTGTTATCTTTCCCCTTCCTAACCACTGGAGTCATCCTACAGAATAGCATCTGATGCTGTCTGGCTACACTCCCTCCTGTTAGTACCTTGCAGTCTCCAATCTCTTTCAGATTGCATTGTCTTTACAAAATGTAGTCCACCTCCTGCCTCTGCTCTTATATGTCACCCTGTGTTCTTCACAGCCATTTCCATTCTTTTTTCAAAATCCACCACTAACTGTCCCTCCAGGTTCCTATCCTTGACCGCAAACCTGTCCATCACCTCTACATCACCTCTGTTCCCTTCACCAATATGCCCATTGAAGTCTGCTCCAATCACCACTCTCTCCTCCCTGGGAATACTCTCTACCACCTCATCTAACTTGCTCTAGAATTTCTCTCATCTATCTTACAGCCAACTTGTGGGTCATAACCAATGAAAACATTCATCATCACACTTTCAATTTCCAGCACACTCATGACCCTATCTGACAGTCTTTTCACCTCTACAACATTCTAGGCATACTCCTCTTTCAGGATCACGCTTACTCCATTTCTCTTCTTATCCACACCATGATAGTACAGTTTGAACCATGCTCCACTGCTTTTAGCCTTGCTGCCCTTCCACACACAAAACATCTACCTTTCTTCTCTGCATCATGTCAGGCAGCTCTCCACCTTTGTCTGTCATTGTGCCAATGTTTAGAGTGCCTACTCTCAATCCTACACTCTTGACATTCCTCTTCTTTGTGTCTACTATATTTTATTTAACGTAGAGTTTACTTCCTATCTAATCCAGTATACTTAAATTTCCAAACTCATCAGAAGCCTGTGCTATTAAGGGAGATTAACATACTAAGATTTAGTAAGTTCCAATTTTAGGAAAATCAGGTTTGATAAAGTCAGCCCGCACTGGTGTTAAGTGGTACTAAGACCGTGAATCAGATGTTTCCTGACTCAGTGTTAAATTATGATGAGTTGATGCACATTCATATTAAAGGGGTATGTTCAACAGCGCAAGTGGAGTTTTGTTTCATTGTTCATGCTCCATATTTTTCCCAGAAAGAAATAAAAATGTGTTAATAATATCGGGATCTGATTTCAAATAAACATTTATGGCAACATCACTTTATCGACCAAAAAAGCTACAGAGACTTGTTGACAAACGGTGTTCTTCTTACACTTTTATTTGTAATACATTTGAAATTAAGTGCTTCAATGACATTAGAGTTAAAAGAGGGTAATACTCAATTTTTTCACTTTTCAAATTTTACAAGAAATTTTTTTTTTCCTTAATAAACTACATCGTCACTTTTTAAAGCCGGGTCACTTTAATGAAGTTTTTTTGATTGTAGCCCTCAGTTACCATATTATTGCGAGCATGCGGACTTTAGAGTGACATTACTGTAAATCTGACTCAGATCATTAGACAACGCCCCATACCACAGCTCTTTCTACAATTTTATCTACCTATATATGGCCCTAATTGGTCATTTTTAAAATATTTTCTCTAAATGCATAAATTAATTTTGAGTAATTAAATTCTACACATGCTACATTTCAATAATTGAGCTGCTACAATAATAAAGATGTCCCTATAAAGCACATCAGTTGTAGAACTACCTGTATGAATGGAACTGTAGGTGGGGTAATATTAGATAGTCACGAAAAATAAACTGCTTAGAGCATTTTTGAGATGAGTATATTGCCATGGCACAAACCTTACATACCTTTTGAAGTATGGGTTAATCAGGAAATTATACCCGATGTTACAAAGTTTCTCCTGAAGTTGGCTGGATACATTGTATACTGGATACATAAGCCTCTGCTGTCAAAGTAAGAGCTGGAATACCGTGATGATTTTATGCACTTTTAAATATCATGTTGACTTGAAATCACAAATTAATATTAACCATAGCCTCTAGGCAGCAGCATTGCTAAATTTTAAAAACCCAAGTCAATGGTGAGTTACTTCTCCTTCTTAAAGTATAAGTTTCCATTTTTTTCAAGCCAGTTTTAAAGCAAAGGTTCATTGTTCATATGAGTGAAAGTAGGTTTTACTCAAACGGTTTATTTATTTTCATCACCAATCTCACATGATCTGAATGCCTATATAAACATTTTCCTTATTTGTTATTTTGGGGTTACATGTTGGGTTTATAGGGCCTTCTGTAATTTGTAAATTTTGTATGGTTATTCTTCTTTAATATTTCTCTGGCACAATAATTAATAAAGCCTTATCTTATTTTATTTCATCTTAGAATTAACAGTAAGGATGTATCAATGATAACATTTTATTGTCATTTACAACCAAACTAATAGTTAATAAAGATATGTATGTATTGTGTGTTCTTTGCACCTTAAAATTACCTCTTGGATGCTATATGTTCTAAATAAAGGGCAGTGGGGATCCAACAGTCTTGTTTTTACCTTGTCCTCCAAGTGGACAAGGTCAGGACCCCCAGTCCCAAGTGCCACCACTCGAAAGGTGGAGGGCTTTCAAAAAATTGGACCATTTTGACTTTTCCTGAATTTCTACCAAGGGGGGGATCAATAAAGTTACATCTTATCTTATCATCTTTAAGGAGATTTAGGTTTTTTGAGGATGCATGCATGCAAAGATTGTATATTGATGCTGCAACTCTTTCCATTCATCTTTAATCTATTGACAAAAGTATAATGGTAATTTTAAACCACAAAAGAAGATGATATACTGAGTCACAAAGTATGTCTCTCTGTGTTTTTATTGTAGTACATTTTGAAACTGACATCCTGTGTTTTAATGTGAGAAGTTTGTTTGAGCTTCTTATTTGATTCTTTTTTTAAAATTTCCTCAGATCTGGCACGGTCAAAGAGTACTTGAGTGGAGGTCAAAGATCAACCCAGCACAGGAACCGGACAAGCTCTGACAGCTCTGTTTACAATAGTGAACGTAAGTTAAGACAACTCGGAGGAAAAACTGAACTTTTGAAATTTCTCTGACAGTTTAAATATATGATAAGTTTACAAACTATGTGTTGTGATTAAGTAAACTTCTCAGAACTGATGATAAACTGAGTTTCAATTGACAATAAGAAAATATAAATATATCAGTAGTAATATTTCAGTAATATATCTTATTTATTTTTTCGACTCAGACAGGACCATTTTGTACTACAGTGGGGGAAATAATTATTTGATCCCCTGCTAAATTTGTAAGTTTGCCTACTTACAAAGAAGTTAGCCGACTCAAATTTTTATGTTGTTTACTGATTATTGAAATAAACAGAATTTCAGTCAAAAATGCATAAAAAACACAATATGAAAGTTATAAAATGTTGGGTAATAAGTATTCGATCCCCAAGCAAAACATAAGTTAACACTTGGTAAAGAAACCCTTGTTGGCAAGCACAGCAATGAGACGTTTGTTGTACTTGGTCACCAGGTTTGCACACCACTCAGGATGGATTTTGGCCCATTCCTCTTTACATAAAGTTTCTAAATCCTTCAAGTTTCTTGGCTGCCGCTTGGAAACTCGAAATTTCAGCTCCTTCCACAGGTTTTCTATTGAGTTGATGTCTAGAGACTGACAAGGCTACTCCATGACCTTAATATGCTTCTTGTTGAGGCACTCCTTTGTTGTCCTGGCAGTAATTTTTGGGTCATTGTCATGCTGGAAGACCCACCAAGATTTCAGTTCATTGCGGCGCAGTGTGATACCAATTGCTTTCTTGGTGACTGAGGTCCCAGTTGCCTTCAGACCATTAACAAGCTCCTGCCGTGTATATTTAGGCTGCACCCTCACCTTTCTCATCATCATCTTCACTTCACGAGGTTAGATCTTGCATGGAGCTCCAGACTGAGGACAGTTGATGGTCATTTTGTGTGTCTTCCACTTTCGAATAATGGTGCCAATAGTTGTCATCTTCTCACCAAGCCTTTTGCTGGTGGTTTTGTAACCCATTCAGACCTTGTTGAGGTCTACAATCTTGTCCCTGACATCTTTTGACAGCTCTTTGGTTTTGTCAATGGTGCTATAGAGATTGGAATGGAAGAAACTGATTCCTAGAGCAGGTGAATTTTATACACATGATGAGTTAAGATCAGGAGTATTGGTAATTGGTTGATTGTGCCCAGCTATGTGCCACGTGGGCACCAGCCAATCTGTGGGAGCCAGAATTTTGGGTGAGTTATTGGGGATCAAATACTTATTTCACTCAATAAAATGCACAACATTTTCTAACTTTTATCTTGTGTTTTTTATGCATTTTGGACTGATATTCTGTCTATTGCCATAATCAATCATAATAAACAACCATAAAAACTTGAGTCCTCTAATTTCTTTGTAAGTAGGCAAACTTACAAATTTAGCAGGGGATCAAATTATTACTTCCCCCACTGAGTGTACTTGTCACTTTTAGAACCATTAACTAAAACTGCCTAATAATTTTTCTTAAATGTCACTGAGTGGTCATACTTAAGAAAAGATAAGAAGTAACTTGATTAACTATAT
>KV751325.1:1100887-1137842 GCA_001698575.1 Mola mola
CTGTATAACAAATTCTAATATAAATCCTCCCAGTTTTGACAGTCATATGTACTCTGTTCCAGGTGTCTTGTCTGGTCTTAATGGTGACCCCTCTTCCATTCCCGAAGAGAGAGGAGGCAGCGTGAGCCCAAACACCACACCCACTGATACAGACAATGACTTGTCCATCTGAAGAGTTGACGTCTTTCCAAAAACCTGTGGACTCTGCAAGGGGTCAGTAGTTTGAGAAGATCAAAACTGGTGACAACTGCCTCCAGTCGAGATATTGAGATCTTCATTAAAACCAAAAAAAGAGTTGAAAGACATTTGACCTCTTCTAGAATTGTTCTTGTCAGCTGATTGCAGGACACATGCTCTAAGGAGTCAGATAATTTTTCCTCATGGCTTTTTTAAAATGTTTTCCATTGCACTGTACGCACTGGAGGGACAGGAAAGACACCAACAGAAGTTGTACAGCTTCTCTAACCTGCATTTAATCTGAGACACTGTGAGTATCAAGTATTTGAGGCTCTACCAGTCTGAGCTGCAGTGTGATCTTCATGTGCTTCAACTAGCCTTACTCACACAATGTAAAGGCTATTGATGGTGGTAGGTGATGTTGGCGGCCCTTAAATTCAGAAGCTCTTGAAGTTCCAATCTTGAAAAAATGTTGAAAAATGTGAATGAAAATTGCTTTTATTGTTGCATTGAAAAACATTTTCTCATTCCATATTTTCTGCCTTATCCACATACATAAGAACCTGCTTGGCTACGTCTTTCCTTGGAAGCTCGCTGAGCATCTTTTACATCGTAAAAGTTTGTGTGCGCCAGCTGAAAACAAAAGCTTCTTGTATTTGAGATTGTCAGTAGTGGGCTGATGTAGCTGAAGATGAGAACATACTGCTGGATCCCAAAGCTTGTCATCAGTTTCAGCAGCTGGGGAGTGCAAAAAAAAGTGCCAAAGTTTGAACCATTGTACTCATCTACAGTAAATATGCCATTTGTCTTTTTTTCAAGTAAAGCTTCATTTCAACAGTTCAGCTGGTCTTGTTCAGCTTGAATGGTGTGTTAGTGAGTGAGAGAGGAGATGAGGCAAGAATTATCTTGCCTTTATTGTAATATAAATGAAAAAATGTTTCCATAGATGTCATTTCCATTAAAAGAATCTTCATCTCTGCTCTGCCTCTAATGTCACTCATTTTAACATAGCATAGCAACATAGCAGAGAGGTAACATTCCATGTTCCGATAGCCAGCTTCAGCAACCGGGGATCGGACCGCCAAGGCCCCTGCCTTTGACTGCCACCTGATCCACGTAGCACCGGACCTCTATGGTTCCTCCTGTGGGTGGTGGGCCCACATGAGGACGGACCCATGTTTCCTTTTCGGGCTGAGCCCGGCCGGACCTCATGGAAAAAGGCCCGGCCACCAGGCGCTCGCCTACGGACCCCTTCCCCAGGCCTGGCTCCAGGGCGGGGTCCCGGTATCCCTCCGGGCAGGGTACACAAGTCCTTGTTATTATTCACCATCATAGAAGTCTTTGAAGGACTTTGAAGCGGGAGATTGACAGACGGATTGGAGCAGCGTCGGCAGTGATGCGGACGCTGAAGCGGTCCGTTGTGGTGAAGAGAGAGCTGAGCCAGAAGGCAAAGCTTTCAATTTACAGGTCAATCTACGTCCCAACTCTCACCTATGGTCATGAGCTCTGGGTAGTGACCGAAAGAATGAGATCGCGAATACAAGCAGCCGAAATGAGCTTCCTTCGCAGGGTGGCTGGGCTCAGCCTTAGAGATAGGGTGAGGAGCACGGACATCCGGGAGGAGCTCAGAGTAGAGCCGCTGCTCCTCCGCATTGAGAGGAGCCAGTTGAGGTGGTTCGGGCATCTGGTCAGGATGCCTCCTGGACGTCTCCCTGGGGAGGTGTTTCGGGCATGCCCATCCGGGAGGAGACCCCGGGGCAGACCAAGGACACGCTGGAGAGATTACATCTCTCGGCTGGCTTGGGAACGTCTTGGTGTCCCCCCGGAGGAGTTGGTGGAAGTGGCTGGGGAGAGGAGCGTCTGGATGTCCCTGCTCAGGCTGTTACCCCCGCGACCCGGACCCGGATAAGCGGCAGAAAACGAAACGAAACGAAGCAACATAGCATTTTAACATAGTAGCATGGTATTCTGTTTTAATTGCTCAGTGATAAGTTAGATTTTTGTTCTTAAATTGTCCCAAATTGATTGGTAAACTAAAAATGGATAAATGAAAAAAGATGCTTGAAGATTAATACATGTAAATTCCACAGAGAGAATGTAACATGTATAAATGTATTCATTATGAACTAAAGTATGAATAATGATTAAATAATGGGTAAACACACTGGCCACACCCATTAACTTCTGTTCCACTTCCTTTCACAAACACGTACAAAATTTTGTATGGTATGTAGAACTGACCTTGATGAAGAACAAAGTCTGTGTCATGACCTAAATCGGAAGGAAGTTGGCCATTTGAGCTATTTGCACACATACGTTTGCAAACTCCTCTTCAATGTGAAATCTCAAGTCTTCAAATTTAGGCTGGACAATCCTCATATGTCAGGGATGAAAGGTTATCAAAACTGAGTTTTCATTAACGGGGGATGTGATGGCAGGTTGGCCAATTTTAATCATTCACTGTGAAAAATAAAATTAGAACTCCACTCTACATTGTATGATCAGCCTGAAACAATGTGATGGAGAAGTGTCCCGCCCTGAAGACATCTGCATACTTACAGTACATGCGCCTGTTCAACGCTTTGTTATTGTTTTTGGCCAAAATGTATAACTATTCCTTTAAAGGAACACAAACATCTCCATTTTTGTTCACAGAGGAAGGGACAACATGTGAATTAAACTGTTGAATAATCACTAAATCATATTTTCTTTACTTTTTTTAATGGCAGTGTGTTTTTTGGGCAAATCAGTGGACAAGTTTTTACGTCTTATGATGTGCACGAGTGTGGTTGGATAAGAGTTTTTACTGTTGAAACAATAAAAGTAATGTAAAATGTGTGTATTTGAATGGCATTAAATTATGTGATAAATGTATATACACATACATGTCTAACTGGCCAAAATTAAATCAAACATCACTGATTTAAGTTCCAAGTTTTTGCAGCTCGCAGGAGTTCATGTAGGACAGTCTCACTGTGTGTACATGTATGTACATGTCATGTTTAATCGTGTCACTGCTTGGTGACCAACTATGTACTCTCATAACGCACAATCACCTGGGTATGTTCATACATGTTCCTATGTACAGTAGTGTTCAAAATAATAGCAGTCCAATGTGACTAACCAATTTAATCACTGTTATTAGTATATTTTTTATTGCTACATGGCAAACAATTTACCAGTAGGTGCAGTAGATTCTCAGAAAAACAACAAGACCCAGCATTCATGATATGCACGCTCTTAAGGCTGTGCAATTGGGCAATTAGTTGAAAGGGGTGTGTTCAAAAAAATAGTGTCTGCCGTTGACTTTACAAAACTCAAAACTATTTTGTACAAACCTTTTGTTTCTAGGATTTAGCAATCCTGTGAATCACTAAACTAATATTTAGTTGTATGACCACAGTTTTTTATAACTGCTTCACATCTGTGTGGCATGGAGTCAACCAACTTGTGGCACCTTTCAGCTGTTATTCCACTCCAAGATTCTTTAACAACATTCCACAATTCATTTACATTTCTTGGTTTTGCTTCAGAAACAACATTTTTGATGTCACCCCACAAATTCTCGATTGGATTAAGGTCCGGGGATTGGGCTGGCCACTCCATAACATTAATTTTGTTGGTTTGGAACCAAGATTTTGCTCGTTTACTAGTGTGTTTGGGGTCATTGTCTTGTTGAAACACCCATTTCAAGGGCATGTCCTCTTCAGCATAAGGCAACATGACCTCTTCAAGTATTTTGACATATGCAAACTGATCCATGATCCCTGGTATGCGATAAATAGGCCCAACACCATAGCAGGAGAAACATGCCCATATCATGATGCTTGCACCACCACGCTTCACTGTCTTCACTGTGTACTGTGGCTTGAATTCAGAGTTTGGCTCACAAACCGTCTGCAGCCCTTGGACCCAAAAAGAACAACTTTACACTCATCAGTCCACAAAATGTTCCTCCATTTCTCTTTAGGCCAGTTGATGTGTTCTTTGGCAAATTGTAACCTCTTCTGCACATGCCTTTTTTTTAACAGAGGGACTTTGCGGGGGATTCTTGTAAATAGATTAGCTTCACACAGACGTCTTCTAACTGTCACAGTACTTACAGGTAACTCCAGACTGTCTTTGATCATCCTGGAGCTGATCATTGGCTGAGCCTTTGCCATTCTGGTTATTCTTCGATCCATTTTGATGGTTGTCTTCCGTTTTCTGCCACGTGTCTCTGGTTTTGCTCTCCATTTTAAGGCATTGGAGATCATTTTAGCTGAACAGCCTATAGTTTTTTGCACCTCTTTATAAGTTTTCCCCTCTCCAATCAACTTTTTAATCAAAGTACGCTGTTCTTCTGAACAATGTCTTGAACGATCCATTTTCCTCAGGCTTTCAAAGAGAAATGCATGTTCAACAAGTACTGGCTTCATCCTTAAATAGGGGCCACCTGATTCACACCTGTTTTTTCACAAACTTGATGAGCTCACCGATTGAATGCCACACTGCTATTTTTTTGAACACACCCCTTTCAACTAATTGCCCAATTGCACAGCCTAAAGAGCGTGCATATCATGAATGCTGGGCCTTGTTGGTTTTCTGAGAATCTACTGCACCTACTGGTAACTTGTTTGCCATGTAGCAATAAAAAATATACTAATAACAGTGATTAATCTGGTTAGTCACATTGGACTGCTATTATTTTGAACACTACTGTATGTTCCTTTTCTTAAAAAAAAATACAGTTTAGTCATTTGGCTTTTGCCATAACCTGACAACTGGCTTCACCTTGGACTTGAACTCACAGTACAAGTGTAGGTAAGTGGGGTGCTTCAATTTCTCTTTTCATTTAACTTCATACTTATGTTATGCCTCAGATGGGAATATTGTACTTTTGACCATATTTTCACCACAACTATCAATTCTTTATGTAGTTTGAAAATTAGGATTTTTGCATAATAAAATATAACAACTTGTGAAACATTCCTTTGTAATAAATCTAAGCTAACTAAGCTTTATGTGGATCAATCGTCACAAAGTCATGTGGCAACATTCATGTTTCATGCCTCTCAATGTAAAGACAGGCTATTATAGACTAGTATTTAAAATTGTGTTTATTTTTGGTTAATAATTACGTTATTTTTAATATCTGGAATTTGTACCGTCGGACAAATAAACATTATCTGCATTGTGTAATTTTATGTTGCAATCCTAAAATGATTTGCACCTCATCTCCACAGCTGCCACTAAAATTCTGCTTCTATATTAATGCATAATTTAAAAAGTGTCTAAAGAACAGTCACAGGTGGCAATTATCGTATACTTTTCTTATAGTACATTTTCTTGATTATACTATTTTTTTTTTTAACATGGCAATTTTAGTGCAGGACTTTAACTTGTCGCCGAACAGTTTGCCAGAATTTCTTCAGCGCCGACTGGAAGTCTTGTTCCATGGCCTCACCAAACCCCTCCCACACCCCTCCCACACCTGGGTTTTTGCCTCAGTGACCACCCGAGCCGCAGATCGCTTGGCCTGCTGGTAGCTGTCTGCTGCCTCGGGAGTCCCACAGGCCAACCATGACCTGTAAGTCTCCTTCTTCAGCTTGACGGCCCCTTTGACCTCTGGTGTCCACCAGCGGGTCCTGGGATTACCGCCACGACTAGCACCAGCGACCTTGCTACCACAGCTTCGAGCAGCCGCCTCGACAATGGCAGCGCGGAACATGGCCCACTCAGACTCCATGCTCCCCACTACCTCCGGGATGTGGTTGAAGCTCCTCCGGAGGTGGGAGTTGAAGACCATTTTCACAGGGTCCTCAGCCAGACGTTCCCAGCAGACCCTCACTATTCGCTTGGGCCTACCTGGTCTGTCCGGCTTCTTCCCCCGCCACCTGATCCAACTCACCACCAGGTGGTAATCAGTTGACAGCTCTCCTCCTCTCTTTACCCGAGTGTCCAGCACATACGGTCGCAGATCAGATGATACGACTACAAAGTCAATCATTGACTGTCGACCTAGGGTATCCTGGTGCCAAGTGCACTTATGGACACTCTTATGGCTGAACATGGTGTTAGTTATGGACAAACTGTGACTAGCACAGAAATCCAATAACTGAACACCACTCGGGATCAGATCGGGCAGTCCGTTCCTCCCAATCACACCCCTCCAGGTCTCGCTGTCATTGCCCACATGAGCGTTGAAGTCTCCCAGTAGGACGATGGAGTCCCCAGTAGGGGCACTCTCCAGTACCTGTTCCAAGGACTCCAAAAAGGGTGGGTACTCTGAACTACTATTTGGCGCATAGGCACAAACCACAGTCAGGTCCCGTTCCCCAACCCGAAGGCGCAGGGAAGCAACCCTTTCGTCCACGGGGGTAAACTCCAACACATTGGCTGAGAGCCGGGGAGCTATTAATAAGCCCACGCCCTCTCTCTTCCTCTCACCTGGGACAACTCCAGCATAGAACAAAGTCCAACCCCTCTCAAGAAGACTGGTTCCAGAACCCGAACTGTGCGTTGAGGTTAGGCCGACTATATCTAGCCGGTATCTCTCAACCTCACGCACAAGCTCAGGTTCCTTCCCCATCAGAGAGGTAACATTCCATGTTCCGATAGCCAGCTTCAGCAACCGGGGATCGGACCGCCAAGGCCCCTGCCTTTGACTACCACCCGATCCACATAGCACCGGACCTCTATGGTTCCTCCTGTGGGTGGTGGGCCCACATGAGGACGGACCCATGTTTCCTTTTCGGGCTGAGCCCGACCGGACCCCATGGAAAAAGGCCCGGCCACCAGGCGCTCGCCTACGGACCCCTTCCCCAGGCCTGGCTCCAGGGCGGGGTCCCGGTATCCCTCCGGGCAGGGTACACAAGTCCTTGTTATTATTCACCATCATAGAAGTCTTTGAACCGCACTTTGTCTGGCCCCTCACCTAAGACCAATTTGCCTTGGGTGACCCTACCAGGGGCAAACAGCCCCCGACAACATAGCTCCTAGGATCATTAAGACACCCAAACCCCTCCACCACGGTAAGGTGGCGGTTCCAGGAGGGGCACTTAAAAGTCTCTGCGCAAAATCTGCTTTTATCAGATCATTATCTACTAACATTTGAATTTCTGCTCATCAACTATAAACCAAGAGTCACTAGTTATTATAGCAGATGCATATCTGAGGACACTGTTGAAAATTTTAAAGAAATTATTCCATCTGCAATAATTTCAGTGCCATATCCCAAAATAACAGAGGAGTCATATCTTAAATTTAGCCCCTCCCAGCTTGATCACCTTGCCGATTTCACCACCGGCTCTCTACGTGTTTCACTCGATTCTATTCAGCGTTGATAGAAGAAAACAAGAATAAGCCCAGGATCCTTTTCAGCACTGTAGCCAGGCTGACTGAGAGCCATCATTCTATTGAACCATGCATTCCTAGAGCCCTCACCTGTAATGATTTTATGAACTTCTTCAATAATAAAATTAGACTTATCAGAGAAAATATCCTACACTCCACAGATTCCAGTTCAGCAACAGGAATTATAGAGGCCGTTATTAGTCCTGATGTGTGTTTGGAAAGCTTCCATCCAATTGACCTTAAGGAACTAACGACAACATTATCTTCATCTAAATCATCAACCTGTATACTAGACCCCATACCTACTAGGTTGCTCAAAGAGGTTTTACCCCTAATTAGAAATCCACTACTAAACATTATCAATCTATCCCTTGTAACAGGTTATGTGCCCCAGTCATTTAAAGTAGCTGTAATTAAACCGCTCCTAAAAAAACCTACCCTAGACCCAGAAGTTCTAGCCAACTATAGACCAATATCCAACCTCCCCTTTCTTTCAAAGATTCTAGAGAAAGCAGTAGCGAAACAACTATGTGGCTTTCTTCAGTATAATAGTCTATTTGAAGAGTTTCAGTCAGGTTTTAGAAAGCATCACAGCACAGAAACGGCATTGGTAAAAGTTACAAATGACCTCCTCACTGCATCTGATGCAGGACTTATCTCTATACTAGTCTTATTAGATCTTAGTGCAGCTTTTGACACTATCGATCATCACATCTTACTACAGAGGATGGAACACCAAATTGGCATTAAAGGATCTGCTCTAAGATGGTTTAAGTCCTACCTATCTGATAGATATAATTTTGTTCATGTTAATGATGAATCATCAAGATATGACAAGGTTAGTCATGGAGTCCCACAAGGTTCTGTGCTTGGACCATTACTATTTACTCTATATATGCTTCCTGTAGGTAAAATTATTAGAAAGCACTCCATACATTTTCACTGTTATGCAGATGACACACAACTATACTTATCAATGAAGCCAGATGAAACCCATCAGTTAGCTAATCTACAGTCATGTCTTAAGGACATTAAAAACTGGATGTTTCATAACTTTTTAATGTTAAACTCTGACAAAACTGAAGTCATTGTGCTGGGCCCCAAACACATTAGAGACTCATTATCCAGCAACATAGTTAATCTGGATGGCATTGCCTTGGCCTCCAGCACCACTGTCAGAAACCTGGGTGTTATCTTTGACCAGGAGCTGTCTTTTAAATCACATGTTAAACAGATTTCAAGGACCGCCTTCTTTCACCTCCGTAACATTGCTAAAATCCGGCACATCCTGTCTCAACAAGATGCAGAAAAACGTGGAAGTGGCTGGGGAGAGGAGCGTCTGGATGTCCCTGCTCAGGCTGTTACCCCCGCGACCCGGACCCGGATAAGCGGCAGAAAACGAAACGAAAACGAAACGAAAGACTTTAACTTGTAAAAATTGTTGTGTTGGTAATTAGGATCTGAATACATGCTCCGCCATTGCAATGTTGTATTCTCTATACACTACAGAGCTGAAATTACAAAAGCATGTTATAGTGTTTTCAATTGTTTATTATTTGATAGTTAATGGTTCTCAGAGAATCCTGTAGGAGCATTGACAGAGGCAGTGTACTGCTAAATGGTTAGGTTTTTATGACTATTTTTATAAGATAGTCAGCTAAATCTAAAGGTGCTCAATTATTAACACAAATAAAAATGTCAAGTTATGTAGCAGAATTTTAAAGACCAGTTATAATATCCCCAGTCAAACATTATGCTACTGCTGGATGACATCTGTCGCAGTCAGCAACCATTCCAAAGGATAGAGTAGCACAATAAAGAGTGAAGAACAAAATTGATGTGTATGAAGATTATTAAGATGACAAAAACTGGAAGAAAAAAAAAACTGTATCTATGTACAGGATTGTATTTATGTATCCAATGTAATTGGGATACATACATCCAGAATAAATTTTTTTTTTTAACTAATAGGCTACTTAAAAAAAGAACACAGTGCAAAAATCAGAAAATATTCAGTTTACAATGATATATACATGATCTGTAGCCTTTCATTTGAGAAGATTGCAATAGACAATGTCAGGCATTTTGTACATTTTTTTTATTATTCAATAATTGATAAATTTGCTTTTTTCTTTTTTTTTTAAAAATAATGTTTATTTATAATTTTCAATTTCAAAAACAAACAAACAGAAAAATACAGTACATCAAAGACAAAAACAGACAGTCTGCTAGTTTGCAAAAACAAAGGGTAAAAATGTCACAATGCACTCCTGGTTTTCCCCTCTACCTGCCTGCCCTAATCAACATTATTAGACCCACCCGTTTCCCCCCAGCCAGCTCTTAACCAGCTCCTCCACACCCACTTTCTGCCAGATTGTCGTCGCGTCATGCACTACCTTCCAGCACTCTTTTCCGGACGGATCTCCTGGTACCTGACCTGCCTTCTGCCCCAGACCACGTCTCTTCGTCTCTACCCCGGTAACCAGACCTGCTTTCTGTCTTTGGACTTTGTATCTGCCCGCTTCCTGTCTGCCTGCCGTCTGCCCCCCTCTCTGGAGACCGTCCCCATTCTGAACGTAGACTGTGCTCGCCGACCAGGCTTCCTGATTGCTGTCCATTTGGACTTGTGAACATTTTAAATAAAGTACTGAACTGTGCCGGTCTAGATCTGTACTCTTTTTGGGTCCACTCTCACACCCGCTACAAAAAAGTAAATAGATGTAAAGGTCCATGTGAAGCCACACAGTGTATAGGATACAGGTTGCATAGAATGTACAGTAGTACAGAGTAGACAGCTGGGGTTGAATCCAAATGACCAGCCCATGACAGGGTCAAGATGATTAAAATGCCAGTCAGTCAA
Source organism: Mola mola (assembly GCA_001698575.1). Classification (NCBI taxonomy): domain Eukaryota; kingdom Metazoa; phylum Chordata; class Actinopteri; order Tetraodontiformes; family Molidae; genus Mola; species Mola mola. The sequence continues at coordinate 1,111,260 of KV751325.1, forward strand.
CAGTGCTGCATTGCATCCGCCCTTTAATGTACTCAATTTACTCAATTTACTGCCGAGCCTTTAAAAATGTAGCATGTGCATTAAACATGATGTGCCAAACTTCCTCAAGATATAAACATGTTACCTAGTCATTCAACCATTTCTTAAAGCAAGGAGGAAGTACAGATTTCCATTCTCTCAGGATGACTCTTTTTGCTATAACCATACCGAACATAAGGGCTTGCTGCAATGCAGGGGGGAGAGTCAAAGAAAAATCAGAACAGCCCAATATCACCAAGAGGCCATCAGGTTCCAACTGTCTGTTGTATATATCGCTATACAAATGAAATATATTAGTCCAGAAATTCCTGAGCTTGGGACAATGGGACCAATTGCAAGTAGGAGACACCAAGGGTAAGATCTTATTCAATTTTGTTCTGGAAAAATGCAATCGATGGATGACTTTAAATTGGATGAGCTGGTGTCTAGCGTTGATGGAACAAGTTTCTAATCCTCTTTAACCCCTCCCCCGATAGCTCACCTGAAACCTCCTCACCCATGTCCTCAATCCATGCCTCCTTCAGGTGCAGAGAAGGGGCCACTGTGGAAAAAAGATCAGCAAATTGTGAAATTAAATCTTTAGAAGTAGGAGATCTAGTCATAATTTCGTAGAAGTTGTGTTGCTCTGGTATATTTTCAAAAGGAAAGTTAAATTTTGCCTTTTACTGAACAAAGCAAAATTATTATTAATGTAAAGGTCCTTAATAGTGGTCAGGTTCTTTTCCGACCAGTGAAAAAATGGGTTTAAAGCAGGGATTTTGATTTAAAGGAGCATAAATAGAGACTTCTGGTTTAAAAATTTAGGAAGAACTACCATCTTGATAATGTTAACACGCCCATCAAAGACATAGGGAAGAGCTTCCATTTGTTTATCATCTCTTTGAGTTTGTCAATCATGTCCAAATAATTTAGTTTAAAGAGAAGCTTTGCATTCCTGGGAACTTTGACACCTAAATACACAAAATGATCAGTGGAGATTTTTAACGGTAGGTCATCTAGAAAACCAGAGTCAAGTCCATCAGCCAAGGGCATCAATAGACTTAATAATTGATAAATTAGTTGATGAATCTTTTCAGCTCTAAGGTTGATACAAATTAATTAAGATTTTTTGTTTTAATATCCAATTCTTAGGCTGTACCAACACCAAAATGTAAGTGGGACACTTAACACCAGGGTTTTCTATACATTAATTAAAATATAGTGACAATAACATTTGCCACAAAAATTATTTTATGTACCTTTCGCCTTTCTCACAAACACACCTTGTGTTTCCCCACACACAGAATTTATTTAGCCCATTTACCCACATTTTTAAAAATCTTTTTAGGTATGATGCCATCCTGTATTGACTTACCATTAGTATAGTGATCAATCTCTCCTTTCTCTGCTCCTCCTGTTTACTGATGATTGCACACTCATCTGGTTTTACAAATGACTGATCAAATTTTGACAATTTGACTGAAGTTTCTACAGTAATACCTGTTCTCTTTACCAATTCACTAAACCTGCAGTCATTTGAGGACCTAACTGAGATGACTAGTATGAATTATTATATCTGAGAGCCACAAATTTCCTCATCAGCCTATAACGTAAGTGGGGTGTTTTTTGGTAAATGTGCATTATAAATCCTACATGTTTACTTTATGTCAATAGAATTTTGGAACGCACAGGGATGAATGCAGAGGATTAGTATGCCGACACTCCAAACCAGACAAAGGAAGTAATTTGTACTCTACATGACAACCTGGGTAGTTTTTTTTATCTAGAATTTTACATGATTATCTCTTGAAAGCTGCTCAGAGCAGGCACCCCTTACATGTTCCCAGACCTACCTGTTTTTCATTTTGCACAAAAATGGGGCATATTGGCTGTGGAAGAAAAGTTGTAGTAGAGCGTAGGGTCTTACATTGGAATTAAATTAATGACTCACAGTGAGTATAACAGAAGAATTGATTAGACCAATAAACATATACTTATGTAGTTTAGTTTTGTTGCAGATAGGCCTCAAATATGTATTACTAACCTTCAAGTGTGTGGCACTCTACTTGTCTAGAGATTGCTTTGAACGCCCTTTAAGAAACCTGCCAAACAAAAACAAAAGTAAAACATACAGGTAACGTCCAACAATAAAGATTAAAACAATAAAAGAATCCTACCTTGAGAATATGTGAAAAGATTGCTGGCAGTTAAGTGTTGCCTGATCTTGTTTGTCTAACAAAGGAGAGATAAAACTGCACAGAGCAGAACTTAACATAACTGTAAAAACATGAACATTACAAAACCCAGAGATACAGTGAAGCAAGTGTAGCAGCTGGATGTGGTAAAACTTGATAAAGTTACTGGAATAACAAAACAGGTGAGGTAAATCATTTCATTTAGCCAATTGAAGGCAGATACCAGGATGATTTAATCAGGAAAGTCTGTGCAGTCAATGAAATTTTTGGTCATAGCCAACCATGTTAAAGGACGTCTTAAGCAGAAAACAACCTTTACTCTTTTTTTTTTTTGTTTTTTGCTTGCCCATCTCTCCATCTTCCTGCTGCTTTTGTTAAGTTTTTGACTTTAAACCCTTAAAGCAATCTCTCTCTCAACTTAAGCATAGCCTTCAGTCTTCTTCAGTCCCTAAACAATGACAAATCAGAAAATATATGAGTCATTTTGAGTCTGGAAACAAAATTAACTGTTTGACTAATGTTGCCTCCCTAACTCGAAGGTCAGAGGGGCGGCAGGTCCTCAGTCTAGCCTGCACTGTGATCAGAAAATAGGAAGACACACGTTGTGCTGGTGTTATCTTAACGGCAGCAGGATTTATTCTTCCTATTTACAAAAATATACTTCAGGTATCAAAGATGTCAGTTACAAAACTAACGGCCTTAGCTTCAGTCCCACTCTTGTATAATATGGCCAGTGAATAGCACAAAACCCAAAACATAAAGTCACATGTTCTTCTGCTTTACCAAACTACAACACATTGTCACGTTTGGACCCTTTAACAAATTTACTTAGAAATAATAAAGAAACAAAAACATCCTCTTCTGTTCTTATTCAGCACATTTCCTCTATATCCATGAAAATAATAAATGAACTTGTTTTTTTTTATAATGTACTTTTTAACGAAGCAGCTCTTACAATGTTATTTTTAACCAAACTTATAAGATGACTTTTTAACTATAGGCAATATAACCTCCTTTGCCCACCACGATGCAGGTCCGCTTAGCATTAGCTAGTTAGCATACATGCTTTAACTTGTATTTACCTTAGTCCCTCTTCAAAACCCGTTTCCTTGACTCACATACAAAACGTTCTCATAAGTTACATGTGCAACTCTTAAACTCCTGCATGTCTACTCAGGCATATTTACTGACCTGTGATCAGAAAACAGGAAGACACACATTGTGCTGATGTTATCCTAACGGCAGCAGGGTTTATTCTTCCTATTTGCGTGAACGTCCTATTCTCTACCACAAAGCGCCATGCGCCCTCTAGCGGCCTGGATGTGTCATAACAGCGTTATGACGCGCAATGACTTTTGATGATTAAGCTAAAGCAATGAAATTAAAAAAAAAATGATAGGGGTGTCTATTTCTCAAATTCAATTTATGCTGTTACATTTTAAACCCTTCACACTAACTCTATTCTCCATCTGTGTCCAGACGTTGTCAGCCCCTGGATTTCTTGACCTGTCCGGCTGTGCTTCCTGCTACAACCAGAACAAGAGCTCAAAGTCTTTGCATCTAGGCAACAGTGAATCCAGCTCTTCAAGTAAATACTCTCGACCAGAGGTGGAACGTGTCAGAAGCAGAGTCCAGGTCCAGTGGTAGCTCATCTGTGATGGCTTTATCAGAAAAACTTGAGGAGCCTGAAAAAGAGAAGGTCTCTTCTCCCACTGCAGATGCTGCTGTATGTGAATCTGGAGGAAAATATGATTATGGACAAAAGGAGACTTTGGAGAATCTGGCAGGCAAAAACACAACAAAGGAGGTGACTCAAAGAGCTCCATGTCTTAGGTCTTTCTCCACATCCACATCCATCCTTTACACCAAACCTCATCCCTCCGTCTCTGCTGCCCCATCTTCATACTGTCAACTCCACCCTCCACCTGCAGGTGTTACCCTGGAAACACGCCAGGGAAGCCTTCTACATTGTTAAACATCATAAGGTAGAAACAGACTACCATCACTACATCAACACCAACTTGTAACAGTTTTTGAGGTCGTGTAGCTGGTTGATCCCAAAAATGCACTCAAAAACTTAAATGCACACATGTGATGGAGATCTTCCAAAGTAATTTTAAGAAAACGCACCTAGACGTTACAAGCCCGGTCGTACGGCACTGCCTTCCATACATGGAACCACATGCTACACGCACTAAAAACCGTTACCAGCTTGTTCAGTGCAAAAGAAGGAAAAAAGATGAGGATAGTTCATTAAAGACTTCCGCTCAGGAACCATGTGCGCTGCTCAACTCTCCGACTGCGCACAGGTTGATGACATCACTTCCAAGCGACGCATGTCCCTTAAAGGTCCAGTCCGACTGTTACAAACTGTCATACCAGTACCAATAACAATCACATCAGGTGTTGCATCAGAACTTCTCTCCTCTCTCAGCTCAGGGTCACAGGTTACCACCTCCTGTGTTACATCCTCCCAACACTCTACATACCCCTACAAGTCCAAAATGCACCCCAAACACATTTTGATGCACTCAATGCACAGCCATGCTAGTACCATTACGGCATGCACTTTTCTTACTGCCCATACTGCAGTCATAACAGTAGTGCAAACTTACCTAGATAATAAGAATTAAACAACACCGCAGCATTTTCTAAAATCATTTAATATGTGAAACAGGCAAAAACAAACAAAGAAACAAAAATGAATGTGAACAAATAAATATAATGTAATGCGTGTGATTGTAATCAATCCTTAAATGTACACTTAGGTTTTGTTTTTTGAGGGAAAAATATCATCTTCTTTCCTAAAGGCTTGTCATTTCTTACATTTTACACAGCATATTGACATTAAGATTGATGTGAAATTTGATTTTTAAGTAATGATGGCCAAGGTATTCTCTTATCTAAAGCAAGGTATTTAGGTCTCATTTCTAATTTACAATACATCATTAGGCCTGGGAAGAAAAGGGAAGTTCTCTCCTACATTATTGTGGCAAAGGCATCCACGTCTTGAAGGACATGGATCCATTACAATCCACTGAATTCTATTTTTTGTGCAACAATTAACATAAACTGAATTATACTGCAGCTATTGTCCATACCTTGTCAAAATTGAAATGCTGTAATTAAGATCTTGTTCAGAGATTGTTCTTAAATTTTCTCAATTAGCCATACATAATGTTTATCATCATTTTTGACCTCAGTATGTTAGCTTACTGACCAAAAGAATCAGTGGTAGGCTTACTATTCACTGTCACACTTTGGGGAATTACTTGATCATTTACATACACATTGCTTAAAGTAACTTTGGCATCTTTAATTGGCACATCACATGCAAAAAGGGGAGTCTTTACTGCTCAACCCACACAAAGCAGAGATGGTAAAGTTTTTAACTACAAGAGAAAAAAACAAAAAAAAACCCATTGGCTCATTGTATGATGTCTGTGTGTGCTTTCCTATTAGATTCATTCGGCTTCTGTCAGTGTGTACAAGAATCAACACACACTTTTAATCACACCCTTGATCTTGTTCTGACATATGGCATTGAAATTGAGCATTTAAATGTCTCTGCGCAAAATCTGCTTTTATCAGATCATTATCTTCTAACATTTGAATTTCTGCTCATCAACTATAAACCAAGAGTCACTAGTTATTATAGCAGATGCATATCTGAGGACACTGTTGAAAATTTTAAAGAAATGATTCCCTCTGCATTAATTTCAGTGCCATATCCCAAAATAACAAAGGAGTCATATCTTAAATTTAGCCCCTCCCAGCTTGATCACCTTGCCGATTTCACTGCCGGCTCTCTACGTGCTTCACTCGATTCCATTGCCCCAGTTAAAAAGAAAACAAAACCAGTAAAGAGACTAGCTCCGTGGTATAATCTTAACACTCGCAAGTTAAAACAGAAAACTCATAAACTTGAAAAGAAATGGCGTTCCACTAAACTGGAAGAGCCACACATGGCCTGGAAGGATAGCCTTAAAGTATACAGGAAGGCCCTTCGCCGAGCAAGAAAAGACTACTATTCAGCGTTGATAGAAGAAAACAAGAATAAGCCCAGGATCCTTTTCAGCACTGTAGCCAGGCTGACTGAGAGCCATCATTCTATTGAACCATGCATTCCTAGAGCCCTCACCTGTAATGATTTTATGAACTTCTTCAATAATAAAATTAGACTTATCAGAGAAAATATCCTACACTCCACAGATTCCAGTTCAGCAACAGGAATTATAGAGGCTGTTATTAGTCCTGATGTGTGTTTGGAAAGCTTCCATCCAATTGACCTTAAGGAACTAACGACAACATTATCTTCATCTAAATCATCAACCTGTATACTAGACCCCATACCTACTAGGTTGCTCAAAGAGGTTTTACCCCTAATTAGAAATCCACTACTAAACATTATCAATCTATCCCTTGTAACAGGTTATGTGCCCCAGTCATTTAAAGTAGCTGTAATTAAACCGCTCCTAAAAAAACCTACCCTAGACCCAGAAGTTTTAGCCAACTATAGACCAATATCCAACCTCCCCTTTCTTTCAAAGATTCTAGAGAAAGCAGTAGCGAAACAACTATGTGGCTTTCTTCAGTATAATAGTCTATTTGAAGAGTTTCAGTCAGGTTTTAGAAAGCATCACAGCACAGAAACGGCATTGGTAAAAGTTACAAATGACCTCCTCACTGCATCTGATGCAGGACTTATCTCTATACTAGTCTTATTAGATCTTAGTGCAGCTTTTGACACTATCGATCATCACATCTTACTACAGAGGATGGAACACCAAATTGGCATTAAAGGATCTGCTCTAAGATGGTTTAAGTCCTACCTATCTGATAGATATAATTTTGTTCATGTTAATGATGAATCATCAAGATATGACAAGGTTAGTCATGGAGTCCCACAAGGTTCTGTGCTTGGACCATTACTATTTACTCTATATATGCTTCCTGTAGGTAAAATTATTAGAAAGCACTCCATACATTTTCACTGTTATGCAGATGACACACAACTATACTTATCAATGAAGCCAGATGAAACCCATCAGTTAGCTAATCTACAGTCATGTCTTAAGGACATTAAAAACTGGATGTTTCATAACTTTTTAATGTTAAACTCTGACAAAACTGAAGTCATTGTGCTGGGCCCCAAACACATTAGAGACTCATTATCCAGCAACATAGTTAATCTGGATGGCATTGCCTTGGCCTCCAGCACCACTGTCAGAAACCTGGGTGTTATCTTTGACCAGGAGCTGTCTTTTAAATCACATGTTAAACAGATTTCAAGGACCGCCTTCTTTCACCTCCGTAACATTGCTAAAATCCGGCACATCCTGTCTCAACAAGATGCAGAAAAACTAGTTCATGCGTTTGTTACTTCCAGGCTGGACTACTGTAATTCTTTATTTTCAGGTTGCCCTAACAAAATTTTAAAAACTCTTCAGTTAATCCAAAATGCAGCAGCGCGTGTACTGACTAGAACTAATATCAGAGACCATATTTCCCCCATACTGGCTTCTCTGCACTGGCTCCCAGTTAAATTCAGAATAGAATTTAAAATCCTTGTTCTCACCTACAAAGCTATTCATGGTCAGTCACCATCTTATCTTGAACAGCTCATAGTACCCTATCGCCCATCCAGAACCTTACGCTCCCAGGATGCAGGGTTATTGGTGATCCCAAGAATTTCCAAAAGTAGAATGGGAGGCAGAGCTTTCAGCTATCAAGCTCCTCTCCTGTGGAACTATCTTCCAGTCTTGGTACGGGAGGCAGACACACTCTCTGATTTTAAGAGTAGGCTTAAAACCTTCCTTTTTGATAAAGCTTATAGTTAAGGCTGGCCTATCTAGCCCTTAGTTATGCTGCTATAGGCTTAGGTTGCTGGGGGAACACTCCATGATTCACTGAGCTTTCTTCTCTCCCCCCTCTGACTCCGACTCCTTCTCTGCTCCTGTAAATGTCCATATCCTTACACTAACTTTACTTCTTCCCCGGAGTCGTTGTGCTTTACCATCCTGCAGGTTTTTCTAGGTCGCGGTGGGAGGTGCTGCTGTGGTCCTGCCTGATGCCCCCTGGCCACATTAGGAAAGGAGATCCTGTGACTTGGATCCTGTGACTTGGATCCTAGGCTGGATTTCCAAGTGCAAATCGGGACCCACAGATCACAATGGCTTCTGGATCAATAGACTACACCTGCTTCTGGACCACTACACTTCACATATCCCTGGATCTACAGATTCTACATACTCTTGGACTCAGCAACACCCAGATCTTCCTACATGGAGTACAATGACTCCTGGACCAACAGAGTCCACCTGCGTCTGGATCACTAGACTTTCCATACATCCGGACTCATAGAATCCACAGACTCTGGGACTCATGGATGTTTTATGCATTCTAAATGAACTGTTGTTATCATGTTTTTGTGTTCTGTACAAGTGACATTTATTGCACGTCTGTCCGTCCTAGGAAGAAGGATCCCTCCTCTGTGGCTCTTCCTGAGGTTTCTTATTTTCCCTGTTTAGGGTTTTTTAAGTTTTTCCTCACCCGGTTCGAGGGTCTAAGGGCAGAGGATGTCACATCTGTACAGTTTGTCAAAGCCCAGTGAGATAATGTGTAAATTGTGATTTCGGGCTATACAAATAAAATTTGAATTTGAAATTTGAATTTGAATTTCCACATTCACTAGTCATGAAGTCTTTCTGGATTTCTGGATTTCTCTACTGAGACAAAGTCTTTCCATGGAGACTTCCCCCATACATACTGATAGCACAAGATTTATGTTTGGGGTTCAGTGTGGAAACTGCAAAAGGTGGATACACAAAGACACAAAGAGCAATAGTGAGAGGGGTACTTCTGTCTTTCTTTACTTTCTGTTATCACATCATTTTAATTTTTTTTTTTGACCAACATGCTGACAACATTACAACATTTTACACAGAAGTTAAAAATGGGAAACCCACCAGTGGAGAACTGCTTTGTTTAATATTTTAACCAAAGTGATATTCTCTTTTTGATGTGCAATTAAGCTGCTATTATTCAGAAAATTCTTCATAGTTGTTGAATTCTTTTTGACTCTTACATCTGATACCTGATGAATTACGAAAGGAATTCTCTGTAGGAAAAATGCAATGACACACAAATGAAGTGTGCTGTAAATACACCACAAAGACATGTTAACAAAATATGATTTTCATCAGAGGGAGTCTTTAAAGGTATAGAACAGCAGATGTAGCCAATGCAAAATTAGTTAATGAGACACAACAGATTATCAGCCACTGGTATCAGTAAATGCCCCCTTATTTTCTGATAACAAATATCAGATGATAATGATATTATTGGCCAATACTCACTTCAAATCAGATTTTATTTTGTAATTACAAATTGTCTCACTAGGTTTTCACAGACAGATGTGATACCCTCCACCCTTAGATCCTTGAACCGAGTGATGAAAACTTAAAAAACCTTAAACAGGGAAAAATAAACCTCAGGAAGAACCACAGAGGAATCTCTCTTCCTACAACCGACAGACATGCAATAGATGTCCCTTGTATAGAAAACAGCAACATGAAAACAGAATAATAAGAATGTAGAAGTTCATGAGTCTATAAATCCAGATGTATGAAAAATATTTTGACCCAGAAGCAGGAGTAGTTTGTTGGTTCAGGAGTCATTGTACTCCAAGGATCCAAGTCACAACACCTCCCATCCTAATGTGGGCATTAGGCGTAAGGTGGGACCAAAGCAGCAACTCCCAAGCGACCTAGAAAAATCTGCAGGAAGATAAAGCACAAAGACTCCTGGGAAGCAGTAAAGTTATTATAATGTTTTGTTGGGGTATTGACAATTAGAGGAGCAGAGATCCAGTTAGAGTCAGAGGAAGAGGAGAAGAGAGGAGCTCAGTGTCTGGTGTGTCTCCCTAGTAACCTAAGCCTGTAGCAGCATAAGTAGGGGCTAGATAGGCCAGCCCTAACTATAAGCTTTATCAAAAAGGAAGGTTTTAAGCCTACTCTTAAAAGCAGAGAGTGTGTATGCCTCCCAAACCAAGACTGGAAGATGGTTCCAGAGGAGAAGAGCTTGATAGCTGAAAGCTCTGCCTCCAGTTCTAATTTTGGAGATCCTGGGGATCACCAGTAACCCTGCATCCTGGGCGCATAAAGTTCTGGTTGGATGATAGTGTACTATGAGCTCTTTAAGATAAGATGGTGCCTCACCATGAATAGCTTTGATTTTGAATTCGATGCCGGTTCTTGTCCATACATGCGCTGCTGCATTGTGGATTAGTTGAAGAGACTTTAAGATCTTTTTAGGGTATCCTGAAAATAAAGAATTACAATAATCCAGCCTGGAAGTAACAAATGCGTGAACTATTTTTTTTGCTTCATGAGACAGGATGTGCTGGATTTTAGCAATGTTACTGAAGTGAAAGAAGGCCTCTAAATTTGTTCTACGTGTGAGTTGAAAAACAGCTCCTGGTCAAAGATAACACCCAGGTTTCTTACAGTGGTGCTAAAGGCCAAGGCCATCGAGATTAACTATGTTTTTGGATAGTTTTATAATTTCTTCTGAAGGCAACTGGATTTCTTGTAGTTTCTTCAAGACCTATCACCTCTCATCCAAGAGGCTTCTTCAGTTCTAAATTTCTGATAGGGAGTCCCCAGTATTTAACCTTGTGGAGGATCCTTCTTACTCAGGGTAGCGGGCAAGGGGTACAAAGCCCCGCCCGCAATCTGTGTGACCCAGATCCACCCACCATCAGATGGTTAGTCACTCCCCCCGGTCATCATGTGAGTCGCTGGTTTCACATGAGCCAAAGTGTGAACTGTGGTTAAGTTTCCTGGGGAGGGATTTCCAAACTGCATTGTATCTGGCAGACAGTTGATGTCCGAGGCCACCTCCTCTGTTAAGTGATGGCTGTTCCAGCTTGACATAGATGGCCTCCATTACCAAAACATCTATCCTCCCTGTCCAGCACATGCACATTCTCATCCTCAAAGGAGTGTCCCTCCTCCTTTAAGTGTAAGTGGACTGCTGAGTCCTGGCTGGAAGAGCTGGCTCTCCGGTGTTGAGCCATGCGTTTGTGGAGAGGTTGTTTGGTCTCCCCGATATAAAAGTCTGTGCACTCCTCACTGCACTGGACTGCATAAAAAACATTGTTAAGTTTGTGTCTGGGAGTTTTGTCTTTGGGGTGAACCTGTTTCTGTCTCAGAGTGTTGCAGGGTCTGAAGTGAAGTGGGATGTTATGCTTAGAGAAAATTCTTCTGAATTTCTCTGACACCCCTGCCACATACAGAATGACAACATTGTGACGTTTGTTCCTCCCTTCTTCCTGTGGTGTCGGGGTGTTGTTCCTGGAGCGGTTAGTGGATTTGACATATGCCCAGTTAGGGTATCCACAGGTTTTTAATGCTGTCTTGATGTGTTTGTGTTGCTTAGACTTCCCCCTGTCCTTGTGGGAACATTTTCAGCCTGGTGAACATTTTCAGTGCAATGGAGACCTGGGTGACTGAGAATCTTCACAGATATGTTCTTGGATAATGAGTCTCTAATGTGGTTAGGGCCCAGCACAATTACTTCAGTTTTAACAATAAAAAGTTATGAGACATCCAGCTTTTTATGTCCTTAAGAGATGCCTGGAGTTTAGCTAGCTGATGGATTTCATCTGGCTTCATTCTTCCTCTTCCCTCTGTCGCCACAGCGAATCATCATCCTCCATCTCTCCCTGTCCTCTGCTTCTTTTTCTCTCACACCAACTATCTGCATATCCACGCTCAGAACATCCATGACGCTCCTTTTTGGTCTTCCCACTTGCCTCCTGCCTGGTAGCTCCATCTTGAGCATTGTTCTACCAATATATTCACTGTCCCTCCTCTGCACATGTCCAAACCAAGTCAATCTGGCCTCCCTAACTTGGTCTCCAAAATGTCTGACCTGTGCTGTCCCTCTGATATGCTTGTTCCTAATCTTGTCCATCCTCGTCACTTCCAAAGAGAATCTCAACATCTTTAACACCACCAACTCCCTTTCTGTCTCCTGTCTTTTGGTCAGTTCCACTGTCTCCAAACCAAACAATATTACTGGTCTCACTACCCTCTTGTAAACCTTCCTTTCACTTTTGCTGCTTCTCTTATCACATATCACTCCTGACACAGCCGTTCTGCACTCGCTCCCTCATCTCTTTACCATATTCCCGGTTGCACTGCACAGTTGAACCTAAGTACTTATCCTCATGGACCTTTTTCACCTCTATTCCCTGCAAACTCACCGTTCCACTTGCCTCTCTTTCATTCACACACATGTCTGTGTTGCTACGACTGACTTTCATTCCTTTTCTTTCAAGGGCTGACCTCCACCTCTCCAGGTTTTCTTCCACGTGCTCCCTGCTCTCACGACAGATCAAAATTTCATCTGCAAACATCATTGTCCACGGAGATTTCTGCCTGACCTCATCTGTCAGTCAGTCCATCACCATAACAAACAAAAAGGGGCTCAAGGCCAGTCCTTGATGCAGTCTTACCTCCACCTTGAAGCTATCTGTCACTCCTACAGCGCACCTCACAACTGTCATACTGCTCTCATACATGTCCTGCACCAGCCTAACACACTTCTTTGCCACCCCAGACCCCCACATACAGGACCACAGTTCCTCCCTCGTCACCCTGTTGTAGGCTTTGTCTAGACCCACAAAGACACAATGCAACTCTTTCTGACATTCTCTATACTTCTCCATCAGCTTTCTCACAGCAAACATGGTGTCTCTAGGGCTCCTTCTTGGCATGAAACCATACTGCTGCTCACAAATCATCACTTCTCTTATCCTCGCTTCCACTACACTTTCCCAATTCTTCATTGTGTGGCTTATCAGCTTTATCCCTCTGTAGTTGCTACAAATCTTCACATCACCCTTCCAGCTCTCAAACATCTGCACAAGTACACTTTTCCTTCATTCCTCAGGCATCTTCTCACTTTGCAAGATTCCGTTGAAATGCTTCATCAAAAACTCCACTGCCTTCTCTCCATACTGGTATGTCATCAGCACCAACTGCCTTTCCATTTTGATCCTCTTCAAAGCTTTTCTCACTTCATCTAACTTCCTGTTTCACAGTTTCCACCTCCTCAACCCTTCCTTCCCTCTCAGTTTCTTCTTTCATCAGCTCCTCAAAGTCCTTCTCCCATCTTCTCAGCATACTCTCCTCACTTGTTAGTACATTTCCATCCCTGTCCGTAATGACCCGAACCTGCTGCATATCCTTCTCAGCTCGATCCCTCTGCCTCGCTAGACAATACAGATCCTTTTCTCCTTTCTTAGTGTCCAATTTCTCATACAGCTTATTATACGCCTTCTGTAAAGCCTTTTCCACCCCCTGTTCACCTTACATTGCATTGCCTTGTATTCCTGTTGACTCTCTTCCATTCACACACTATCCCATTTCTTCTTCGTCTGAATACTCTCCTGTACTTCCTTGTTCCACCACCAAGTCTCCTTATCATCCGTCCTCTTTCCAGATGACATACCAAACACTTCCCTCCCTGTCTCCTTGATTACTGTTGCTGTGTTTACCCAGTCATCTAGCAGTTCTTCACAACCACCCAGAACCTGTCTCACCCTCTTCCTGAAGTCCTCACAGCAATCTTCCTTTTTCAGCTCTACCTGTGCACTCTTCCTCACCACCAGAGTATTCCTACACACTACCATCTGATGCTGTCTGGCTACACTGTCTCCTGTCACTACCTTGCAGTCCCCAATCTCTTTCAGATTGCATTGTCTCCACACTACTAAATGTAGTGAACCTTTGTGCTCCTGTCTCCTTTTTTATATGTCACTTTGTGTTCTTCCCTCTTTTGGAAGTAGGTATTCACCCAAGCCATTTCCATTCTTTTTGCAAAATCCACTACCATCTGTCCTTTCAGGTTCCTCTTGGAGACCTGGGTGACTGAGAATCTTCACAGATATGTTCTTGGATAATGAGTCTCTAATGTGGTTAGGGCCCAGCACAATTACTTCAGTTTTAACAATAAAAAGTTATGAGACATCCAGCTTTTTATGTCCTTAAGAGATGCCTGGAGTTTAGCTAGCTGATGGATTTCATCTGGCTTCATTCTTCCTCTTCCCTCTGTCGCCACAGCGAATCATCATCCTCCATCTCTCCCTGTCCTCTGCTTCTTTTTCTCTCACACCAACTATCTGCATATCCACGCTCAGAACATCCATGACGCTCCTTTTTGGTCTTCCCACTTGCCTCCTGCCTGGTAGCTCCATCTTGAGCATTGTTCTACCAATATATTCACTGTCCCTCCTCTGCACATGTCCAAACCAAGTCAATCTGGCCTCCCTAACTTGGTCTCCAAAATGTCTGACCTGTGCTGTCCCTCTGATATGCTTGTTCCTAATCTTGTCCATCCTCGTCACTTCCAAAGAGAATCTCAACATCTTTAACACCACCAACTCCCTTTCTGTCTCCTGTCTTTTGGTCAGTTCCACTGTCTCCAAACCAAACAATATTACTGGTCTCACTACCCTCTTGTAAACCTTCCTTTCACTTTTGCTGCTTCTCTTATCACATATCACTCCTGACACAGCCGTTCTGCACTCGCTCCCTCATCTCTTTACCATATTCCCGGTTGCACTGCACAGTTGAACCTAAGTACTTATCCTCATGGACCTTTTTCACCTCTATTCCCTGCAAACTCACCGTTCCACTTGCCTCTCTTTCATTCACACACATGTCTGTGTTGCTACGACTGACTTTCATTCCTTTTCTTTCAAGGGCTGACCTCCACCTCTCCAGGTTTTCTTCCACGTGCTCCCTGCTCTCACGACAGATCAAAATTTCATCTGCAAACATCATTGTCCACGGAGATTTCTGCCTGACCTCATCTGTCAGTCAGTCCATCACCATAACAAACAAAAAGGGGCTCAAGGCCAGTCCTTGATGCAGTCTTACCTCCACCTTGAAGCTATCTGTCACTCCTACAGCGCACCTCACAACTGTCATACTGCTCTCATACATGTCCTGCACCAGCCTAACACACTTCTTTGCCACCCCAGACCCCCACATACAGGACCACAGTTCCTCCCTCGTCACCCTGTTGTAGGCTTTGTCTAGACCCACAAAGACACAATGCAACTCTTTCTGACATTCTCTATACTTCTCCATCAGCTTTCTCACAGCAAACATGGTGTCTCTAGGGCTCCTTCTTGGCATGAAACCATACTGCTGCTCACAAATCATCACTTCTCTTATCCTCGCTTCCACTACACTTTCCCAATTCTTCATTGTGTGGCTTATCAGCTTTATCCCTCTGTAGTTGCTACAAATCTTCACATCACCCTTCCAGCTCTCAAACATCTGCACAAGTACACTTTTCCTTCATTCCTCAGGCATCTTCTCACTTTGCAAGATTCCGTTGAAATGCTTCATCAAAAACTCCACTGCCTTCTCTCCATACTGGTATGTCATCAGCACCAACTGCCTTTCCATTTTGATCCTCTTCAAAGCTTTTCTCACTTCATCTAACTTCCTGTTTCACAGTTTCCACCTCCTCAACCCTTCCTTCCCTCTCAGTTTCTTCTTTCATCAGCTCCTCAAAGTCCTTCTCCCATCTTCTCAGCATACTCTCCTCACTTGTTAGTACATTTCCATCCCTGTCCGTAATGACCCGAACCTGCTGCATATCCTTCTCAGCTCGATCCCTCTGCCTCGCTAGACAATACAGATCCTTTTCTCCTTTCTTAGTGTCCAATTTCTCATACAGCTTATTATACGCCTTCTGTAAAGCCTTTTCCACCCCCTGTTCACCTTACATTGCATTGCCTTGTATTCCTGTTGACTCTCTTCCATTCACACACTATCCCATTTCTTCTTCGTCTGAATACTCTCCTGTACTTCCTTGTTCCACCACCAAGTCTCCTTATCATCCGTCCTCTTTCCAGATGACATACCAAACACTTCCCTCCCTGTCTCCTTGATTACTGTTGCTGTGTTTACCCAGTCATCTAGCAGTTCTTCACAACCACCCAGAACCTGTCTCACCCTCTTCCTGAAGTCCTCACAGCAATCTTCCTTTTTCAGCTCTACCTGTGCACTCTTCCTCACCACCAGAGTATTCCTACACACTACCATCTGATGCTGTCTGGCTACACTGTCTCCTGTCACTACCTTGCAGTCCCCAATCTCTTTCAGATTGCATTGTCTCCACACTACTAAATGTAGTGAACCTTTGTGCTCCTGTCTCCTTTTTTATATGTCACTTTGTGTTCTTCCCTCTTTTGGAAGTAGGTATTCACCCAAGCCATTTCCATTCTTTTTGCAAAATCCACTACCATCTGTCCTTTCAGGTTCCTCTAATTGAGACCAGACCTGCCCATCACCTCATTCCTTCTGTTCCCTTCACAAACATGCCCATTGAAGTCTGCTCCAGTCACCACTCTCCTCCCTGGGAAAACTCTCTAACACTTCATCTAACTCGCTCCAGAATTTTCTCATTTTCTTCCATCTCACAGCCAGCTTGTGGAGCATAACCACTGACAGCATTCATCATAATGCCTTCAATTTCCAGCTACACTTGCATGACCCTTTCCGAGATTTTTTTCACCTCTACAACATTCTTTGCATACTCCTCCTTCAGGATCAGGCCTATTCTATTTCTCTTCCTATCCACACCATGATAGTACAGCTTGAACCCTATTCCAATGCTCCTAGCCTTGCTGCCCTTTCACTTGGTCTCTTGGACACACAAAACATCTACCTTTCTTCGCTGCATCAGGTCAGCCAGCTCTCTTCCTTTGCCTTTCATCATGCCAACATTTAGACTTCCTACTCACGATCCTACTCTTTTGGGTTTCTTCTTCTCTCTCTGTCTCCTAACGCAGTTCCCTCCTCTTGTTTTTCGAATAACAGTAGCCCAATTTCCGCTGCTACCCTATTTGTCAACAGCACCGGTGGCGGTTGTTGTTAATCCGGGCCTCGACCAATCTGGAATGAAATTAGTTTTTGTGATTGGCATGTTTGATTTGGCTCAGTTGTTACACCGGATGCCCTTTTATCCGGACTGGGACTGGCACTTGAAATATACTAGTTTGTGACCCCTAGTGGCTGTTTTCTTCATCTGGCTTCATTGATAAGTATAATTGTGTTTCTTCTGCAAAGCAATGAAAATGTATAGATTGTTTTTGATAATATCATGTAAATTAAGCAAGTAAAGAGTAAATAGTATTGGTCTAAGCACAGAACATTTTGGGACTCCGTGAATAACTTTATCATATCTAGATGATTCATCATTAACATGAACAAACTGGTATCTATAAGATAAGTAGGATTTAAACCAGCTTAAATTTGATGTCAATTAGGTGTTCCAGCCTCTGTAGTAAGATGTGATGATCAATAGTGTCAAAAGCTTCACTAAGCTCTAATAAGACTTGTACAGAGATCAGATGCAGTGAAGAGGTCATTTGTAACTTTCACCAATGCCGTTTCTGTGCTGTGATGCTTTCTAAAACCTGACTGGAAATCCTCAAATAGAGTATTATCCCAAAGAAAGTCACAAAGCTGTTTAGCTACTGTTTTTTCTAGAATGTTTGAAAGAAATGGGAGGTTTGGTGTATAGTTGGCTAGAACTTCTGGATCCAGGGTGGGTTTTTTTGGGATCAGTTTAATTACAGCTACTTTAAAAGACTGCTGCACATAACCTGCTATAAGAGATAGATTGCTTATGTAACCCAGTGATAACGCAGGGTTGAAAGAAATCATAAATTCATTAAAATAACATAATGTCCTTTTAAAAAACCATAAATGTATTAAGATAACGTAATGCCCTTTAAAGCAAATGTAAGAAAAATAAGTGAAATCTACGAAATATCCTTTTAGAGGCAGACAGCGAGAGATCAGACAATCAGGAATGATAGGCATCCCCTTAGCTGAACTTGATTGACAGGTCACAGCATAACTGCGTGACCCTGTGGGTGTGTATGTGAGGAAAAAGAAAAAAACAAGCATGCATGATGGCTACTGGAGAGGAAAGAGCAAATAAAGCGAATACAAGTTAACAGTTGCTGAAGCTGGTTGCTGAAGCTGGCTATCGGAACATGGAATGTTACCTCTCTGATGGCGAAGGAACTTGAGCTTGTGCGAGAGGTTGAGAGATACCGGCTAGATATAGTCGGCCTAACCTCAACGCACAGTTCGGGTTCTGGAACCAGTCTTCTTGAGAGGGGTTGGACTTTGTTCTATGCTGGAGTTGTCCCAGGTGAGAAGCGGAGAGCAGGCGTGGGCTTATTAATAGCTCCCCGGCTCTCAGCCAATGTGTTGGAGTTTACCCCCGTGGACGAAAGGGTTGCTTCCCTGCGCCTTCGGGTTGGGGAACGGGACCTGACTGTGGTTTGTGCCTATGCGCCAAATAGCAGTTCAGAGTACCCACCCTTTTTGGAGTCCTTGGAAAAGGTACTGGAGAGTCCCCCTACTGGGGACTCCATCGTCCTACTGGGAGACTTCAACGCTCATGTGGGCAATGACAGCGAGACCTGGAGGGGTGTGATTGGGAGGAACGGACTGCCCGATCTGAACCCGAGTGGCGTTCAGTTATTGGATTTCTGTGCTAGTCACAGTTTGTCCATAACTAACACCATGTTCAGCCATAAGAGTGTCCATAAGTGCACTTGGCACCAGGACACCCTAAGTCGACAGTCAATGATTGACTTTGTAGTCGTATCATCTGATCTGCGACCGTATGTGCTGGACACTCGGGTAAAGAGAGGAGCAGAGCTGTCAACTGATCACCACCTGGTGGTGAGTTGGATCAGGTGGCGGGGGAAGAAGCCGGACAGACCAGGTAGGCCCAAGCGAATAGTGAGGGTCTGCTGGGAACGTCTGGCTGAGGACCCTGTGAAAATGGTCTTCAACTCCCACCTCCGGAGGAGCTTCAACCACATCCCGGAGGTAGTGGGGAGCATGGAGTCTGAGTGGGCCATGTTCCGCGCTGCCATTGTCGAGGCGGCTGCTCGAAGCTGTGGTAGCAAGGTCGCTGGTGCTAGTCGTGGCGGTAATCCCAGGACCCGCTGGTGGACACCAGAGGTGAAAGGGGCCGTCAAGCTGAAGAAGGAGACTTACAGGTCATGGTTGGCCTGTGGGACTCCCGAGGCAGCAGACAGCTACCGGCAGGCCAAGCGATCTGCGGCTCGGGTGGTCACTGAGGCAAAAACCCGGGTGTGGGAGGAGTTTGGTGAGGCCATGGAACAAGACTTCCAGTCGGCGCCGAAGAAATTCTGGCAAACTGTTCGGCGACTCAGGAGGGGAAAGCGGAACCCCGTCCACACGGTCTTCGGTGTGGGAGGGGAGTTGCTGACCTGAGTCTATAGTTCGGCGGTGGAAGGAATACTTCGAAGATCTCCTCAATCCCACCAACACGCATTCTGAAGAAGAGGCAGAGCCGGAGGACTTTGGGCTGGGCTCTCCCATCACTGGGGTCGAGGTCGCCGGGGCTGTCAAACAACTCCGCAGCGGCAGCGCCCCGGGGGTTGATGAGATCCGTCCCGAGCTCCTGAAGGCTCTGGATGTTGTAGGGCTGTCATGGTTGACACGCCTCTGCAACATTGCGTGGACATCGGGGACTGTGCCTTTGGAGTGGCAGACAGGTGTGGTTGTCCCCCTTTTCAAGAAGGGGGACCAGAGGGTGTGTTCCAACTACCGGGGAATCACACTCCTCAGCCTCCCTGGGAAGGTCTACTCCAGGGTGCTGGAGAGGAGAGTGCGGCTGCTAGTTGAACCTCGGATTCAAGAGGAGCAATGTGGTTTTCGTCCTGGCCGTGGAACACTGGACCAGCTCTATACCCTCACGAGGGTACTGGAGGGGGCATGGGAGTTTGCCCAACCAGTCCACATGTGTTTTGTGGATCTGGAGAAGGCTTATGACCGTGTCCCCCAAGGTATCCTGTGGGGGGTGCTCCGGGAGTATGGGGTAGATGGCCTTTTGTTACGGGCTATTCAATCTCTGTATTGTCGGAGTCAGAGCTTGGTTCGCATTGCCGGCAGTAAGTCAGACCCGTTCCCAGTCAGGGTTGGTCTCCGCCAAGGCTGTCCTTTGTCACCGGTTCTGTTCATAATTTTTATGGACAGAATTTCTAGGCGCAGCCAAGCGGCGGAGGGAGTCGGGTTCGGTGGCCTCCGGATTCCGTCTCTGCTATTTGCAGATGACGTGGTCCTGTTGGCCTCATCGAACAGTGACCTCCAGCTCTCACTGGGACGGTTTGCAGCCGAGTGTCAAGCGGCGGGGATGAGAATCAGCACCTCTAAATCTGAGGCCATGGTTCTTAGCCGAAAAAGGGTGGATTGCCCACTCTGGGTCGGGGGAGATTTGCTTCCCCAAGTGGAGGAGTTCCTCCGTGTTGAGAGGAGCCAGTTGAGGTGGTTCGGGCATCTGGTCAGGATGCCTCCTGGACGTCTCCCTGGGGAGGTGCTTCGGGCATGCCCATCCAGGAGGAGATCCCCCGGGCAGACCAAGGACACGCTGGAGAGATTATATCTCTTGGCTGGCTTGGGGACGTCTTGGTGTCCCCCCGTAGGAGTTGGCGGAAGTGGCTGGGGAGAGGAGCATCTGGATCTCCCTGCTCAGGCTGTTGCCCCCGCGACCCGGACCCGGATAAGTGGCAGAAAACGAAACGAAACCAAAGTTAACAGTGTATAAAAAGTGAGTGTATCAACAATCTAATGGACCAACACAGAAGGCAACCTAAGGAGAACCGCTCAGAAACTCGGGAAAGTTCCATTTTTTTGACTTCTATTTGTTTCAGTAAGCTAGCGAACAGCATGATGCTAACACTTCTAACTATGTGTGTGGTGCTACATTGCTGCAATTACCAATGACCTGCCAGGGATCCCACAATGTATTCTTTGGGAGACAGCACATACAGTCAGCAAATTCCTAGCTAACCCATTGAAACTAAATAAGGAAAAAATCTCATCCATCAAGAACTGAGCTGGGAATATCAGTTACGATCCTGAAGAAATAAATAACATTTTAGACTTTTATAAAAAATTTTATTCCTCACAGATTAATCCACCTGAGGCTAACATCAATGCCTTTCTGAACAACATAGATTTGCCAAGACTAAATGATGAACAGAATAATGGCTCTGGACTCACCTATCTCCATGGCTGAAATGTATGAAGTCCTCCAACACGTGCCAAATAAAAAAGGCCCAGGGCCAGATGATGTCTACCAGGTTCTACAAGCTTAGGGCCTCAGCCTACGCTCGTAGCATATATATCTTGATATATATATATCAGCCCGGTGTCAATATAAACATTGACTATATTGACTGGCTCCTGGCCAGTGGCTGCAGGCTTTGGGGTGCTGGTGGTGCCCTGGGGCATTGCTGGTGCAGGCCCTGGGCTGTTGAGGGGGGACAGTGTCCCCCCTCAACATTTCAGAATGGTTTCAGGTTTAAAAAGTCTGAGTAATGTTAATGAGTCTGATAATATTAGACTACTCCATTCTGCGTTGAGTGTATGCTTTGGAAAATGCTGCAGTGAGTAGGCTACTATTTTTTCTCTCTCTAAATCTGTCAATTAGTGATAATGGACCCAGTGGCAAAGAGAAGACCACTCCTTCCCTGTCTACTCCCTCTCTCCTTGACACACACACAGATTCTCTTTCTCTCGCTGTTTGTTTTCTTTCCATCACTCAGTCAGTAATAATGGAGCCCAGCAGTCCGAAGAAAATCCAGTTTGCTGTACCTCCACTGCAGGGACAGCTGGACCCGCAGGCCGCCGAACACGTGAGTGTTTCCAAGCATGTGTGTGTGTGTGTGTGTGTGTTCTGCACAGTGAGGTGGATGGTGCGGGTCCATGCATGAAAGGTCTGAATGGGGCTTCTATCTGATGTTATGAGTCTTGTCTGGAATATTCAGTGTGTCGGTGAAATTCATCAATAAGTGCTTCTTGTGGTTTGTGGGTGACAACGTGCATTTAATGGGTCTGGTATAATTGAGTGGCTCTGAATGTAACACATTTGAGTGACAAACTGTTTAGAGGATGTGTTTTCTTGGTTTTTATGTGTGTAAACACAAAGAGTAGCAGCAAAAGTGAAAGGAACGTTTAATGAAAGGGTAGTGAGACCAGAAATGTTGTTTGGTTTGGAGACAATTGCCTCCTGTCTGACAAAGACAGGAGGCAGACCTGGAGGTGTCAGAGATAAAGATGTCAAGATTTCTTTAAGAGTGACAAGGATGGACAGGATTAGGAATGAGCACATCAGAAGGAAAGCACAGGTCAGACATTTTGGAGACAACGTTAGTGACAGCAGATTGAGATGGTTTGGACATGTGCAGAGGAGGGACAGTGAATATATTGGTAGAAGGATGCTCAAGATGGAGTTACCAGGCAGGAGGCAAAGAGGAAGACTAAAGAGGAGATTCATGGATGGTGTGAGCGACGATATGTAGATAGTTGGTGTGAGAGAAGAAGATTCAGAGGATAGGGAACGATGGAGGAGGACGATGATTTGCTGTGGCGACTTCTAGAAAAGCTAGGTAAAGCCGAAAGAGGAAGAAGATATGGGTGAGCACATGTGTGGACAATTAAAGGAAAATCCGACCCTAAATTAATGTATGAAATTTCTTAACACTAAAAGATATCCAGTGGTGATGTTGCACTTGAAAGGAATTACTGTAGTTTCTGTGTCAGATATTTCTACCAACCACATCCTTGCTTTTCCATGTTTTTGAATATATTCTTTCAATATTTTTTTACTATATAATTGGCTGTTGTGATGTAATGTTAGCATGTAAATATATTCAGCATGGTCATGACCGATTTGCAGCTGAGTGCAACATGCTCATGCCTTATATCTACAAGTCATTGTGGAAAATTTAGGTAAACACTTACTAGCTGAGCTTTCCTATGTGTAAAAGTAGGAAAGCAATGCAGAGTGATAGAAAGGCCAATTCAACCCCTGAAATATATAGAACGCCATGGGTGAATAAGTTAAGTAAAAGGTACAAATTTCCTTTTACTGATTTTTGTACCAGTTTAAAAAAAGATTAAACAGAAGCTGACCTTTAATACAATCATATTCATTCATTGACTTAAAAAAGCACTCTGTAAAGAATGATTTTAAAACTCTGGTCTTTGCTTTGCTGATGTCTTTATGGACTGTTTAGTCCATGGAAAATGGAAGTTGATTACTTCAGGGCCTGGTAATAAACAACGACAGATTAGGGTCCTTCTGTGGCTGAGGACTCCCTGTGTTGGAATGCGTCTGCAAAGCAAAAGATACATTTTGGACATCGTTTTATGGGATAATACCAAGTCTCCCCTTCAGGATGAGAATCAATCAGCACATTCCTACAGTGATGTTCCCTTCATCCGTGAGCTGTGAGCCAAACAGAGTAAACACAAAATGTTTTTCTGCTGTTTTAAGTGGTTGTAAGCTTCATTTTCTACCATTGGTGAATATGGTTATTGTGGCTCTAAGTTTTTAGGTCATGTTTCTTATTTTAATTTTTGGATAAATAATCTTAAATGTCTTTTTGCAAACTATCTAATAAAGGGGTTTAACTATAAAAGTTAATTAGTAGTTAATGTTAGCTGTTGGACACAGTATTAACTGTTTACCATGCTACTGTTGCAACTTGCCACAGTAAAATATGTGAGAAAGATTTTCTTTTAGTGCATAGTTTTTCCAAAGACCTTTGGAATAATAAACTAGAGCCTGAAGCCTGTGAAAGACATGCTGTTCTATGTGTTTTTGCAGTGTAAGAATGGGAAAACTAACTGGTAATTTTTTTGAACAAATTAGCAAAATTATTCATTCTAATTATGTGGACAATAAGTTCACTAATGAAAGATAATAAGATGACTATAACAAAGTGCTGAACCAATCACATGGTTAGAGTACATTATTTACTGTACACAAGCTAAGTTTCAAGTGTGGCCAACAAGTTCCCTGCTCTAATTTATTAGGTTAAAATGTAAACAGTTGTGAAAAACATGAGGGAAGTCTAACCTGCCACAGGAAATTTTTTTTTCTTCTAAAAGCTTTCAAGAATTAAACGTGTGTTTGTGCGTTTACCTCAGATCCGTCGCAGAAGACCAACCCCTGCCACTCTTCAGATCTACACACAACCTGGCACAGGTGAGTGAGAGAGAGATATAGAAATACGTGTGTGTGGAGGGGGGGAGACTATAATGGACCCTTAATTAGATTTGTGTTGCAGCTTTTGGTAAGTGATCTCTGTGTTCATTCTGGACTGATGGATTCCTGTAGTGGTTGCGTTTGTGTGTGTTGGCTCTCATTTTTTCCCTCTATACAGGAAATGACTGATAGAATATAGAGATTCCATTTTGTGAGCTCATCTCATCTAGTCTGGTTGCAAGTACAAAAGCTTTCCAGGCCTCTCTAATGGTTTCTTAACCCCCCCACCCCAAACAAATGAACAAAAAAAAAAAAATCACTGAAAACATCACTATCCAAAATCCAAAATTTTGACTTTTGTCCAGCTTTAGTTTGTTCCTGGCACAAGAACTGTGTCTCATTTTTTGCAAGTACACCATATTAGTCTCTATAGCAAGTAGCTCTTAAAAAAAAAAAAAAAAAAAAAAGTGCCTTTTAGCAATGGCAATATTTTCAGTATACTGCTGCAGTTTTGTCAAAAAAATTTTTCAACTTTTAATAAGCCAAAAATCTTCCAGCTCACAGTGGTAGTGAGCACAAACTGGCTGTTTTGACTCAAACCCATATTACACATTGGAGCAGTTGAAAGGTTTAACATTGCGAAAGGATGCAGTTTTTACTCAAAATAATGTTTTCTTTCTGGCCAAACTTTTCTCATATTCACATACACTGTCCTGCTACCCAAACAATATCTAAAGCAGAGGTCAGTAATAGACGGATCGTGGTCCTGTCCCGGACCCAGACGCTGCCTTATCTGGATTGATAATTGTCCATGGGTGTCGTAAGAAAAAAAAAATGTGGGTAGGCCCAAGGGTCTGTGCATCCCTGCCTTAGGTGCGCTCTCTTTTTCGCTCTCTCTGACCATCTCTTTTACATTCCTGATGTTTCACCTCTGTCTGGTTAACACTACCGATCATACCCAGTTCTGTTGACAACCAAGTTTCGATTGCAACCAAAAAAAAAAAAAAAACAGGCTAATAATTTAAGAAACCAAACCATTTCATTTATTTTATTCAGGGTGTTTATCAACCCTTCTGCTCTGCTCAGATTCAGTGATACCACATTCATAACTTGGAACAGAATATTATGCCCACTTTCTGAATTGTGGGACTTTCTGTAAAATTCTATGTCAAAACAAAAGAAAACTGAAAGTATTAAACCACAGGCATTAACAGTTCATGTGATACACACAAAATCAGCACGCTTCACATGTTGAACTGACTGACGGCTTTCACTCTCTCTCTTATTAAAATCATTTTGAAATACACCCGAAATAGACAAACTAATGGATGACACACAGTGCAAATGAAGTATTCATGTCAGGGCAGGGTTGAGTTATGATGAAAACTCTGTCTTACCTTAATGCAATATGTAATGTTTTGTTTTCTTTAACTTGATCTGTGCGGTCTCTGTGTGAAACAGGCTCAGTGTTGACAATGTCTCCTGATACACTGTTGTTTTTCACCAGTTTCATGTCTGCCGCATTGATTGGAATGATCTCTTACATGTTATGGCACCAACAGGTAATGAGAGGGCCGGCCGGAAAACTTTTTGCTAGTTCAGATAATGTCCAGACAGCAGATCTCTTTAGATGTTTTCAGAAGTGGAGCTGGGATTTTTGTTGTCACCACTGTCATCTCAGTTAGTGCAAAGTTTGGGGTTGATGCAAAGGAGACTTGCATATTGTGAGCAAGCTTTTTGCACGCTTGCTAAGTGTGCCAGTGAAGATGGCAGGGTGAGTTTTCAGATAGAAATTAACATCTTTGTTCCCCACAACTGTTTTTTGGATATGCAGGGTGTCCTGATATGGACCAACGTCTTTTTCACCAGAGTCAGTTCTTGTAGGCCTTACTGCGAGTCAGGCCATCTCATCTCCCGTCACTGTGAAGGTGAATCGGCAGGAGCTTTTGCTCCAGTGTCGTGACTGCTGGACTTCTGGATCACGGCTGAATTCATCTTTTGCCATAAAAGAATGCATGTATGTCCATTTTGTCAGCTGAAATAAACCCTAGCCGTCTCTAACTTTCACTGGCTGGATGTACATATATGAATATGACAAGCTTTATTTTTAAGCCTACCCATTGGCTGCAACAAGAGCAATACACACACACAGTAGTTATATCGCTAAAATGTGGTATGGAGTATAATTAATTTACACTTTGAATGAGAAGACAAACAAAATGTATTTGAGAGGTAT
>KV751325.1:1137872-1153004 GCA_001698575.1 Mola mola
GTATGAGGGTTTAATTTATCAGGATATTCCACAAATGGAATGGACTTGACTGATGGTGCTCTGAAGTTTCCACCGAGTGAACAGATAGATGTGCTGTACAAGAGACAGAAAAAGTGGGTATGTCCGATATTTTGGACTTAAAAAGTGTGGGGACTTATCCCACCAATGCACAATAGTTTTGACACCCGTGTAATCGTCACATTTGTGATGGCATTTTTTCTAGCGTTTTCAGTGTTGGTTGAGTGGCGCAGAACCCACAGAACAGTCACTCACATGCATTGTAAATAAACTCATGTGAGGGCTTTTACCAAGTCAAATCTGAATTCTGAAGCATGTTGCAACTGCGGTGAAAGAGTTACAATGAAGGGAGAGATGACAGGAGGAAGGACAGACGGTCAGAAATGAGTAAGAGGAACACAAGCAAGATAAAAGTAGGGATGTTGTGGTTTAATAACCGTAAGAATTTTTAAAACTACAATAACTGTTGTTATGCATTTTGCAGGTCATTGCAGTAAAATCTACTCTCGTAATTTACGTTTTTTGTGTGTGTGCGGTGTGCTTGTTAGGGTTCCAACACTTCAAACATGTTGCGACATCTTTGAGAGAATCACTCATCCGTGTATGCCCAAATCAAGGTGAAAAATTAAACTAGCTAATGTACGCTGGCCCAAAGACTCCATCGAAGCAGATCACAGTGAGAGGAGAAATCCTTGTTTACTTTTGGTTTTTGACCATGGCCATAGGAGAAACTGACTTACGTTATCCAACAAACTAAAGCAGTGCTGGCCTTGACTTAAGGCTTAGGAGGAGACAAGATTATAAAGGCTCACTACCCACTGAAAAAAGTGGTGTGTAAGATATTAAACAATGTGTCTAAAATCACTTTTAATGCGCATTTGTAATAAGTAATATGGAGTTAACTTAAAAAAGTGAACTAATGATGCATCAGTGAACAGAAATAATCCTTTCTTATCTCTCCTGCAGAAGCTGGAGATAAACACAATACCAGCGAAGAGTCACAGGTTTGTATCAGTGTTATTTATACATCAGATGGAGGGAGATTTGGATAAACACACCAGCAGCTAAACACTAACTTGCCAGAGACATTTTAAAGTGAAGCAGTTGAATTAAATAAATTTTGAATAATTGAATAA
Source organism: Mola mola (assembly GCA_001698575.1). NCBI lineage: Eukaryota > Metazoa > Chordata > Actinopteri > Tetraodontiformes > Molidae > Mola > Mola mola. The sequence goes on from KV751325.1 coordinate 1,139,027, forward strand.
TTTTCCAGTTTAAAGATATACATGGACACATAGCCTCAGAACAAATCAAAGTCGTTTCAGGATATTTAGATTACTTTCTTCTGTCTAGTTGGATATTTGTTCATCTTAGGCGCAATTTCAAACCAATTGTTTTTTACATTTATGATCAACTTTTAAGATCATCATTCACTTTCCATAAAATTTACAGATCTTTGCATTTATATAACATACACATACAGTTAGGTCCTTCATATCATACAACATAATGAGGTAGCCTATTCAAATATATAAGTTATAAGTTAATCATTTTGTTCCCCTCTTAATTGTAATGAGATATGTGTCCTTCTCTTCATCCCAAGGAGGATAAGGAGAGATAAATCAAATCAAATCAAATTTTATTTGTATAGCCCAAAATCACAATTTACATATTGTCTCACTGGGCTTTGACAAACTGTGCATATGTGACATCCTCTGCCTTTAGACCCTCAAACCGGGTGAGGAAAAAAACTTAAAAAACGCTAAACAAGGAAAATACGACACCTCAGGAAGAGCCACAGAGGAGGGATCCTTCTTCCTAGTACAGACAGACATGCAATAGATGTCACTTGTACAGAACACAACAACATGACAATAACAGCTTACTAAGAATGTTTGAGTTCATATAAGTCTATAAATCCAGATGGGTATAGTATGTTGGTCCAGAAGTTGTTGTAATCCATGGGCTAGTTGGGCAATCCAGCCTAGGATGCAAGTCACAGGACCTCCTGTCCTATATGATAACGCACAAAGACTCCGGGGGAAAAGTAAATTTAATATAAGGATATGGACATTTTAGAGGTGTAGAGATGGAGTCAGATTCAGAGAGGGCAGAGAAGAGAGCTAAGTGCATCATAGAGTGTTCCCCCAGCATCTCTCTACAGAAGCATAACTAAGGGTTAGATAGCCCTAACTATAAGCTTTATCAAAAAGAAAGGTTTTAAGCCTACTCATTAAATCAGAGAGTGTGCCTTTTTCCCATACCAAGTATGGAAGATGGTTCCACAGGAGAGGAGCTGGATGGCTGAAGGCTCTGCCTCCAATTCTACTTTTGGAGATTCTTGGGATCACAAATAACCCTGTATCCTTGGTGCGTTAAGGTTCTTGATGGTTGATAGGATACAATGAGCTCTTTAAGATAAGATGGTGCCTGACCATGACTAGCTTTGTAGGTGAGGACAAGCATTTTAATTTCTACTTGCAAAAAAGCCAGCATGGGCGAAATATGGTCTCCGATCTTAGTTCTAGTCAGTACACACACTGCCGCATTCTGGATTAACTGAAGCGTCTTTAAAATATTATTAGGGCAACCTAAAAATAAAGAATTACAGTAATCCAAACTGGAACTAACAAATGTGCTAACTAGTTTTTTTGCATCTTGTTTAGATGTGCTGGATTTTAGCAATGTTACGTAGGTGAAAGAAAGCTGTCCTGGTTGAAATCTGTTTTACATGTGATTTAAAAGACAGCTCCTGGTCAAAGATAACACCCAGGTTTCTGACAGTCGTGCTGGAGGCCAAGGCAATGCCATCCAGATTAACTATGTTGTTGGATAATGAGTCTCTAATGTGTTTAGGCCCCAGTACAATTACTTTAGTTTTGTCACTGTTTAACAATAAAAAGTTATGAGACATCCAGTTTTTAATGTCCTTAAGACATGACTGTAGATTAGCTAACTGATAGGTTTCATCTGGCTTCATTAATAAGTATAGTTGTGTGTCATCTGCATTGCAATGAAAATGTAGTGAATTGCTTTCTAATAATATTACCTAAAGGAAGTATGTATAGAATGATTAGTATCGGTCCAAGCACAGAATCTTGTGGGATCTCAGGACTAACCTTGTCATATCTTGATGATTCATCATTAAAATGAACAAAATTATATCTATCAGATAGGTAGGACTTAAACCATCTTAAAGCAGATCCTTTAATGCTAATTTGGTGTTCCATCCTCTGTAGTAAGATGTGATGATTAATAGTATCAAAAGCTGCACTAAGATCTAATAAGACTAGTATAGAGATAAGTCCCTCATCAGATACAGTGAAGAGGTCATTTGTAACTTTTACCAATGCCGTTTCTGTGCTGTGATGCTTTTTAAAACCTGACTGAAAGTCTTCAAATAGAATATTATCCTGAAGAAAGCCAGAAAGTTGTTTAGCTACTGCTTTCTCTAGAATCTTTGAAAGGGAGGTTGGATATTGATTGGCTAGAACTTCTGGGTCCAGGGTAGACTTATTTTGGAGCAGTTTAATTAGAGGTACTTTAAAAGACTAAGGCACATAACCTTTTAAAAAGGATAAGTTGATTATATTAAGTACTGGAGTACTAACTAAGGGTAAAACGTCTTTGAGCAGTCTTGTTAGTATAGGGTCTAGTATACAGGTTGATGATCTAGATGAAGATAATGTTGTCGTTAGTTCATGAAAGTCAATTGGATGGAAGCTTTCCAAACACATATCAGGACAAGCAACGGCCTCTATAGTTCCTGTTGTTGAACTGGAATCTGTGAGGTGTAGGTTATTTTCTCTGTATAATTTTATTATTAAAGTAAGTTCATAAAATCAATAGTGGTGAGGGCTCTAGGAATGCATGGTTCAATAGAATGATGGCTCTCAGTCAGCCTGGCTACAGTGGTGAAAAGGATCCTGGGCTTATTCTTGTTTTCTTCTATTAACGCTGAATAGTAGTCTTTTCTTGCTTGGCAAAAGGCCTTCCTGTATACTTTAAGGCTATCCTGCCAGGTCAGGCGAGACTCTTCTAGTTTAGTGGAACTTAATTTCCTTTCAAGTTTGCGAGTTTTCTGTTTTAACTTGCAAGTACTAAGATTATACCATGGAGCGAGTCTCTTGAATGTTTTTTTTTTTTTTTTTTGTTTTTTTTTGTGATCAAGCTGGGAGGGGCTAAATTTAAGATATGACTCCTCTGTTATTTTGGGCTATGGCACTGAAATTAATGCAGAGGGAATAATTTCTTTAAATTTAAATTTCTTTTAATTTCTTTATTTTCAACAGTGTCCTCAGATATGCATCTGCTATAATAACTAGTGACTCTTGGTTTATAGTTGATGAGCAGAAATTCAAATGTTAGAAGATAATGATCTGATAAAAGCAGATTTTGCGCAGAGACATTTAAATGCTCAATTTCAATGCCATATGTCAGAACAAGATCAAGGGTGTGATTAAAAGTGTGTGTTGATTCTTGTACACACTGACAGAAGCCGAATGAATCTAACAGTGACAGAAATGCACTACCAAGGCTGTCGTTTTCAATGTCTACATGGATATTAAAGTCACCTACATTAATAATTTTCTCTATTTAAAGGACCAAGGCTGAGAGAAACTCAGAAAATTTAGATAAAAATTCAGTGTAGGTTCCAGGTGCTCGATACACTATAACAAACATAGTTGGAGTTTTCATGGTTGGATAAAAAATGCTAAGAATGAGATTTTCAAATGAACTAAAATTTGGTTTGGCTTAAGGTTTATTAACAGGGCAGAATTGAAAATGGTTGCAACTCCACCACCTCTGCCAGTGTCTCTGGGAATGTTTGTGGTAATGTGAATGGGAGGAGTGGATTCAATAAGACTTACATATTCATCTTGGGACAGCCAAGTTTCAGTAAGGCAAAATTGATTTAATATTAATAATTAATATAAACTAATTTATTAATACACCTTTAGGTGATAGGGATCTGAGTCCACATTTGTCTTTTTTGTACATTTTTTTATAAGTGGTGTTGGTTTTTATTAAGTTCCTATGTGAACCTTTTTATTTGGTTAATGGAATTTATGTGGATGGGGGACAGACAGAGTTTCTATGGGGTTGGATTAATAAATCTGGCCATATTTCTAGAAATGGGAGCAGCTCCTTCCCAAGTAGGATGGATGCCGTCTCTCCTAATTAGACCAGGTCTTCCCCAGAAAGTTTATCAATTATCAATGAAGCCCACGTCATTTGCTGGACACCACCTCGACAACCAGCGGTTGAACGACGACATGCGAGCTAAACATATCGTCACTGGTCAGGTTAGGCAGGGGACCAGAGAAAACTACGGAGTCCGACAGTGTTTTGGCAAAAGCACACACCGACTCGAACGTCATTACCGCCGACATGCATTACAATCTTACTGTATTTACATTTACTCTTTGCCAGCAGCTTTAAATTTGATTCCACGTCGCCCACTCTGGCCCCAGGAATACATTTGACTATGGCCGCTGGTGTGGAAAATGTCATGTTGCGCAATATAGAGCTGCCAATTACTAGAGTTGGTTTCTCAGTGGATGCGTCACTGAGTGGGGAGAATCTGTTGGAAACGTGAACGGGTGGGTGGTCAACCGTGGGCCTCTGCTTAGGACTGTGCTTCCTTCGAACAGTCACCCAACCTTCTTTGTTTCCCGGCTGCTCGGTAGCTGCTGGGGATTCAGAGGAGCTGCTTTCAGTCGACCCACACCAGCTAATGGGGGCTGGTTAGCTACCGGAGCTACTCGTTTGGTTAGCAAGGTGTGGATCGTAGCTTCAAAATCACTAAGCCTCGCCTTCCACTTAGCAAATAAACTACACTTAAAACACTCAACATTATCGGTGAAAGAGGCAGAGGAATAACTAAACATGTGACACACTGAACAAGAGAGAGCAGGAGAGCGAGAAGGAGCAGCCATCGTTGTGCGCTAAGTTAACTACTTTAGTTTGTTAGCGCGGCACAGAACGGTTGTAAAACTAGCGATAATTCATTAAAATGAGAGAGGGCTGAATGGTGCTTGCGTACAAGAGTACGGTTTAAGTACACTACAGTTGAAACAATTACTGTAGTTAAAAAGGCTCCAGATTACTCCACATTGGCAGGGTGCGGCAAAACAACCTGACACGTACAACAGGAAGTGACGCAATACGCTTCCCACAGTGGCGCAGTCAGTATACGACATGTTACTGTATAAATACAATACTTTTGTTTGTACTGTATACTGTATACACATGTGCAAAGGTACTATACTCATACAAACATTACCCCGAACAGCACCATATCTTATCTCTCCTTATCCTCCCTGGGATGAAGACAAGGAGACTTACCTCATTACAATTAAGAGGGGAACAAAATGATTAACTTGACATATTTAAATAGGCTACCTCATTCAATTGTACCCATTACCTCATTGAGACACTTTATTTTACTATTGTTTTTGGTTTTCTGTCCAATGTGATGTTAATGTAAACTAGTTACATTGCTTTAACAAATGGCTGACTGAATACCTGTTAGTTGATATTACAATCTGAGAGACGTAGAAAACAAGTAATTTGAAATCTACTTAGTACTTAACTTTATGCAGTTAATGTGGTTCATCATTAGAAGGGAGGACAGCTCAATTTATGTGAATAACTAACAGAAAATTACCCCTTGCCATGGAGGAGTTTCAACAGCGCATACTACTTAGCCAGACTCCATTCTATGAAGTGTATAATGGTAGACTAATCAAGTTTACTTTTCAAGTCTGTAGTTACACCATCATATCTTCTGATTCACTTCAAACTATAGGCACAAGTTTTCACGTCAAAGTGGACATGAACATGATGTTATGCTCTCTTTTTAACTGTTCGTAACACTGAACAGAATACTAAAGGAGGGACATAAAAAACACCTTTTAAATTTATGTGCGTATTTGTGAATTACTTAATAAGCAAACTGCTGTTAACAGTACTAGTATATTTCATATTATACAATTTCTATACAAATAATGTGTAAATTTGGTCACAATTTCATGCTCCTGTGAATGAAGACCACACAGGGAAGACAGAACAATGAAATTATATAAATTACCAAACAGTAAGAAAATTAGCTACAAAAGAAATAAATGAAGATAATACAAGTAATATGTGTTCAGTCTGTGTCTCTATTCTAATATATGCTTTTTCTTTCTGTTCTGAAGACTTCAGATGCCTCTCAGAGGAAGCAGAGCGCCTATGCCCCACCCACCATGAAAAGTAACCAAAAGCAATTTTTATCCTGGCACCCCTATGATTTTGCAAAATATGATTCCTGTCTGAAAACAAGGCGCTCTATACAAGGAGTGTAGAAGAACTTTCTTTTTTCCCCTTGAGAAAGAGGAGTATGAGGAGGAGTTACTTTTGTGCATTTCAGGTTCACAGTTTTCTATTATAATTATTAAACAAGCAATCTGTTAAATAAGGCTACTAAAAGGAGAAAATTAAGGGAAGGTGGATGAAGGAGACGACTGTAAAAAATTAATGCCAGAACTGACAAAGATGCCATTAAAATCATTTAAAACACAAACTAGCAGGCACATAGCCAAACAGCCAAATAAATAGGCTGCTCCCTGTTTTTATAGCAGTTAGTGCATTATTAGAGACAACATTTAACGAAATGCCCATTGCAGTCATGCATCAGTTGTTTTTTTCTACTGCAAGTACTTTATGTGAATGTGCTCTTTTTTCAGAGCCATAGATCAGCGTACTTTAGTGTGAATATTGACTGGTATTGAATGCATTATAAAGTCTGTATTTGTCAGTGTACTGGTGGCTTTGTTGTAGCTGTACACACATCTCTCCTCCTCTATCTCCTCTCCTCAGTTTTATTGTATCTCTGCTTTCCGTGTGAAAGTTATTTGTCTTTTTATTTGACGATACTTTGTCTTGCTGTATGTTTTCTGTAACTATTTCTAGTTTTACTCCCACTTCAGTTTTGTTAGTCTTAAATATTTCTCACACCAGTAGGCTCAGCTTGCTGAGTTTTGTGGAATGGTGGTGCTCCTGGTGAAAATGATGGTAATTTTCATGAACCATTTTGGTAGCAGATAGCATAAACAGAGCTTTTCCCAATGATATTAATTAGGGCTCTGTGAAACACTGGACCAATAGAGTCAAAGTACAACATATTATTCTTGTGCGTCTTGGCTCACTAAAAAAAACTGCCACAATAAATGGGACAGAACCTTAACGAGTTTTATAAAGACACTTTTTTTCTTTTTTTTTTTTACCTGCAATATCCTTCTAAAATGCCTGTCATGAAAAAATACTTTAGGTTTTAGAATTTAAACTTCTAGAGGAGGGCATACTGGCTGCTTTTGTCAGAGGAGCTAGTATTTCAACATAGCATGATTCCTAAATATGTCATTCATTAAGGTCATTTTGTGATTTAATACAGTAAATATCTTAGCTATTGCTACTTTAAATCTGTGCTTCTCACAAGTATATGTGTTTAAAACAACATTTGTATTAAGCGGCTTTGTTAGTTTAGAATCAGAATCAGATTCAGATTTATCAGCCAAGTTAGTGCACAAAAACAAGGAATTTGACTCCGGTTCAACTTCGCTTTCAATGTATAAAAGTATATTTCAAAGTATAAAATAAATAGTCTAAAGATAGAAGTCTGTCTCCAGTATGTATCTCAAGCAGTAGATACAATGAAGAGATGTTCAAATATACATATGAGGTAGAGTTATTACAAGGAAGTTTTCCTGATGCTCTGTGACTGGTAGGAGTTCATCATAGCGACAGCCTGGGGGAATAAACTGTCTCTGTGTTGCGTGGTCTTGGCGTACAGTGCTCTGTATCGCCTACCAGAGGGGATGAGTTTAAACAGATCGTGTGCTTGGTGTGAGGGGTCCGCAGAGATGTTACCTGCTGGACGAGGGGGCTGTAGAAGGTGATCAGCAGCTCCTGAGGTAGGTTAAACTTCCTGAGCTTTCGTAGGAAGTATAACCTGTAATGGGCCTTCTTTCGGACAATGCTTATGTGGGAGGTCCACTTCAGGTCCTGAGATATTGTCGATCCCAGAAACCTGAAGGTGTTTTCAGTAGACACTGTGTTGTTGAGGATGTTGGTTGGTGGTTCTGACTACATCAGTGGGCTAGCTGTTCTACTTCCCGTCTGTGTGCTGGATCAGTCTGATGACTGTGGTGTCGTCCGCATACTTCAGGAGATTCACTGAGGGGTCCCCTGAGGTGCAGTCATTGGTATAGAGGGAGAAAAGCAGTGGGAGAACACACCCCTGGGGGGAACCAATGCTGATGTGCCTGGTGCTGGATGTGATGTTTCCCAGCCTCACCTGCTGCTTCCTGTCAGTCAGGAAGCTGGTGATCCACTGACAGGTGGATGCAGGCACTTTGAGCAGGGAAAGCTTCCGGTGTAGGATTTCGAGGTGTTGGTGTTGAACAAGTCCACAAACAGGATCCTCGCGTATGTCCCTGGGGAGTCGAGGTGATGCAGGATGTAGTGCAGTCCGACGGTGACTGCATCACCCACTGACCTGTTTGCTGGGTAAGCAAACTACAGGGGTTCCAGCAGGGGGCCTGTGATGCCCTTCAGGTGGCTCAACACCAGTCTCTCAAAGGATTTCATGACCACAGACGTCAGGTCAGTGGGCCTGTAGTCATTTAATCCTGTGATGGAGGGCCACTTGGGGACTTGGATGATGGTGGAGATCCAGAGATCTTCTGTATCTGAAAGCGCCGACACACATCGTTCTCACAAATCTTCATTGCAGTCGGAGTTCTAAAGGGAGGTAGGGGCGGGTTTACAGGGTGAGAAGGTAGTCCTTTTGTGTGGGTGACAGGTGTGAACGAGTGCTTCTCAAACCTACAGTAGAAGCCATTCAGGTTGTCAGCCAGACTGAGGTTTTCAACAGTTTGGCTGTAGTTGGTGATGTGCTGCAGGCCTCTCCGAACTCAGACAGAGTCGTTGGCTGAGAAGCTTTTTTTTAGCTTCTCACTGTAGCTCCTCTTAGACCTGGTCTCCTTAATCAGCCTGTTTCTGGCCTCCTTGTACAGGGCCCGATCCCAGCTTCTGTATGCCTCCTTCTTGGGCTGACTATTCATAGGACAGTATTGACATCAGTAAGGCTAATATTTTTAGTGAATCACTGATTACTTTGGTAATATATAAAATTAGAATGTTTTATCATTAAAGTAAACTCTTTACTTTTATCGATAGGCCTGTCAATTTTGTGTCCTTAAAAAGCTTTTTTTATGTCTGTTTTTTATGTCTGTATGTCTGCTATTTATCAAACAGAACAGACGCATGTACTGTATGTTACATAGACCACTTTCTCCTCAAAAAAAACTGGGATAATTGAGTAATTGGGTTAGGGTTAGTTATAATCACCATTATTTATCACTACATTTATTTATTTTTTTATTTGATAGTGTTAGTAGAAGTGTGTTGGAGTTATTTCTGCAACAGTGAACTATAGTGATCTTTACTTGTGGGAAGTAAAAGTTGTCAACACACCTCAGCTTTTTTGCACAGCACCTGATGGCTTTTGAATCAAAAATATCTTGCTGCAGCACACATTTGACATCTAATGTGATCCAAAGAACTACACTACACTCATTTGTCCGAAAGAATAAGAGCAAGATTCAGGGGGGAAAAAGGAAGAAAAACACAAAAAAAGAAAACCACCGTACATGAAGTGTCAGTGTAGAGCTCATTGACAGTTAACGTAGAACTGAGCTGGTGCATGAAGTGGAACGGGTAAAAGCTTTACTTTTATTGATCCTACATAAATGTGTGTGTGTGCATTTGTGGGAAAGGTAGCTAATAGCATCATGACCAACTGTATTTATCAAATACATGCATTTACATACAGTGAGTTGAAAAAAAGTTTGCAGTTATTTATCTTATCTTTAATTCTCTCACAGTGATTTTACACAATTACACAATATATAATCTTACGGGTATAAGAACATTAATTTCATTTTTAAGCAGAATTGTCAGCATTTAGTCTGCTGGTTTATGGTACAAAGCTTGTCCTGGTTCAAGAGGAACTAATTAAATCTCGAGTAGCTCTAAAAGAAAAATCTTAAAAACATGCCTAATTGAGCTATATACGTCTTTTTGTTTGGATCAATTTTAGTAATAATTATAAAAATTATGAAAAGATGCTAAAGACTGAAATTTAAATAGTATATCGGTAGCTTTTTTCCTTAAAAACACAGCTAAACGCATACAAACCAATCACCTTACCTAAACATTCTAGGTTGATATTTATGGTTTACACAAGTCAAAGTAATTTATGTTGTTAGAAATGTGCTTAGTAACTGGCATCTACAGGTTGAAACCTGCTACTGCAGTTAAAATTTTTCACGAGGAGGGATGAGACGCCTGCCCTCTCCCATTCGCTATGTGTCATAATTTACCATTTTTTGGTCGGTGTCAGACTTTTTGTGTCCAAAGTCTGACGAAACAAGATAAGTGTGCCCTCCCCTAGATAGATAGAAGTTTGTTATCTTTTTTTGTTCTGATTTGGATTGATATGCGGGATTTGCTGCGTATCACTGCACTGTGTCTATTTGTTGTTTTGTAGTGTCCAGATTACCCCCAGTTTGTGCTCCAGTGGGTGGTGGGAGTCAAACAAGAGGTACTGGTCTGTGTGTGTGGGCTTCCTGTAGACCTCGATGCTGAGGTTACCATCCTTACCAAGAGACACCGCACAATCCAGGAAGGGCAAACTGTTATCCCTCGTATCCTTCCTGGTGAACTTAATGCTCTTGTCCACCGCAATTATGTGTCGAATGAAAACCTCCAATTCTTGAGTTTTGATTTTGACCCATGTGTCATCCACATATCTGAACCAGTGGCTGGGAGTTGTTCCTGTGAAGGAGTTCGGAGCCCTCTCCTCCACCTCCTCCATGTAGAAGTTAGCCACGATAGGAGACACTGGAGAATCCATGGCACAGCCGTGTTTCTGTCTGTAAAAAACTTCATCGTATTTGAAGTATCTCGTGGAAAGGCAAAGGTGCAGAAGGTTGCAAATTTGGTCAGGGTTGAAGTTAGTTCTGGTATGTAGGGAGCTGTCTTGTTGTAGACGTTTTCTAAGAGTCTCTACTGCCTCACTGGTGGGTATGCATGTGGAAAGAGAAGTGACATCAAAGGAGACCATGGTTTCATCTGGTGGTAGACTAAGGTTCTGTATCTTCTTTGTGAAATCTATGGAGTTTGGGATGTGGTGTGGTGTGTTCCCCACCAGAGGGGACAGGATTCCGGAGAGGTGTTTGGCGATGTTGTAGGTCACCGAATTGATGCTGCTGACGATGGGTCTGAGTGGTGCTCCTTCCTTGTGGATCTTGGGGAGACCATAGATGCATGGAATGGCCTCTCCAGGGTACAGACGGTAATAGGTAGGGCGGTCAATGATGTGGTCTTTTTCCAGTTTCTGTAGGTATTCTATCACCTTCTTGTAGCTGCTGGTGGGGTCCCTTTTTAAGACCTCATAAGTCCTTCCTTTCTTCGATGGTGATATTGGAGAGAGGTATTTTTGCACTGGCGAGGGTGGCTGACACTTTAAGTCGGATCTGTTCGGCTTCAGAGGAGGTCAGCTTGTTGTTCTTAATTGCTGACTCTGTAGCTGTGATGAGATCCACTATTGATAGTTGTCGTGGAGAGATTGCGAAATTCAGGCCTTTTGGCAGCACATCTCTTTCCGGTTTCATGAGGGACCTGTGAGATTGGTTCTTCACCCATTTGTCCTGGACGTCTGTTGATGTGGCTTCATTGTGTTTGGCTCCTAGGTGTGTTGGTCTGGTCTCTGTTTTGTAGGCTTTGTTCAGCAAAGATTGGAATTTGTGACTCTGCTGTTTCTTGCTTGTATCATGTTGGGCTAGTTGAGCCTTGGTGACAAAGTTGGATACTTCTTCAAAGATGAACAAGGGGAAAAGAATTATAAGTTTCTCTTCAGTTTGGTGGATCTTGTCCTTCAGGGCATCGATTGTGAAGTGGACTTGTCTTATCCTTTCATTCAGAAGTTGGGTTCGTGCATTCAATAAAATCTGTCCGGCTCTATGTCCTTTGACTGTGGATCCCAGGCGCAAGCTCCTCGGAATCAGTCTGGACTGTCTGCATCTCAGGTTAATTCAGATTCAGATTCAGAATACTTTATTTATCCCAGAGGGAAATTGTTACTTTACAGTTGCTCCGATAAATAAAAGTGCGTAAAATAAATAAAAGTGCAACAGAAAATAAATAGTGTAAGAGAATTGCAGTATAAATAGATGAAAGATCTGAGGGAGTGAAAAAGTCCAAGAGCCATTCAGAGGGAGGAGTTGTACAGTTTGATGGCCACAGGCAGGAATGATTTCCTGTGGCGTTCAGTCATGCATTTAGGTGGGATAAAGCGGAGGGGGTTCCTGTAGTCTGCCAGCTTTCTTGAAAGCTTCTCATATTCCCGCACCAATAGAAGGGTGTTCCTCCCAAAGTGTAGGGCAATATGTCTGTGAAGGTTCTCAGTCATCCAGGTCATCTTAATCTCGGAGTGTTTAGTAGGAAGCAACTGGACTTCTTATCTTGTTTGAAGACGTTTCGCCTCTCATCCGAAAGGCTTCTCTTGACTCTCGAGTGATTCACACCTGGGCATCACGTGACTCACATGATGCCTAGCCAGAGGATCCCCCCGCCCCCCCAGGCTGGTGCTTTCAACCACGTCCTCTTTGTTGGTGATTGTCTCCACCCACTCTGGGTTAAATACCTGGGTTTCCCGCACTGACCCTCAGAACGGAAGAAGCCTTTTGGACGAGAGGCGAAACGTCTTCAAACAAGATAAGAAGTCCAGTTGCTTCCTACTAAACACTCCGAGATTAAGATGACCTGGATGACTGAGAACCTTCACTGACACAGTTTGTTTAAACGTTTGCATTTTGTTTTTTGTTATTTACATTTTACAAAATGTCATGTTTTTTGTTTTTTTAATTGAGATTTTCATTTGTAAAATAACAAGTTGTCAAATACACGTTGAGGGGTAAAATATTCACTCTACATTTTGTAGAGAAGAAGAAAGTGTCATAGAGTACTGAGTGAATGTTCTTAGTTACATTCCTCTCCTGTTTTACAAGACAGTATCTGCAGCAAAATGCAAAACTATAATATTTAGCAGCTTAAACACAGCATAGAGGAGAGTGTATACACTGAACACAAATTCATCAGGTAGATGATGTCTTTAAATGTGACTACAAATACGATTCCAGAAATATATAAATACAGAAATAATAATTCAGTTCATGTTTACATTTCTATAACACTGTGTTCTTTAAGCCTAGGCCACTCACAGCACTAACTCATCTTCCTCTCCTCTCTTGTGAATTTGCATGTTTTTTCATCTTACTTTTCCCTCCCCATTTTAACCCCTAACCCTCATTCCTTTTGTCTTTCCTAGATTTAACAGGTGATCACAAAAAGAAAGCATCCAGTCCTGACTCCGTCTCCCGATAACCACCTTCCTTCGCTTTCATCTCTTCGTCTTTCAATAACCAAGTAGTTTCTCTTACTCCATTAATACATCGCTTCACTCTTTTGCTTAACATAAATACTACACGTGCACAGAGATGTCATTTAAATGTACTAAATCAGTGTAAATTTAGGTAATGTTGGCACTTGTGTAGAAATGACTGTGAATAAAGAATAAAGATGTATTATATTAATTTTTTTGCAGAATGTGTGTGTATTCTTTATCCAGTAGTTAAGGTCTTTTGTTACGTTTGGTTTCGTTTTTCTGCCGCTTATCCGGGTTGCGGGGGCAACAGTTTGAGCAGGGAGATCCAGACGTTCCTCCCCGCAGCCACTTCCACCAACCCCTCCGGGGGACACCAAGACGTTCCCAAACTAGCCGAGAGATATAATCTCTCCAGCGTATCCTTGGTCTGCCCCGGGGTCTCTTCCCAGATGCGCATGCCCAAAACACCTCCCCAGGGAGATGTCCAGGAGGCATCATGACCAGATGCCCAAATCACTTCAACTGGCTCCTCTCAACACGGAGGAGCAGCGGCTCTACTCTGAGCCTCTCCCAGATGTCCCAACTCCTCACCCTGCGAAGGAAGCTCATTTCGGCCGCTTGTATTCGCGATCTCATTCTTTCGGTCACTACCCAGAGCTCATGACCATAGGTGAGAGTTGGGACGTAGATTGACCTGTAAATTGAAAGCTTTGCCTTTTGGCTCAGCTCTCCCTTCACCACAACAGACC
>KV751325.1:1166091-1189423 GCA_001698575.1 Mola mola
TCATCTAAAAAAAACTTCCCAAGTTTTGGAATCAGTGCTCATGATCCAAAGCAAACCATGTCATGTGTCAAACATGGTTGAGTCAGCGTTATAACATAGGCATGTATGGCTTCTAATGGAATCGGCTCACTGGTGTTTATTGATGATATGACTGCTGACAGAAGCAGCAAGATAAATTCTGAGGTGTATAGGGCTGTATTCTCTGCTCACATTCAGCTAAAAGCAAAAAAAACGATAGGACAGTGCTTCAGTGCAGATGGATAATGACCTTAACCCTAAACATAATGCGAAATCAACTCAAGACTTTTTGAGGGCAAAGAAATGGAATGTTCTACAATGCCAAGTCAGTCACCTGATCTCAACCAATACACCATGTTTTTCAGTTGCGGAAGAGAAAAACAGAAGGCAGAAAGACACACAAACCAGCAGCAACTAAAGCTGGCTGTAGTGAAGGTCTGGCAAAGCAACTCCAGGGCGGACACTCAGCTGTATATGGGCTCCAGACTTCAGGCAGTTATTGAATGCAAATGATTTCCATTCAAGTATTAAAAATTACAGTTGTATTTACAATTATGTTAGTTTGTCCAAATACTTTTGAACCCCTGAATATGGATGTACTTTGTATAACATTACTGTAATTCCTTAATGGGAAATACCGTTTTCTTGTGAAACTCTATTAAATTAAAGCTGAAAATCTGCACTTTGATCACATCTTGATTGTTTTAGTTCAAATCCATTGTGTTGGTGTGTTGAGGAAAAATGATAAAAACAGTGTCATTGTCCAAAACTTCTGGACCTAACTGAAAGTAGTACAGTGCATATCAGCAAAAGGCTTGATTGAATTTATAACACAAGAGCCCTGTTTGGGAAGGTAGAGGCCAGGTTCCTGTTTGTACTACTCCTTTCATACTATAATCCCACTGTTCTGTGACCACACCATATGAATGTTTGCAAAGACCTTTGACCTAAAAAAATGTGAAAAATTCACCATCAACCTCAAATATACATTTGTGACAAATTTGACAAATATCTCTCAAGCATTCCTGAGATATTGCGTCCAGCAATATATATATTAGGGATTGGTAGGAGTATCTGAGTATTTGTTCGTATTTGAGTGGTGTTTTACCATTTGCGCGCTTGTGCATTGTTGTTTTTGACACTACATGCACCATGCCAGCAGTGAGCAGGAAAAGTTGGGCCTTAAACTTTGACCAAAACAAAATATGTAGAATATACTGTTCTACATATAGTATACTATGAAACATGTACAAAACACTAGTTCAATGTTTAACCACATGCATTTGAAGCAGGAGAAGTAACCAGCAGAGACCGACAACAGCCTCACATCACGTCATCTGCTAGCTCTGTTAGCACACGTTGCTGTGATAATAACAGAGTAGTGAAGACTAGCCTTCTAGTCCTAATAATAAAAATGGTGACAGGGGTTATGCTCCCATTTTACAAAAGGAGAAGAGGATGTAAAAATGTACGAGGGTAACGGGAGTGAATTGAAAGCTGATTAGTACTGCGTTGTCAAACTGGCTGTTACCACAGAATTTACAACCTTACAACAGTTGCTGAGGAGTGGGGAGTGTTAGGAAAGGTCACAATCAGAAGAATGGCCCGGATGGACGAATGGACAACTCCAAAACATAATGCCTCCAGCCCAAGCTATCACCAGTGCGGAGGCATAAAAACATGGTGTTGTTACCTTCTATAGCAGGGCTGTACTGTGACATCACATTGCTGGCCAGTGTTGGCAAGGAAACAGCTACAAACACCATCAGCAGACAAGCGATCTTATACTCCTCCTCTGGACTGATGTTCTCTGCACAGACACAAGCCCTTTGTCAGACATTGAACGCAATTGCTGGTTTCAGATAACCTGTTTAAGTGATGCCATTTTACCATTTCTTTCAGCTTTATTAGGACATGGACAATAGGTTTAGAGAATGTGAAGAGAGGAAGATAAGCAGTGAGTTGGAAGAGGTAATGACAGTGAGGAAGAAGTGTTTCTTGCTCTCTCATACAGTTTTTTTTTTTTTTTTTATAAAATCTGTCAGTGTAGAAACATTTTGCTTCCCCCAGGAAAACCGATCAGATTGTGTGAGTGTTAATCATTTCTCTTTACAAGCTTCTCCCACCGATCTTGGCTACAAATATTCATCCACATTCTGTGGGTGTTCTGATGAGGCATCGGCATATGTAACATCCTTGGGATGTATGCATCCTGTTGCTCCTGTCTTGTAGCACGTAAGAAGTGAAGTAGCACAATTGTGGGCAATAGCATCAGTTGCTGTAAAATAGCTAAAAGCAGGTCGCACACAGAGGATGAAATTAGCTGCATTCATTCATTCATTCATTTTCTACTGCTTATCCCGTTAGGTGTTGCGGGGCTGGAGCCTATCTCAGCATCTTGGGGCGAAGGTGGACAAGTCGCCAGTTCATTGCAGGGCTGACATATAGAGACAAACAACCATCCACACTCACATTCTCACCTACACACCTACGGGCAATTTAGAGTGACCAATTAACCTACCCCCAGTTTTGCATGTTTTTGGAATGTGGGAGGAAGCCGGAGTACCCGGAGAGAACCCATGCAGACACAGGGAGAACATGCAAACTCCACACAGAAACGTCCTGACCCGGAATCGAACCCAGGGCCTTCTTGCTGTGAGGCGACACTGCACCACTGTGCCGCCCAAATTATCTTCATCCTTAGTGAAATCTAGCGGGGCAAAGTGCGCATGCCCATTGCAGCTGGGTAGCAGGCTTTTTTTTTTTTTTACAGGGTATCATGAATACAGGAACATGATTGGAGTATCGCTGGTTGTTGTCATGTTAACAGTTCTGCCTCTGATCTGACTTTAATTGGGGTAAGTTCAGCAACTGGAATATTTGTTTGCATGTAAATGTGGACAATGTGGAAGAGCCCCTATTAATAAGTTCTCACAATGATGTTTCAAAGGCAACATGTTAAATCAGATCAACATCAAGGGTGTTCATGTCTTAAAGGGGCTAAAGAAACAAACACACAGTCATTAAGAGATGATATGTGGGAACGCTACATCCAGTTTGCATTCTTTTTTTTTTTAATCTCACCACTTTTTTGTGAGGACAAAGCCACAACCAGAGCTGGGTCGATCTCACAGGGTAAACCTGCAGCTGATGACAGCTCGTACACATTCATGGCCACCTGAAAACAAAAAAACATTCAACATGAGGGGGAGCTCATGAGTTAAGACTGATACCAGTAAAGAGATTTTATTTATGTCTGTTTGTATCTCTGAACGCATTTGACCTTCATGTCTGTCTCTCGGGGAATGTGGTCCTTGAAATCTTCCACTGAACTGACCAGAAAAGGAATGTGACACGATAACACCTGCAGAGAGTAAAAGAGAGACATATATGGTTGGTTAGTCTAGCTCAGTTTCAAGATTAACCAAACCAACTGTCTGGTGGTATGTAAATCCAACCAGGTGCAAACCAAAGAACCAGATCAGATTTCCAGGTGAGCATTGTGTGGTGTGTGAGCACAAAACCATTGTGTATTTTGAAAGTTAATGTGAGGTAAGCATGATTTTGACAGAACTACTATTAAATTCAACAGCACATGAAGAACTGCAACTAGAGCAATTTCATTATATACATGTATAAGTCAGGTATGTATTCAGAAAACTATCTGATTGTCAAGGCAATTCGTACCACAATGGGCTGCGCTTGTATCTTACACCATGCACATTGGTAATTTATTAAATTCCTTAATAAATATCCAAGACAGCAAAGCATGTGAGCACAGCAGAGCAAGAGCGAGCAGGAGTGAAAATATTTTGGAGATTTTTTTTTTTTTTTTTTTAAACTTAAATAGTCATGTCATCTCTGGCTCCAGTAATGCTCATGCCATGTGTCTCTGAGGTACGTCTGACCCAGAGTACTTTGTTTTGATAGTGCTCAGACTATTTTTTTGCCTTAGTCTTGTTGGGATTGCTCTGGTTTGTGGTGTGGGCATTTTGGAAGGCCTGCACATAACAATTATGTTCTTTTTGAGGAGCGAGTGGTGGGTGATTTCAGCAAGCAGGTTGATATCTGAGTGGAGTGGCCTGCAGTGGCCATGGGTGAGGGAGTAAGCGGAGCTGAGATCTCGGTGAGTAAGAGAAGAGATTCACAGAGCTCCACTCCGCTCACATGCTCTGCAAGAAAGCAATCCCAGAGCAATACGATATTGTTTCTGTACAAGACACCTTCATTTTACCTCCTGTTTCTACCCATTGGCCCTTATTCTTGTTGTCTAATAGCAATTTTATAACGCTTAAAGTCAGTTTCTCTTTGATTCTAGAGGACATAAATTTATGTTGGGAGCATTAAGGTGCTGCATTAACTGTTGTAAGACATTTTAAAATCACCATGTCAGTCCTGAAGGGTCACTAACGATGTCCAGACCAAATGAATAAAACTTTTCTGGACTGGCTTTTTTGTATTTTTAAACTGTTGATGTGTGACTTACATCTCTCAGAGCCTCCTGAGCCAGGGAGCGGAAGGAGAGGATAACTCCAATGATGGTCATTCTTTTCAACACACTGTCCACAGCTACAAACACACAGACATAAAAAAAGAGAAACAGATTTGATAATGGATCTGCAAGTCTGACAAATTGGTTGGTAAATCTCTCAACTACAGGCTTAAAGGCAGTTGATGGCAGGACAACCTCTGCCATGAGTGTATGAATGTGTATTTAAATAAATGAATGTGACATGTTTCCAAGCACTTTGAGTGGGCAACAAACTAGAAAGGCACTACATATACACAGTCCTTTTATTATTTAATCAATACTAATTAGGGAGCTCAGTAGGGGAGGAAAAATTTATTTACTTTCAATTTGCAATTCTACTTTGTGCTGAGTGTTTGTGCTTGTATGCCTTTTTATTGAATATTAGTCAAATCTGCTTAACCACTACTGATGTTCTTCTTACACCAGGTACTAAGAAATTTTCAAAAAAACTGAAAAACTTTACAATGACTGTCAGCACAGCCAGCAAAAGAATGTAACACTTTTTAGAGTATAAATGCGATAGAATACCAGCCATCAAACACAAAACATATTTAATGGAAGGTTTCTACATTCCATAGGAATACAGAGAATATTTAAGAAGATATTAATAGGATTTTAAGAATTTTTAGTAGTGATTTGAAATGGTGCCAAGGACGAAGGTAATGAGTCACTAAATGATTCTGGACTAATTGTAAGTTTTCTGCACGTTTTTTCTTTAAATATATTGTTGTTTCTTTTTGTTTTCACAAAATGAGACTTAAGAGAAATCATGACTGTTTCCTTTTATAATTTCACAGGCAAAAACAAACAAAACAGTAAAGGTAGCAAAATTGCTACTCATCTGTTCTTCATCAAATTTAAGATTCCCTTTCCATTTCTGGGGTATGTGGAGTATAAATTATGCAATAAATTCATTTTCTCTTATTTTTAAAAATGAAACCTAAAACATATTTTGTCCAAAAAAAAACATCAGAGATTGTGGGACAGTGGTGCAGTGGTTAGCACTGTCACCTCACAGCAAGAAGGTCCTGGGTTTGATTCTGGGTCAGGGCGTTTCTGTGCGGAGTTTGCATGTTCTCCCTGTGCCTGCGTCGGATCTCTCCGGGTACTCCGGCTTCCTCCCACAGTCCAAAAACATGCAAACTGGTTAATTGGTCACTCTAAATTGCCCGTAGGTGTGAATGTGAGTGTGGATGGTTGTTTGTCTCTATATGTCAGCCCTGCGATGAACTGGCGACTTGTCCAGGGTGTACCCTGCCTTTGCCCGAAGATGCTGAGATAGGCTTTCGCAACCCCTAGTTACAGAAGTTAATGATTTGATTTCCATGGTGCAGAACAGTAACTCCAATATGTTAAACCTTTCCCCCAACAAGGCAAATAAAATACATTTAAATTACATTACATTTAACATATTCAGTAAGAGAGACAGAGAATTAGCTACACATTTGACAAACGGGGCAAGACAAATATGTTTAAGCAGGCGGCGACCTACGACAACACCACGGACCTCCAGGAGTACACAGAGACTGTCACTGCCTACATCACCAAGTGCAATGATGATGTCACGTACACTAAGACCATCACTGTTTGGGCCAATCAGAAGCCATGGCTGACAGGGGAGGTCTACAGGCTCCTTAAGGCTCGGAATGCTGCTTTCAGAGCTGGGGATAGGTGGGCCTAAGGACAGCTAGGGCCAACCTGTCCCGAGGCATCAGAGTGGCCAAGAGGCAGAACTCCAGGAGGATAGCTCTTTGCTTCAGTGACAGCAGGGATACACGGAGTCTATGGCTGGGGATATGGACCATGACGGACTACAAACCCACACCAGACCTGTGACAGCTACACCTCTCTGCTGAATGAGCTGAATGACTTTTTCCGCCCAGTTCGAGGCAAACAACAGCAAACCTGCGCAGAAGACCTCCCCTCTCCCTGGTGACCAGGTGTTGACACTATCCCCGCACAGCGTGAGGAAATCCCTTGGCAAGATCCACGCACACAAAGCTCCGGGTTCTGAGACAACATACCTGTTCGTGTGCTGAGAGACTGTGCAGAAGAGCTAACAGATGTCTTCACAGACATCTTCAACATTTCTCTGAGCCAGGCTGTTGTCCACACATGCCTCAAAGCCACCACCATCATTCCGGTCCCAAAGAAATCGTCACCCTCCTGCTTCAATGACTACTGTCCAAACGCACTCACTCCCATCCTCATGAAGTGCTTCGAGCAGATAGTCATGCAGCATTTCAAAGTCTGCCCCTCCTCCATGGACCCTTTTCATTTTGCATACAGATCCAACATCTCCACTGCCCTCCATTCAGCGCTCACACATCTGGACTCACAGGACACTTATGTCAGAATGTTGTTCATAGACTACAGTTCAGCATTCAAAACAATAGTCCCACAACAGCTTAGTCACAAACTGGATCAACTGGGGCTCAACACCTCACTGTGCAACTGGCTACTGGAATTCCCGACAGGGAGACCACAGGCAGTACGGGTTGGCAATAACACATCCTGCACCATCACTCTGAATACAGGGTGCCCCCCAAGGATGTGGGTTGAGCCCCCTCCTTTTCACTCTGCTGACCCATGACTGCAAACCCAGACACAGGTCCAACCTCTTCATTAAGTTTGCAGACGACACGACCGTGGTGGGTCTCATCAGCAACAGAGATGAGACAAACTACAGGAGTGAGGTGAGCCGCCTGGCCACGTCGTGCAGTGACAATAATCTGTCTCTGAACGTGGAAAAGACGAAGGAGATTGTGGTGGATTTAGGGAGAGCGCACACCCAACATGGCCCTCTGACCATCAACAGTGCTAAGGTGGAGCGTGTGAGCAACTGAGAAGAGCTGGAACCACAAGCCCCCATCATGTGCACCTTTTACAGAGGCACCATCGAGAACGTTCTGACCAACTGCATCACGGTGGGGTACGGCGCCTGCACCATGTCCTGCCACAAGACCCTCCAGCGCATAGTGAGTGCTGAAAGATGGCAGGTGCCTCTCTCCCCTCCACTGAGAACATATACACCACCTGTCTCACTCGCAAAGCTCTCTGCATCGCAGATGATCCCTCCCACCCATCTAACAGCTTCTTCAGTCTGCTGCCATCAGGAAGGAGACTGCAGAGTCTCCGGGCCAGGACCAACAGACTCAAGGACAGCTTCATCCACCAGGCTGTCAGGAAGCTCAACTCCCTCCTTACTCTGCCCCCCCCCCTTTTTCCTTTTTCTTACTTGCTGCACCGTGGATCTGAGAGAAATGCAATTTCAATCCTCTGTATGTGACGAACATATGGCAGACATGACAAATAAAGTTACTTTGACTTTGACTTGGAAGAGAGAGCAGGAGAGGGAAAAATCAATGCTAGTTGAGAGGATGGGTACAGATGTTACCTAATTTACTTGTAGGTAACTGCCTCAGCTGTAAAGCTGCAACACTGCAAAAGAGGAGGGGTTGAGGGAAGAGGGAAGATCTTCCAGCAGTAGCTGCAGTGCATACCAACCACCATGTGGCACATGGAAGCAGTATAGACTGCAACCTCTCTCTTATTTCATAAACAAAAAAATGCGGTGTCTGCGTTTCTATCTGATAATTTCCATTCTGGGATTTGATTATTTTTTCTATGCCTCCAAAAGAGTGAAACCACACATGATTTTTAAGTGGAAAATCTCTCCTGTCAAGTTTTACAGAAATGAAATTATACACTGGCACTCTCCAAGCACCTGAAAACACTGACATGGACTGTAATTGACCGGTTTTATTTCATTGTTTTGGTGTTCAGGTGTTTTTCTACCTTATTTATTGTGCTAATAAAATATTTCACAGCTGATTTGTTGATGCTGTAGTGTATGGAAGAGGCTGTGGAATGTGTGGAATGTTATCAAATAAGGGGGTATCATGCAGCTATTTGCACTTTTGGGTTAATCACTTATGCTACTAACAAAAATACCAAAATATAATCATATCTTTAAAATTCTCTCCTCTCTTTGTTAAAATAAATTTAGGTTTAAACTATGAAGCCGAAAGGCCCCCCTTTACAACTTTCATAAAAACTGTTTTTTGTGAGCGGATTGCTGATGTTTATCTCCAGTGTCCACATGGAGATCTGACAGCAGACTGCACCATCTTATCATTCTCTTGTCTGCACCTTTAAAAAAAACAACAAAACAACAGCCCAACCTGCCGAGAACTGCATGGCCATCAGTCTCATGCCGTTAATTACATGAATCATCGCAATGGCGCTGTATGCTTTCCCACGATGGGCATGTAGTTCTCTGCAGGCACAAATCCTTTGAAGTTGCGCTGTCTTTTGGACTCTTGCCTGACTTTTCGAAGCACGAAAACAGAGGTGTTATGCTGCTGTTAAGTGGCAGAAGTGGGTTAGTAGATATCACAAACTGTTCTCAAAACATTTTGAGTGTGTTTACGCCTGTTCTTTGATGTGGTCAAGTGTGATCCAATTGCAATCCAATCACAGAAAACAAATTTTAATGGTGTAAAGGAAGCCTTTGAGACGGTGGCATGCACTGTGCCAGACTGCCAGTTTCCTGTGTGAAACCCACTAGCAGTATCTGAATGTGAGTAAATTATTGAATCCGTCTAATTTGTCTGACTTGGAAAACACCAAACTACTTCCATTAACGAATTTCATTGGATTATAATATGATGAATTTTAAAATACAGCTTCCACAAGTCTGTTGAGTCGGATTACTGATCACAGACAGTAAACTGTCACCATCCTCGCTTGCTGACTGCCGGTGTTTCAGTGCTCCTGCTTTCTAGTTTTGTTTTTCGTGTGTATTTTACTTCAAAATTATTACAGGAATACTTTACTAAACACCAGACACTGCTCCCATACATCTGCATGTCGAACGTACACTCACTCTGCAATAAAATGAATGAGAGAAACTGCTCTTGAGGACCAATAAAGACCTTAAAACGAACTCTTCCTCTCTGGTGTCTATATCCCACACACGATGGATAAATGATGGATTATCTTTACTCTGCGATCAAACACACATACTGCCCGACCTAGAATGGCTGATGAACTCAAAACTTTTTACACCAGATTTGAGTAATCCCTTCTGCACAGCCTTTTTGCTTTTCTCTGCTTTAACAATGACCTCTATGTAGAGCAAAAACCAACGAAACACTAATAGGGCTGTCGCGGTGATGGAATTTCCCTTGCAGTGATTAAGGGTAGCTTAATAGCTCGATATGCAATACTAATGCAAATTTATTTCGGAAAGTGTATCCTACAGTGATTTTTTTTCAGAAGAACTATAAAATTATTAGAATTACAAGGCACTGAATATGCCAAAACATGCTGTACTATAAAGCATAAAGTCTCTAATATTTATACCTGGGTTGTTTGTTGATTTTGTTTTAGAGAAGAACACAAAGGAGTGATGATGTTCCCTGTGGCACTAAAAACTCTCTGATGGTGCATTCGTTATACAAATGCACATGTTTCTGTACTTTCTGGCGACTTTGGAAAGTAGACAAGATCTGCCCTGGTTATCGCAGCATCAGCAGAGTGGGGCGGCATTATAATCTGTTGGGTTCTCCTTTAGGTAGCGGATGACTTTTTCCCAAACTTCTTGGGTATGGTTGCGACTGCAGGGATGGTTTGCAATGACTTCACATACTCCCAAAGGTTTGACGTAACATTCAGTTTAGTCACCAGTAAGGTCTCAACTGCCCCCGTCTGAACATGAGGCAAGGTGCAGTGAGGTCATGCGCAATAGTGACGGTAACCACGATCCACCGCAGTTGGCTTGTAAATAGAGCTATTATGTTGACAGGCCTACACACCAACACCATTCTGTCAACAAAGCAAAAACCAGCAACAACACATGAATGCCTTGTCAATAAAGCTAAAATCGGCAAAAACACACAAAGGCTAATAGGGTAAAATGGTAAATGTCCTGTATTGATATAGCGCTTTACTAGTCATTTTGACAACTCCAAGTACTTTTACAGGTTTTGCATTCACCTAGTCCCACACAAATTCAGACACTGGTGGCAGTGACTCTCTCACAGGACTCAACCTGCTCATCAGGAGTATTCACACACACTCATACACTTGGTAGCAATTTGGGGTTCAGTATCTTGCTCAAGGACACTTTGACATGTAAAGCGCAGGATCTGGGATCTAACCAGAAACCTTCCAGTCACTGAACAACCACTCTCCCAATTGCGCCACAGCCGCCCTACACATACAGAGGTGATACACATAATGCAAATTCAATGTATCTGTACAATGTGCTGACATTTTACAGTTCCTTACAATAATAATGCAACTTAAAGGTCCTAGTAATACACCTCTGGTAACCTCTAATAAAAATTAATAACATTATGAGCACTTCATAGGGCCCAAAAGAAGATCAAATGTGCAATATTCCAGGTTGGCAACTTGCTCATTGCCAACCCAGATGTGGGAAGCTCATATCCAAAACTTAAAATAACCAGAATAGACACAGCATATAAACTGCGCCGCAGCGGCAGTAATAAATAATAAATTTTACTCTCCGTCTGCATCATAGAACTTGAAACGTGGCCTCTCTCCCTATGTGGTGCTGATGAAAGGTCTAATCAGGGCAAATGTCTCCTTAAACATGAGAGCGACGTGCATCAGACTATTTTGATTTGTGAGTAATCCTGTCTTCAGACAGTTCAGGGTGGAAAATGTAGGCTTGAGAATAGTCCAAGAAGTTTTTAGAGTCCTTTAAAAATAATCCTTTTCCCCAAATATCTTTCCATTAAAGTGTCTCTAGAACGATATATATTATAACCAAAAATTTTACTTATTGGAAAGAAAATTCAGAAACCACTATGCTCAACTGGCACAGACCTTTCTCTGAACACAGAGATCTTGGAGTCAGCTACAACATCAGATAGTTACCAATTGACCTTGAACACACAGTACCCCTAATTAGAACTTTCCTCTTAGATATGATCAATTTATCCCTGATAACAGGCTACGTACCACAGTCCTTTAAAGTAGCTGTAATCAAGCCTCTTACTAAAAAGCCAACACTTGATCCTGAGGTTTTGGTAAACTACAGATATGTCCGTGAAGGTTCTCAGTCATCCAGGTCATCTTGATCTCGGAGTGTTTAGTAGGAAACAACTGGACTTCTTATCTTGTTTGAAGACGTTTCGCCTCTCATCCGAAAGGCTTCTTCAGTTCTGAGGTTCAGTGTGGGAAACCCAGGTATTTAACCCTGAGTGGGTAGAGACAATCACCAATCACCAACAACGACGATGTGTTTTGAAACCAACAGCCTCCTTTGTTGGTGAGACAATCACCAACAAAGAGGACGTGTTATGAGACTAACAGCCTCTTTGTTGGTGAGACAATCACCAACAAGGAGGACGTGTTTAGAAAACAACAGCCTCGTCTGCGGTCGTCTGGCTAGGCATCGTGTGAGTCGTTAAGGTCACAAGAGCCCGGGTGTGAATCACTTGAGCGTGTTTGCCCCTCACCCTTGGTTCCATGTGACACCTTGGGTTCACATGGCCCCAGGTGCGTGTGGGGGTTAAACCGCCTGGGGAGGGCTCCCAAGACAGCATTGTAGGTAGCAGACAAATGGTGTCTTAGTCCACCACCCCTGTTAAGAGAGGGTTTCTCCAAGTGGACAAAGATGGCCTCTTTTACTCCTCTTTCAAACCATCTGCCCTCTCTGTCCAGAACGTGGACATTGGAGTCCTCAAAGGAGTGATCTTTCTCCTTAAGATGCAGATGTACAGCTGAGTCCTGTCCCGATGAGGTGGCTCTCCTGTGTTGTGCCATGCGTCTGTGGAGGGGCTGTTTGGTTTCACCTATATAAAGGTCAGAGCACTCCTCTGTGCATTGAACGGCATACACAACATTGCTGAGCTTATGCCTGGGTGTTTTATCCTTGGGGTGGACCAGTCGCTGTCTTAAGGTCTGGCCCGGTTTGAAATTGACTGGAATTTTGTGTTTTTGGAAGATTCTTCTGAATTTTTCTGATAGACCTGCAACATATGGGATAACTACGTTCTTCCGTTTTTCCCTTTCTGCCTCAGGTGGTTCTTTGTGGCGCCTTTTGGACGATTTGACAAAGGTCCACTTAGGGTAGCCGCATGTCTGGAGTGCTGTCTTGATGTGTTTCAATTCCTTTTGTTTTCCCTCTGTGCTGGAGGGAACCTTCTGGGCCCGGTCATGCAGTGTCCGGATTACCCCCAGTTTGTGCTCCAGTGGGTGGTGGGAGTCAAATAAGAGGTACTGGTCTGTGTGTGTGGGCTTCCTGTAGACCTCGATGCTGAGGTTACCATCTTTATCAAGAGACACCGCACAATCCAGGAAGGGCAAAATGTTATCTCTCGTATCCTCCCTGGTGAACTTGATGTTCTTGTCCACCGCATTTATGTGTCGTGTGAAAGCCTCCAATTCTTGGGTTTTGATCTTGACCCATGTGTCATCCACATATCTGAACCAGTGGCTGGGAGCTGTTGCTGTGAAGGAGTTCAGGGCCCTCTCCTCCACCATGTAGAGGTTCGCCACGATAGGAGACACTGGAGAACCCATGGCACAGCCGTGTTTCTGTCTGTAAAAAACTTCATCGTATTTGAAGTATGTCGTGGAAAGGCAAAGGTGCAGAAGGTTGCAAATTTGGTCAGGGTTGAGGTTAGTTCTGGTATCTAGGGAGCTGTCTTGTTGTAGGCGTTTCCTAACTGTCTCTACTGCCTCACTGGTCGGTATGCATGTGAAAAGAGAAGTGACATCGAAGGAGACCATGGTTTCATCCGGTGGTAGAGTAAGGTTCTGTATCTTCTTCGTGAAATCTATGGAGTTTTGGATGTGGCGTGGTGTGTTCCCCACCAAAGTGGACAAGATGCCAGAGAGGTGTTTGGCGATGTTGTAGGTCACCGAATTGATGCTGCTGACGATGGGTCTGAGTGGTGCTCCTTCCTTGTGGATCTTGGGGAGACCATAGATGCATGGAATGGCCTCTCCAGGGTACAGACGGTAATAGGTAGGGCGGTCAATGATGTGGTCTTTTTCCAGTTTCTGTAGGTGTTCTATCACCTTCTTCTTGTAGCTGCTGGTGGGGTCCCTTTTTAAGATCTCATAAGTTTCATGGTCACTGAGCAGTGAGGTTATCTTTGTGTGGTAATCTGATGTGTTTAGGATGACAGTGCATCTCCCTTTGTCGGCTGGAAGGATGGTGATGCTTGGATCCTTGCCCAGTGTGGAAATCGCCCTCCTTTCTTCAATGGTGATATTAGAGGGAGGTATTTTTGCACTGGCGAGGGTGGCCGACACTTTAAGTCGGATCTGTTCAGCTTCAGAGGAGTTCAGCTTGTTGTTCTTAATTGCTGACTCTGTAGCTGTGATGAGATCCACTATAGGTAGTTGTCGTGGAGAGATTGCGAAATTCAGGCCTTTTGCCAGCACATCTCTTTCCGGTTTCGTGAGGAACCTGTGAGATAGGTTCTTCACCCATTTGTCCTGGACGTCTGTTGATGTGGCTTCATTGTGTTTGGCTTCTAGGGGTGTTGGTCTGGGCTCTGTTCTGTAGGCTTTGTTCAGCAAAGATTGGAATTTGTGAGTCTGCCGTTTCTTGCTTGTGTTGTGTTGGGCTAGTTGAGCCTGGGTGACGAAATTGGATACTTCTTCAAAGATGAACAAGGGGAAAAGAGTTGCAAGTTTCTCTTCAGTTTGGTGGATTTGGACCTTCAGGGCATCGATGGTGAAGTGGACTTGTCGTATCCTTTCATTCAGAAGTTGGGTTTGTGCTTTCGACAGGATTTGTCCGGCTCTGTGTCCTTTGACCGCGGATCCCAGTAAACTACAGACCAATATCTAACCTTGGACTGGGACTTCTATCTGTACTTGTTCCATTGGATCTTAGTGCAGCGTTTGACCATCAGATCCTAATAGAGAGATTAAACCCCTCAATTGGCATTAAGGGAGCGGCATTAAATTGGTTTAAGTCTTATTTATCTGTCAGAACTCAATCTGTACATGTTAACAATGACTCTTATATGTACACCAAAGTTAGCTATGGATTTCCACAAGGAGCAGTATTTGGGCCAATTCTTTTCATTATATATATGCTTCCTCTAGGTAACATTTATCAAAAAACGTGACATTAATTTTCACTGCTATGCAGATGACACCCAGCTATATTTATCCTTCAAACCTAACGAAACCAACAGAGTAGCTAAATTTCAAGCCTGTCTTAAAGATATTAAAATGTGGATGACCTGCAATTTTATGCTGTTCAATACAGATAACACTGAAATTATTGTCTTCAGTCCTACACACCTAAGAAATAAATTATTGAATGACATAGTAAGTCTGGACAACATCTCTTTTACCTCCAATAGCACTGCAAGAATTCTGGGAGTTGTATTTAATCAGGATCTGTCCTTTGACTCCCACATAAAACAAATCTCTAGAGCTGCCATTTTTTCATTTACATAATATTATATTGCAAAAATCAGATACTTTCTGTCTCAAAATGATGCAGAAAAATTGGTCCATGTCTTTGTCACTTCCAGGCTAGACTACTGTAACTCCTTATTCTCAGGCTGTACTACACCAAGTCACTAAAGACCCACCAACTGATTCAAAACGCTGCTGCTTGTGTACTCACTGGAACACAAAAAAGAGATCATATTTTTCCTGTTCTGGCTTCTCTGCATTGGCTTCCAGTGAAATTCAGAATAGAGTTTAAAGTTCTCCTCCTCACCTACAAAGTTCTAAATGGTCAGGCACCTTTTTATCTTAAAGAACTTATAGTGCCTTATCACCCAATTAGAACGCTGCACTCCCAAAGTGCAGGCTTGCTGGTAGTTCCTAGTTTCCCTAAAAGTAATCTAGAAGGCAGAGCCTAAGCTATCAGGTACCTATTCTCTGGAAACAGCTCCCAGTTCAAGTCTTTGGGGTAGATACCCTCTCTGTGTTTAAAAGTAGGCTTAAAATCTTCCTTTTTGATAAAGCTTATAGTTAGGGCTGGAACAGGCCGGCCCATAGTTATGTTGCTATAGGTCTAAACTGCTGGGGGATTTCCCATGATACACTGAGCCTTTTATTTCTCTACCTCGCTCTTCCCCTACTTCTTGTACTCTCCACTCTGTCATGTCCCAGTATTTGTGTTACTAACTTCATCCCGGGGAGTTTCTCCCTGTAGTCCCTCTTCCTTATCGTCTCTCAGCCACCTGGTGATGTGGGCGTGACGGTTCTGCTAGCAACCTGCTATCCGGTGGAGATGTGACCTTGCGTCTGGGATCATGATCAACTTCCCCTATCCTACCAAGCAAAAGACAGAGTGGCCTGGAATCCTGACCTGGATCCCTGTTTGGTTCCTGGACTCTGCTCTTCAATAACATGCTTCTGGACTCAGATCTTATGTTTTGGAGTCCACAGACTGTAATGACTGTCATATTGTTGTGCTCTGTACTTGTGACATCTATTGCACATCTAGCCATCCTAGGGAGAGGGATCCCTCCTCTGTGGTTCTGCCTGAGGTTTCTTGTTTTTCCCTGTTTAGGGTTTTGGAGTTTTTCCTCACCTGGTTCGAGGGTCTAGGTGTGGGTGGGAGGAGGGTGTTGTTACAGGGTGTTGTTGTTGTTGTACAGATTGTAAAGCCCTCAGAGGCAAATTGGTATTTATGATTTTGGGCTATACAAATTTAACTTGATTGATTGATTGATAACCTAACATTTTGGGGGTATTGACAATCTAAGGTTGTGTTCACACCTAATAGTTCACTTCCTTGGTGCACACCAGTTGCGAGTTGGATACATTGTTTCATTTTTCACCTGGTTTTCGTTCACAAAAGCCAATCTCAAACAGACAATTAAAAAAAAAGTCATGCGCACAGAATATTACTCAATCATTGGTCGTCTTGATCTGGAGTGCCTATCAGTAAATTTCAGACTTTTTCCTAACAGGTTAAAAAACATTCTTCAAACCACCAAAAAGGGAACTGACATGTAGATAGTACACATTGATTGACGGGTGAGGGTGACAATTGATTGGTGAGGATGAGGTTCACACCAGTGATAATCTGTTTAATGGCTCACTTGCGAGCGGCCCGAGACCACCTCTTTAAAGCAGACTAGATAGGTTGTTTGGTTGTCACCAGAAGTCTTGGACTGCCTTCAAACCAACCAAAAAAAAAAAAACACACGAGAAGGCAAAAAGCTCCAGGGTTTCATACCAAACCAACATACTAAACCACGCCGTTTTGAACGCAACCAAAGAACGTGTGTGTAGGCCAGGCCACCAGTGGTTAGTGAGAGCTGGGGGTGGGAGGCAAGTGCAGGTGCAGTGTGTGAGATTGACATTTTCCTTTGCCTTTCAATGTGTAAGCAAGTCTCCCACCCTTGCAACTGCAACCATTTACCTATATGGACGCTCCGGCACCGCTCACCTAGCTGTTTATCATTTTGATGAGGTTGCTTATTGCTGTGTGGCTAATACATCAGAATATAGGCTGATACTGTTGGGTTAAACGTCACACTGGTCGCAAATCTTTTGCCTCGCAATGCGGTTCGCTGTATAAACAGCCACATTGAAGCACCTTATTTCTGTGGTGCTTGCTAATTACTGAGAAATAAAAACTTAATTTCAACATTAATTAATATAGGCTCTATTGTAAAAGCCACATATAGCTCACATTCTACAGATGCAGGGATAAAGTGCTGAGTATACTATTTGTGTGATCTGTCACAAAAAAAAATTCCTGTGAATGATATTTTAAAATTCTTCATATTATAAATGAAATTATTAGTTAAAAAAAACCTGTTGGGTGCTATTACTGTCCATGGCATTGTTGAAAGAGCTGGGGTGATGTGTGTGTGTGTGTTTGTGTGCGTTAGAGAGAGAGAGAATTTCTATTATCTTTCTGCCATTTTTCTATATCACCAGGGATGCCAGCTTTTCAGAAAAGTTACGAGTAAGATGTAAGACAAAGAGAAATTTTCATATGTGCAAGCACATGATTTGCAAACAAAACTTTCCTTACACCAAACTTAAACAAAGCATGGCGAGGGATACAGCTGTAGTGTTGTGGTGTTAGCACAGATAAAATCAGGGGGAGCCAACTAATAGAATCTGTTAAAACAACTATCCAGCCATCCATTTTCTACCGCTTATCCTGTTAGGAGGCTGGAGCCTATCTCAGCATCTTCGAGCGAAGGCGGGTACACCCTGGACAAGTCCCCAGTTCATCGCAGGGCTGAAATATAGAGACAAACAACCATTCACACTCACATTCACACCTACGGGCAATTTAGAGTGACCAATTAACCTAACCCCCAGTTTAAAACAACTAATTGGGTGCTATTAAGATCATGATACTGAGCTAAAAAATGCTCCCACTTGATGTGAGATTCAGATGGATTCTTCGGGAGATTTGTGCTCCTTTCTTCATTAGGGGCTAACTTCACCCGAGCCAGATGTTGAGGGTAAATCCATCAAACACTGCATCTCTGTCTTGTTTCGATCGAAATGGTTTAGATAAAGTAAGAATCTAGCATTCTTAAAGTGTTGCGAGATTGTAAATGTTGCCGCAAGCCACTTCATGAACCTCAGACTGGCACATCTGATCCTCGTTCAGACAGTGCAGCACTTCATGTTCTCAATGTTTAACAGGCCATTTTGAATTATTGACACACAAAGCTTGCAGAAATTGTGTTGCGTTTTCCAATTCAGATAACAGTCAAAAGTGCACACACACACACACACACACACACGTGCTGGATATCACTTAAGTAAAATGTGCTTGCATATTTTCTAAATATATTTCCGTATATTCCAGTTCCATATAAGTAAGTAAGTGAGTCCCTCTGTAGAGTAGGTGTTGATGAATAAGTGGGATATAGACCCAGTCGCAGCAGTGACAGAATAAATTGTTAGCTCAATTATAGCTGACTACTGCAAAGTATGTCAACTTGCCATCGAATAAATGTTGCTTAAATTACCTGAAACAAGCCACAGTTTAAGTTTACAGTACTGTGAACCCATTAAGTCAGGATTCAAGAACTCTGCCACCTAGCGTCTCCAGCTATCAAACACAGCCCCCCCATTGCTAATGTGGCAATACAGCCTTAAAAAATGCCTAGTAATGTGGTGATATCTGTAGGTAACAGAACTAAACAAAGTGTAAATAAGCAACTGTAAGCTTTGCAAACAACTGCTAATGTCAGAGAAGCTTCATGTGTTTAAGGTATGATATTAATCTATTGGACAGTTTGCTGAGTTTATAAAAATTAAAAAATTAAACTAATAAAAAATGACATTTAGGACAGCAACAACAATCAGAAATGAGGGCATACCAGCACATCAAAGAGTTAAAGGACACTCTTAGGTGCCGAGGTATATAGTGCAAGCACCCTCTGCTGTTTAAAGTGAAAATTAATTCATTTTACATCTCAACCAATTTGAATCATTACAAATTTGTAAATTTCTGACTGTCTAGGGTTGCATAGTTACATCCTTAGTACCAAGCATGTGTATGTATGTGTAATTACAGGTGAGTTTCTTGAAAAGGGCAGCCATGTGGTCTGGTTTGTCAAAGCTTGTCCTCATCTGCGTCAACACCTCCATGTTTTCTACCACCAGTTTCTACATGAAAACAAATATGAACACTGTATTAGAGAATATTTATATAAACTCCAACATCACAGTAACACTGCCAGAGTTTGAGGAAAACTGTACATTTACTCAGGCAACATTTAAAATGCAAAACTTGAATCTGAATACTTCTTCCTCCACTCCTGGAAAGAAGTTCCTATGATTAAGGTTAAAATTTAAAATTGTATTTTTTAAGTCTGTGATTGCCATACATACTTTTAACTCAGCAACCTGTGATGAAATGTGCCACATCAGACTCTCACTGAGAAACTTCATCCCGTACGGACCCAATAGCTCAGACAGAGAGCGCATTTCTATGAAAAACACAAATACTTAGAAAAGTTACAGATACAATTTAAAAATTCTTTGCACAAAATCACAGTTAAATCAATATTAAAAGATTTTACATGTGTGTGTTTGTACCAGAGATGTCAGAGTATTCCTCGGCATTGAAGGTCAGTTCATTCTCTGTGGGCAGGTTGACAAATGCTTTCATGGCAGGGAAATAGGCAATGTGTCCGTTGCTGACCTGACGGAGCAACGTCTCCAAGTACCTACACAGGTAGGTATGAATAAATTCATTGTTCATCATGTTGTTAAATGGTATCCATGTTCTAACTCCCAATTCTATTATCTGAGCAACCTGCATTGTTTATGGTTCTTTGTTTGTTTGTTTTTAATAATACTGATTGCTAAAAGAGGAGGCACTATAACTTTTTCCCGAATCAAAGAAAGGAAAAAAAACATCATCCATAAATATACTCATATACAAATAAAAAATCATGCAACTTCTGCAACAATAAACATTTTCCATTTTTACAGCGCTAAACTACAGAGAGGAAGCAGTTTTATCAAAGTTTTTAATAAATCATTTTCAATTTGTGCACACAGACTGCATTTGAGCGCGCTGTTTGAGAGAGTCTCAATAGTATCAGACTTCATTCAAACTTTACTGGCACAGGTTGTACAATAACAATTCCTAATCTCATACATGTTTTTATGAAAAGGAATTTATTTAATCAACTTGTCCCATCTGTTATATTTTATCATCCCAATATTAATGTCAAGATACTGCTATGGATTAATGTTAATTGTCAAATTCATGGGACTCGGGCAAACATACCAGTTGGTGTACAGACTGGTGATGGTGGGTTCCCCATGGCTGTCCAGGTGTTGGGTCTGTTGCAGGAGAACATTGTTGAAGACACGGGTAATGTCGATGGTGACGTAGTTCTCTATGGACTGAAGCACTGTCATGTAGGCCCGGACACTGGTCAGAAGCTCACTAGGCTTGGCTATCTCCTGTGTAGCTTGGTTGTACATGGTCATGCCCACTATGGACCTAGACACAGAGAGAGTTACATCACATATCATGTAGATGCCCTCTTTTACACATTTTTGACAATTTTCTAAAAGATGTTAAGATGATGATGATCATCGAAAATGAACTTGATTATAAAGTATGTGTTTACTTGGTAAATCGGATCTCCAGGTGTGAGGTGAGGTACTCCCTCGGTGTGAATGTATGCTCCCAGACTGCCAGGTTGGGAACATAGTTGATGGAGAAACACAGTTCAGATAATGCTGTGTGGAGTTTATCCAGACTGAGAGGAAAGAAGTACAAGAGTCATTATTACTTCATGAACAAAGATGGATGTTATCAATCAAAATCAAAAATCAACAACTAACTCAATAGTTATCATTTAATGATGGAGACATTAAAAGAACAGAAAAACAACAGAAAGAAGAGAGGAGACTATTAGCAAAAATAAAAACATTTTTCAATCTGTATTAATTTTTGTCTGATTATTCAACTAACTTAGTGACCAGTAGTCTGTTCTTCCTCATGCTCTCCACTCCTGGTTTCTCTCTTTCTGGCTCCCCCTTCTTTCCTGTCACCTTCTTGCTCTTCTTGTTCACAGCCTGGCTGATGGTTTTCGCACAGTGCTTAGGAAGCAGCTACAACATGGAAAAGTAGAAGAAAAGAGACAGACAGGTGACTGAGATTGAGGGAATGTTCGATAAATGGGAAAAGGATGATTATTCATGGCCTAGCTGACGTGCTTCATCAGCCTTTCTAAGACATAAGAAGTGAAACTAGTGAGTAATTAAGGTAAATTTAAGAAGCTTAAATTGACATGTGTCAACAAAGGACTCACAACATTATTGTGACAGCATGTAATATCATGCAATGGCTGTAAATGGCCAAGGGTTTCTGGCTTGCTGTTCTGCCAAATCGCACAACCAGAGCCAAAAAATAGAGAAGCAGAAATCCCCCATTAAAATCTAGCTGTAATTTTTACAATTCAGTTTGTGCAAGTCTAATCTACATACAGAGGAGAGAGAGGCAAGAAAGTCTCATCATAAAAATAAACAAGTTTATTTCCAAAAATGTCCAACTGTTTAACTGCTTAAATAAGTTAATACCTGGTCACTGAGGGTACATTGTTCAGTGCAGATGTCGGTGATCAGGTTTCTGGCCTGCTTGGCCATCTCATCCAGAAACATGTTACACAATGACAGGCTTCGGTCCCCTATGTGGTGACGCTGTGGCGGAAGAAAATTGAGAAAAACACAAACAAGGTCACAAATAACGTCATAAAATAGCAATAAATTAGTTTTAAGACAGAGTAAATTTATCTGTTCATATTTACCTCCTCTGGACACAGCTCGTGTGTACAGGACATGAAGTGTGTGCAGAGCAGAGGGAAACAGATTGAGTGTCGACTCTGGGAGGGAAGCTCCAAACATTGTTGAAACATTTTTTCAAATGCACGACTGTAGAAGCTACAGGAAGAGAAATATAAGACAAGAAATAGAAAACACATAAAATTGTTTAATTCAAATGAAATACTAGCGCATTTCAAAAAAGAATATCATGAACTAGAAAAATTACTGGCTGAGGGTTATATGCCTCTTCAGGGCATAAAGAGTAGACAGTCAAAGTACAGTGGTGGTTGATCAAGAAGAAAGGCGGGGGTGGTTTTAGTGGTGTTTAGTGTGATTGGTAGATTTTTTTTTTTTTTTTTTTTCCTCCAAAAGGTTAAGGTGCATGTTTTGTAATAAGTTCTGGATTGCAGAGGTGGTGGTCAAATTAATAAAGATACAGGAAACATTGAAAAATGTTAGTGTTAGTTATTAAATAAAGTTTAGTTTAGTTTTTAGATTGGCAAACCTAAAGTGGCGATTATCTGTATTATTAGGTCACCATAAATATTGCCAAAACCATTTGTTTTTCACAGGAACAGGACATTGATTCAATTCATGATTGGCCAATTTGATTGAGATGTTGAATGATTCGTGATACACATTTAGCAGATGGCTGATATGCTATATACTCTGACTTTGCTTTAAGATCTTTTAACAGACCTCAACTGAGTCTATAGTTCGGCGGTGGAAGGAATACTTCGAAGATCTCCTCAATCTCACCAACACGCATTCTGAAGAGTAGGCAGAGCCGGAGGACTTTGGGCTGGGCTCTCCCATCACTGGGGTCGAGGTTGCCGGGGCTGTCAAACAACTCCACAGCGGCAGCGCCCCGGGGGTTGATGAGATCCGTCCCGAGCTCCTGAAGGCTCTGGATGTTATAGGGCTGTCATGGTTGACACACCTCTGCAACATTGCGTGGACATCAGGGACTGTGCCTTTGGAGTGGCAGACAGGTGTGGTTGTCCCCCTTTTCAAGAAGGGGGACCAGAGGGTGTGTTCCAACTACCGGGGGATCACACTCCTCAGCCTCCCTGGGAAGGTCTACTCCAGGGTGCTGGAGAGGAGAGTGCGGCTGCTAGTTGAACCTCGGATTCAAGAGGAGCAATGTGGTTTTCGTTTTTCGTGGAATACTGGACCAGCTCTATACCCTTGCGAGGGTACTGGAGGGGGCATGGGAGTTTGCCCAACCAGTCCACATGTGTTTTGTGGATCTGGAGAAGGCTTATGACCGTGTCCCTCAAGGTATCCTGTGGGGGGTGCTCCGGGAGTATGGGGTAGATGGCCTTTTGTTACGGGCTATTCAATCTCTGTATTGTCGGAGTCAGAGCTTGGTTCGCATTGCCGGCAGTAAGTCAGACCCGTTCCCAGTCAGGGTTGGTCTCCGCCAAGGCTGTCCTTTGTCACCGGTTCTGTTCATAATTTTTATGGACAGAATTTCGAGGCGCAGCCAAGCGG
>KV751325.1:1189954-1214325 GCA_001698575.1 Mola mola
GTGTTTCGGGCATGCCCATCCGGGAGGAGACCCCGGGGCAGACCAAGGACACGCTGGAGAGATTACATCTCTCGGCTGGCTTGGGAACGTCTTGGTGTCCCCCCGGAGGAGTTGGTGGAAGTGGCTGGGGAGAGGAGCGTCTGGATGTCACTGCTCAGGCTGTTACCCCCGCGATCCGGACTCGGAAAAGCGGCAGATAACGAAACGAAACGAAACAATCTTTTAAAACTGTTGTGTGGTAACTTGCTGCGTCCAGTCATTTCAATGAGGGAAGAGAGCCAGACAGGGCACGGTTATGGCAGAAAGACCAGGAAGATGCTGCCAGCATGTCAAGACGACTATCTTAAAGACAGGGCACTGCCTTTAAGATAGTTAACACGCGTTGAGTCAAGGATATATTTAATGTTCACTTTCTTAAATAAACAATGAAAAAAAATCTATATATAAGCCTTAAATGATTCTCTCTTACAACACACAGATTCCATGATTATGTACGTGCATCTTACCAGAAAATAGACAGGTCTGATGTCTCTACCAGCATCTCCACCAGAGAGTCCACCATCTTTGTGTGGAAAATGATGGTGTTCATCATTTTACCAAGCTCTTTGTGATCAGCTATACCAAGACTAGCTTTGGAGACACTAGTGTAAGCCTACAGAAATGAAATAAGTGTGAAAAGAGATTTTTAAATACATTTTAAATCAGACTCAATTTTTATTATTTTACTAATAAATATTTTTTTTTATACCGATGAGCAGTGTCATTCTCTTTTACACAATTATTTTATGTATTGAAAGTATGTTCATCAGTAACCAACATGGAAGGATCAATCCTTAGATAAATGTCTTGAAAAGCTTCAAGCCTTAGATTAATGTGCATACCTGCAGTCTGAACCAGTCCAGTCTCATGCCTCTGAAGTCAAACACCTCTCCATCCTCCACTGGAATACAAAAGTAAAATAATTCACACTTAAAATGATTGAGTTCATCATTAAAACTTTGGTTCCTGACTTCAGACCATGAAAGCTTCTGGTATATAAAACATTGGCTAAATTAGTTACTAAATCTGTATCTGCACCTTTACTAGTATCAATACTGCCACTTTGTAGTAATACTACAATACAGCTTCTGCTCATTTTCAGTTGTTTCTTCTACTCCTATGTTTCTATAATATAAGAAGTAATGGTTTACCCTGTTTGACACTGAGAGAGGTCATAGTGTTGACAAATGAAGACATGATTATAGACTCATCTTCTGGACACACAGACAGGTTCTATCAGATGAAAACAAGATAAAAATCTGGTTAGAAAGACAACTGCAGGGTGAAGAAATGTCACATAAAGGTTTGCCCTGAACTCTGCTTTCAACCACAGCACGAGTGTGTATATATCGATCTAGATTTCAATCAATTACAAAGAATTAGACCGAATTGTGACAAAAATATCATCCATTCATTGATATAATGTTTCAGTCTATTTTGTCTTACAGAGTTCATTATGGTAGGCAACAAAGTTGTTCTGTTAAAAGCTTGCCTGCTATCAAATGTGTTACGTTTTAGACGTTTGTGAATGTACTATTACCTGCACCAGCTCATTCAACACCACAGCATCAAAACCGGAAAGGTACTGCACATAGTACCGCTGCATCACAGGACCATACTTCCTGACATGAGCTCTGAGCTCCTCCATATAGAAAATCAACTCTGCTATATGTCTGCAAAGCACATGCACACACACATTACCAGACATGGAACTGAAGTAAGCAGCCAAAGTGATAATTGATAATAGATAATTGAAGCAGTGATTATGTTTCAAAATGTGTGAACAAATGTCTGTATGCCTATACATGTATAAATGTGTCTGTTTGCATACTTGTCTATGAAGTCATCTGTGCTTTTCTTCTGGATGTTGTCTGCGTGTCGAAGGAGCCAGATGATTTCGTCACGGGCAAATGACAATGCCATGAACACAAATAACGCCTATTGGGACCAAGAGCATTAGAAGAAGAGGAATAAAGGGAAACAGAAATGTAGAAAAAACTGTTAAAAAGATAAATTACCAGCGACAGTTGGCAGCAACCACAGATTTATGCTTCCTGGACCAAATATGCAATATGTTTACAGAGAGCCAAGCTTAGAAAATATATAGAGCTATGCATTTATGAAGGCTGACATTGGGCCAGACTAGCATAGAGGGTGTTATCCACTGGTAAAAATCTAATTGTTGCAATTAACAAATTTAAATAGCATTATTTACAGGTGCTATTGTAGTTAATGTCCGTCCATCCATCCATCCATGCATGCATTCATTTTCTACCACTTATCCTATGCAGGGTCAAGGGAGGCTGGAGACTAGGTCATTGCAGGGCTGACATATAGAAACATACAACTGATAACACCTATGGGAAATTAAGAGTAACTAATTAACTTATCCCCCTATGCATGTTTTTGGACTGCGGGAGGAAGTTGGAATACCCTGAGCTTTTTGCTGT
The DNA here is from genome assembly GCA_001698575.1 of Mola mola. Taxonomy (NCBI): domain Eukaryota; kingdom Metazoa; phylum Chordata; class Actinopteri; order Tetraodontiformes; family Molidae; genus Mola; species Mola mola. The sequence continues at coordinate 1,192,444 of KV751325.1, forward strand.
GAGGTGCCAGCGCTAACCACTACAACATTGTGCCATTGAAGGGATAATTTAACTCAATATTGTGTGTACTCTTTTGCAGCATGTCAGCTGTCTTTGGCCTAGTCAATACATAGGTAAGCATTTCTTAAAACGCAGGTTTTCCTCTTCCATTTTATAGCTGTAACTGCAAAGCTGTGTTGGCCAATCAGAAGCATATATAAAACATCATTACTGGTTCTCGTACACTAATACCAATCGCGTACATTAATGTATGTGCATAAAAAAAGTTCAGTCAGCAACATTAACGCCAGTAAAAGTTTGGGTACATCTGCCATTGCACAAACTGCTTATTTAAACAAAACTGACAGTGCCGCACACTGACATCAAACAGAAGAGAACTTGGCGCACCATGTGTCGAAACATGCCAATAACTTATTTTGCTGTCTACACATAAATACTGTGAGTAGAGTTTCTGAAAATATTCACTTTGGTCTATTCCAAAATCTTCCAATTTTAAGTGGCTTAAAATGCAGTTTGCATGTGTGTGAAAGGCCAAAATGCACAAAGAAACCTCAAAAAACAACCTCTTACATGTGAACTAGGACTTAATGACACAACTTTAGATTTAAATGTAAACAACGTTTAAATCCTGCAATTTTCCTTAGTCTCTCTTGAAAATCTATTTAAATCACCAGAAAAATTAATGAAATCAAAATGAAACACATATTACATACAGTGTATATTATATCAATACATATTGTATTGGTGTTTTTCAGTTAAAACAATAGTTAACTGAGGAATTAAATTAATTAATTAAATGTACATGGTAAATATTTTGTGTGTGTGTGTATATATATTTATATATATCACATACACTCATACACTGATGGCGCAGCATCAGGAACAATTTGGGGTCTAGTGTCTTGTTCAAGGACACTTTGACATCTGTAGGGTGTCGATCGAACCAGGAACCTTCCCATCACTGGACGACCGCTATACCACCTGAGCCGCAGCCACCCCTAACTCTTCTGTAACTCTTCTAATACTGTGATTTGTGTTACCTTAGGACCGAGTAGTCCAGGCTGATCAGCTAAAACAGTAGCCAACTCTTTCAAAGCTGATCGGAGAAACTTGCGTCTCTCTCTGTGCATCGACCCACTGCAGAGAAACAGGGAGGCAGAGGAAGTCAGAGCAGAACATCAAAACACAGAAGCATCATGATTAAAAGGTATTTTGACACTTTCAGGACAATCCAAAAAGAGGACAAAAGGAAGCAGATGATACCGAAGTGAGAAAAATGAGGATGAAAATGAAAAACGAAGAAAGAATAAGTAATGTAGTAAAAGCAGACATGAAAGCTGAGGAGACAAAGAGGGAAGGAAAAAATAAACAAGTGAGGATGAAGATGGGAAGATAGAAAATCGGAAAATGTAAGCAGTGAGATAAATAGTAAATTGTGAAATTTTTGTGGCTTGTGATGAACACAAAAGAATACAATGAAGCGATTAGTAAAACGATTATGTACATACGCATGAGACAGGGCCTGTTCCTTGCACTCTCTGATGTCATTGATTCGTTTGTTGTAGCTGGAAAACACATGAGAAAAAAGATATGCTAAAAGAGTGAAAACATACTGAGTAATTTAATACTGTATATGTTTGCATGTGATATGGTTTTCTGCTATTTAAGAATATTCATCAACGTAAGGCAAGACATAAATAAAAATGTCTATCACAATGTTGCAGGTACATTCTATCCCCAAATTCCTGTTTTGTTCAAATAGTCCAAACCCCAACATATGAAACTGACACAATTAGCATATCTTCACATTTCAGAGGTATTGACCTGTGGACACTTGTCTCCCTTACCCTCTGATGTTTACGAACAGATCTTCTGCTGCTTTGTGGATGTGGAAGACTTCATCCCTAAATAGACAGAGGCAAGTGGAGCTCTGTAGAGCCAGTTTCCACAGAGACAATGCTGCTGCATCGCTGTTCAGAACCGCGTGACACAAGATGAAACCAACTGAGAGAGAACAGCAAGAAAAGTAGGACTAAATAAACAGACTCTAACATGAATATAGAAGCTCAGAATCCCTATTTCTACAGCACTTACAAACAATCCACTTCTCCATTGTGTCCAGTGAAAGGTATTCACATGGCATCTGAAGATGAGAGAGGCGTGATTTATATTCAGTAATTTTCCTCTTAGATTGACACTGTTTTTCCTATAAAAAACAGCTTCAGTGGTATAATTTCAGTGGTTTCAATGAAATTGACATCATACTAACAGTGTCTGACTGTGCAGGATTAAGCATAGTGGAAGGCGCTGAGATAAGCGAGAGCAGCTGGGCATTCCTCCACTGGTCAGCCGAAAGATTCCTCCTAGGATAGACCATCTGGAGACTGATCAAAGCATCTGACAGGGACTGAAGAAGGAGAAAGATAGAAAGAAAAGGGAACAAAGATGGGATAAACAGAGATAAAGGGAATAGGAGGAAGAATAAACAAAATAGACAGCTTTTAGTTATTCAAAGATGTGAGACCAACATACAAGGAAAATTAATTTCCTGGCAATTCAGTTGCTCAGCATGTCTCACTGTATTCCATAACAAACAGAAATCAAGTGCATAATTAAGTTTTAACAACATTACTTTATTTTCTAAGTTATTATTTCAGTTCTAAGTAAAAGAACAGTCAATTTTTCCACTCCGACAGATTTAAAAAGGCTCTACGAGTGCTGTGGCAACTGCACCTTGATAGGAACAAGATTAAATCTACTGTACACATTCAAAATCATCCTGTAAGCACATCAAAATTCACTTGGCATTTTTCAAAAGAGTCTGCACTGACTGAAGATAGGGCTTCTGCGAAAAGTACTAAGGTAAAGAAGTTGATAAGTCACTGAATATTTTTTCAACCTTCCCATGTGGAACAAACTCCTCCATCATTTTCTTCAAAGGGTTCTCATAATCCACGATCATCTGGCCCAACCTGGGGTACTCCCGGTCACTACAACACACACAGTACCACATTTACTAAAGATAGCAGAGGCACTGAACATAGAATAGAAAGAAGTTGTGTGCAAAATAAACAAAGCACTGTGACATTTCTCTGATCGATACAAGTGTGTGGATTTTCCTGCATGTGCTGTCACCTGGCCCCATGTGTCATCTCATGGGCGTAGTTGTACAGTCCAATGATGGCTTTTCTCTCCTCTATGCGAGATAGTATGGTCATCAGAGTAGTGTATGTTACCACTAGGTCCAGGTAGTTGTTGGTCAGGTCAAAGTTTACCGTCTGACATGAAAAAAAAGACAATTTAATATTTCTCATAATGCTACTTGATATTAAATTGCAATTTTCTCCACATCTTAGATATTCAGGTGAATAAACATTATTTATGAATTACATGCAGCTAATTAAAAAAAATGAGAACCAAGTGTAAATATGGCTTAATATTCTCTTTGTTTTAAGGCTGTAAATTACTCATCAATATAATATCAAAGTCACAACATGTCAAATCACAAAATACAAATCACAGAAAATTCCTTCTTACAGGACCTTAAAATATATCACAGCATACTATTACAATGCACTGCTAAACTGCAGAGATGCTCTGGCCTACAAATAAAATTCTCAGCCCAAAAGGAACTTTCTTGTTGGGTAAGGACTTCAGCAAACCTGCATCATTATAACTTTTAAAGTATATTTTAGGCTTTCTGTGTCTTTATTTAAGTGGACAGCTGTAGGAAAGCAAGAACTGTGGCTCCATCAAACATCAAAGAGCTACAGGCTGAAATCAAACCTGAGCAGAGAAGGTGCAAAAACATCCATGCCAATATTTCAATGAAGCCTTGTCAGTTTAAAAAGGATTTTTAAACTGTGGGCAGACTTTACAGGCGCTTTAGTATGACCTTGTGTCAGTTCATACAATACCATGGTTGAATGGGGTCATAAATCAAGAGCTAGCTAGAGTATATAATTTATTTTTGGTGTCACTAGGTAAAAATTCCATAATAATCTTTGAAAATATTGTACTTCCAAGTGATCTCAATAAAGAATAGACTTAGACTATAATCAGGCTTTACTAAATTGTATCCATGATGGTACTTTTCAGACAGTGATCCTAATCACTTCTAAAGGTTGATTTGAGTGCACGTCACAATGTATGGTGAAAGGCTGATACAAGGGAGGCCATCACAGGAGGAAAATACGTGCATATGTGGCAAAGGAAGCCAAAAAAACGCCAAAAGGAAGACCAACATGTGAAAACAATGTTACATGAGCTCTTCTCCAGGACTTGATGACTTTCTAAAAGGACAGGGTGGAGCCAAGGAGCAGAATCAGGGAGGGATGGATATTGCTACCTTATGGGTCTCATGCTTGACTGCGAGAAGTTACTCACCCGTGCTTTAAGTATTGGTGTTTTTTGTCTTTAATCTTTTTCCAAAAAAACTTCTACATTTTAAATCAAATTGGACATGTTTTTTAAGCTGCAGCTTGACTGCCGAGGTACAACAAGCTCTGAGCAGGCACATCACTTTTATTGCCAAGCAGTTCACCTTGCTTCACCCATGGATTAATGGGGGAAAAAAAATAGCGATTGTATCTTTTGTCCCTTTCCACACTGATACCCCACTTATCCTATTAAATTCCCTGTTATATTTATGCTCTTAAGTTGCATTACATGTATACATGTGACACTCTTGCACTTACAATATCAAAGAAGACCTGGCAGGCGTCAATAGTGTTCAGCAGCTCACACACGTGATCCTGTTGATAAAGTATTAAGAATAACATAAAATACTTCACAGTATACTGCTTATGTGTCTGCGTTTGTACATGTTTGTGTGTTTACCTACCTTGAATTCCATAACATCAACAAAGGTGAAATAGTAGAGAGCCAGGTTCTTCAGAATCTCTGACTTTTCCTTTTGCAGTTGAGCCAGCTGTTGCTGTAACCACAGTGGACACAGTTATGAAATAACTGCCCATATAAGTCATGGCATGTATTGATAAAACCTGTTTGAGTTGACCAAAGACATACAGACAATCTATCATTTACAGATTGTCTCCTTTGGTATTAGGGTAGGTTTATGTGCTTTGAAAGTAGTTTATCTGATATCCTCATGCACACATAACATTATTAACTGAATATTCAATTATTCCGCCCTCCTCCCTGGACCCTTTTTTCAGTTTGCATACAGATCCAACCACTCGACTGACGATGGCATCTCGACTGCCCTCCACTCAGCCCTCACATATCTGGACTCACAGGACACTTATGTCAGAATGCTGTTCGTAAACTTCAGTTCAGCATTTAACACAATCATCCCACAACAGTTCACTCACAAACTGGACCAGCTGGGGCTCAACACCTAACTGTAAAATTGGTTGCTGGACTTCCTGACAGGGAGACAGAAGGCAGTAGGGGTCGGTAGTAACACATCCTGCACCATCACTCTGAACACAGGTGCCCCCCAAAGATGTGTGCTGAGCCCCGTCCCCTTCACTCTGCTGACCCATGACTGCACACCCAGACACAGGTCCAACCTCTTCATTAAGTTTGCGGACGACACGACCGTGGTTGGTCTCATCAGCAACAGAGATGAGAAAAACTACAGGAGTGAGGTGAGCCACCTGGCCACGTGGTGCAGTGACAATAATTTCTATAAGACAATAAAGTCTCTGAACGTGGAAAAGATGAAGGAGATTGTGGTGGACTTCAGGAGAACGCTCACCCAACATGCCCCTCTGACCATCAACGGTGCTACTGTGGAGCGTGTGAGCAGCACCAAGTTCCTGGGTGTGCATGCCACAGAGGACCTCTCCTCGACCAAGAATACCACATTTCTGGCCAAGAAGGCTCAACAGCGTCTCTACTTCCTCCGCAAACTGAGAAGAGCTGGAGCCCCAGCCCCCATCATGTGCACATTTTACAGAGGCGCCTTCGAGAGCGTCCTGACCAGATGCATCACAGTGTGGTAGAGTCTCTGGGCCAGGACCAGCAGACTCAAGGACAGCTTCATCCACCAGGCAGTCAGGAAGCTCAACTCCCTCCCTACTCTGCCCCCCCTCCCTCTTCTGCTGTCTGCACACTCAAACTCTGGACTCTGACCCTCCAGCCCCCCCACACACACACAGGACTCAGCTGCAGCACCAGCCACTTTATGCAGAGATGGACTGCTCAGTGTGAACAACAGCCACTTCCTATGCACTACAGACACTTTAAGCCATTCTGCCTTGCAACTTCTGTTTATGTGCCTATGTATATACATTTATATATTTACCTATACTCCATATTCATATTTTAGATTTAAGTCAGCCAGTTCCTTTATAGCTTATTTTGTATGCCAAATTTTTTCTAATGTTTACTTGCTGCACCGTGGATCTGAAAGAAACGCAATTTCAATCCTCTGTATGTGCCGAACATATGGCAGAATTGACAAATAAAGGTACTTTGACTTTGACTCAAGTGTGGTGAGCCAAATTTAGTCAAACTCAAAGCCATTTTCTCTTCAAAAGTCATATGACATTATTATTATGTGAAATTTGTCTGTGTGGGATAATGCAGTCACTAAGGATGAATCACTGTGATTTGAGGGGGTAAAAAGAAAAAAAAAAAAAAAAAATCAACCCAAAACGATAAATTCGAAATATTAATGTCACTTATCCATTAGACTAATGTTAAAATTAATTGATACACATTTTAAATAGTAGAGGGCACTGTGGCTAAATACTGATGCCTTGCTTTGCATGTGCATAATAACCAGGAAGTAAACAACAGAAACAACAAAGCGGCGGATATAGATTTAATATTTGAGGATGCCCCATCATTGTTGTCATGTCGGTGGCACGGCTTTTAGCTTCCAAAAGAATGAAAATTAAAAAAGTGAAATGATAACTTACAAGACAAAAACTGTGTGCACTCATTGCAAGAAGGTACTGACCCCCATGAAAACCATAATGAGCATGATGCAACATGTAAAATGACACCACAGCCAGAATTGTTGTAAGTTCTGTGAGTGCCAAAACATATTAAAAGGCCAAACTATACTGATGAGTGGATTTGCAGCCACACTCGAAAAAATGACTGCAAGAGCAAAGGAAATCACAGGGGTAAATCTGTATTCATAACAGCTTTTGTTTACTTATTTGGACATAGTTGTTTTATATGTGTTATTCCTTGATGATGATGTTGATGATTATATCATTATTACTATTACTGTTATCATTAGTAATAATAATAATCATCTAATTGATTTAGGATTTGTTCAAAAATTTCTACAGCAGGGGACATATTGTCATAGTTTCTGCATGAAAATGTCTTTAATACAGAAGATATTTTTATTTTCTCACTTATGAAAAGAGGAAATGTACATTGTTTGGCAATTTGTAAAGTTTCTAACATTCTACTATAAAATTAATTCAAAAACAACTAATTGTCAATGGAATTCAATTGAGAGTTTAGTTAATTTTTGAGATTTCATTTTACATTTACCTAATTTAAAATATTTTTTCCCATCATTAAATAAACTAATCTCCAATACTTGTTATCAGAGTTGAGCTGCACTGACCTTCTAAATGAAGACTAGAATTTTAACTAAGAAGAGAATAAAATAAAAAGTAAAACGGTGATCAAAATAAAGGAGGCCCACCCAATATCTTCTTAAGATGACAGTTGAAAGACAGCAATGAAAAAGGATATAAGTTAAGAAGGCATCAAAGGGCAAACTTGTTCTGTGCCTGTTAATAATATCTGGAAAAGTTAAACTGTGGAGGAAATGTATTTTCAAGACTAGACGTGACTTATGTATAGTAGGGCTGCAGCTAACAATTATTTTCTGTATACCCGATTAATCCTTTGATTAATTTACCAATTAACAATAACCATGGCGTTCATTAAGCTTTAAACAATTTACTGAAGCATTTTCTCATAAGAATACGAATTTCAAATCCCAACAAAATAAAGTGCCACAAATGCAAAAATGCATGTATGATTTACATTGGCTAGTGCTGATTGTAATCTAAAATGGCCTGTTATTTATTTGGAAAAGGTTGTGTAAACCTTGCAGCGTAACATTAATGAAAATTAATGTTTCTTACTTTTATAAATCTAAACTGGGCCAGCTCATCCATCCATCTATCCATTTTCTACCACTTATCCTGTTAGGGGTCGCGGGGAGCGCTGGAGCCTATCTCAGCATCTTTGGGCGAAGGCGGGGTACACCCTGGACAAGTCCCCAGTTCATCACAGGGCTGACATATAGAGAAAAACAACCATCCAAACTCACATTCACACCTACCGACAATTTAGAGTGACCAAATAACCTAACCCCCAGTTTTGCATGTTTTTGGACTGTGGGAGGAAGCCGGAGTACCTGGAGAGAACCCACGCAGGCACAGGGAGAATATGCAAACTCCGCACAGAAACGCCCTGACCTGGAATCGAACCCAGGACTTTCTTACTGTGAGGTGACAGTGCTAACCACTGCACCACTGTGCTGCCCTGGGCCAGCTCAGTTATAACAAAAATCATAATTATGATTATTTTTGTCAATTATTTAACACAATTAGCGACTTCAAAAAACATTCATTTATCGCTTGTTTGTTTTGTTTTTTTTTTAAATAAAAGATGTTTCTTCAAAATTACATTTTGTTGAATTGAAATAGGCTAAACTACTACTGTAAAGCACCAACACAAACAGATGTTTAAAAAACGAAAAAGATTCCAAGGTGCGTTGGTGGAGGGGGAAACACATAGTCGTTGGTCAAGAGTATAGACCGTTGTTTGTGATTCCCACACAGGAAGTCTGCTCGTGGAGACAGGAAGCCCGGGCTACTCATGCACCTTGGGAGACCTGCACTGAAACTACAGGGAATAAAACTCAGTGATCCAGGAACAACAGATTCGATATGTGAAGGTGTCCATAAGGTTTTTGCGACTTTCATTTCCTCTGAACAGCTCGTTATCAAACTCTGTTTGTCATTTTGATTCAAGCTGAACTAAATATCTACACAGCCAGGCAGAGAGAGGGGCTTGAGTGGCAAAAGTGTGCAATGTGAAAGAAAGTGGTGTGCTGGATTTATCACAGAAGCCAAAACAGGGGCGTAGTTGTGAGATGCAATGCAGCACACAATAGTAATCTTATGCCGATTATCCTGTTATTTTTGTTGAAGGCCATAATTGTGAACTAAAATTCAATTAATAGTGGAGCAATTGTCTACATGTCCTTAAACTAACTGCTGACAACTTGCAAACGTGATCAAAACCAAAACAAAAGGCAAGACTGCTGCTGCACCAAGGAGTTGAAACTTTCGTTCGTCAATTCAAACATGTTTTCTTTTTTTTTTTTTTTTTTTATTTGGAGTAGGTGATTATGAATATCAGGCCACTTCCCTTCTACTGCTCTTCTTGTAGGTGCAAACTGACAGAGGCAGATGTAAGTAGAGATGTTCCGCTACCAGACTTGTTGGGATGTTCCACTTTATCAGCATCTCTTCAACCTTTTTGGCTATTAATGTGCCAGTATGCGATCCACAAAACTTGCAGCACTGCACTTCGAAGGTTAAATATTGATGGAGACACTGTATTCACCCAGTGTGTAGCTAAATTCATCCAAGACATGCAGCACACGTTGGAGCTCCAACTGTAAGTAGTAATTGATTGAATTGATTGCCTACATGTCTTTCAACCCACGTGAATTGTGTTCCCTTACTGTCTCGTAAAGAGATCCATTTCAGAGATGTATTTTCAACCTGCCAAACAGTAGCATGGCTCCAAATGCTGAATTAAGCAGTGAAGACTTGCATTTTTGACAACTGACGGGCTCATATTCCAGGACAATAAACTTGACAATGTTGTCAGTTATCTTTGTTGATTTTTTGCTGTTGTTCGGAATTTTGCTCAGAATGCAGTTTCCAAACTTTGCTGCTGAGGTTTGTCCCCCCCTTCCCCCTCCTTGCGTTGGTGAAGCCGTCATTCACATGATACTTCTTCAGATGCTTTATAAGGTTGCTTGTGTTAAAAATTGGCAACACTCATGCTACCCTAGACCGCAAGGGCAGCTGTGGCTCAGATGGTTTCCAGTGATCGAAAGGTTCCTGGTTCGATCCCAGACCCTGCAGTCAGTATGTCGAAGTGTCCTTGAGCATGACACTGAAACCCAAATTGCTCCTGATCCTGCACCAACAGCGTATGAGAATGTGTGAATGTTTAATGCTCCTCATGAGGTTGTCACTGCCGCCAGTAAATTAATGTGTTTGAACAGGTGAATGCAAAACCTGTAGTGTAAAAGTGCTATGAGTGGTCAAAATGACTTTAAAGCGCTATATAAATACAGGAAATTTAGAATTTACATTTATACCCGAGAGTAAAGGCCTGCATATTATGCATGTCACTTACTGGAAGGATTATAAAGAGTAAAATATATCAATATAACTGACATATTGCCAATCAGTTTTTCGCTGCTCTAAAACTGTAGTTGCTAGTGTTGGCACAAGGCCCCGTTTACACAACGTTTTGTAAACGATCTCCTTGCAGAGCAGACCGTAGGGAAACACCAGAAAGGCTGTAGGACACTTGCCAGACCAGTAGTTGGTAGTGTGATTTTGTGATGAAATAAAACATGCACATGGATAGAGACACTTTTCTCGGCGCAATAAAAAAACGAGGGTACCAAAGCGAGTGAAATAAATTGACCGCAACCTTAGTGCGCATGCCCTTTTTCAAAATGTTGTGTTTTTCCCGTCTACATGGAAACGGAGACGGGGGCGTTTTAAAATCTTTACACTCTGGTGCCTGTTTCCGTTTTGGTCCATTTTCAAGCACCGCAAATGCTGTTCTCGTGTAGGCGGACAGCCAAAATGCAACTAAAGTTTTGCATTTTCACCCTAGAATGTTGTTTAAACAGGGCCTAATTGTACAAGAGTAGTAGATGGCTGGAAGCTGGCCAATGCTCAACAGCATAAGGAGGTTATTGGTATTGGACATTCCATAGAGGATCGTGAGTATATACAATAGTGGCATTGGAATCGGAACAAATCTAGATGCAGTCTTGTCCAGACACTACAAAGTATATAAAAATACTGTCATCTGACAGATGACAAATCAGTTTATCCACTCTAGAATCCTCCATAGTGCAGAAAGTCAGCCCATAACTCGGATAAACAGCCAGCCATATAACCAACTTGCAGTCAGCCAGTTGGCAAATCATCTTGCTAAATAAACCAGGCACAGAGTCACTCAGTATATTAAGGATTTAAAATAAAAAAGCTACTAGCAGCAAGAATAAAGGGGAGCAGAGCAAAGAAAATCACACTTAAAACAGCTTTAAAAACAGGTACAAAAATAACATTATTGCAAAACTTAAGTACATGAACTAAAATACAAAATCACAGAAACTTACCGAAAAGCACAAGTCCGGAATAAGCCAAGTTTAGCATGCAAAACACAAAACACAGAAAAAAAGCAGAAAACAAAGTAAGAGACACATTTTGCACAGTTATACTTAAGCATTTAGCTTCACAAACAAAAATTCAGTCACTTACATACAAACATATATACACATACAAATCTGTTTAGTAAATGACAGCTTCACATAATCACAAAAACCAGAAGCTATGAGCTAAGATAACAATTTAAGATGACAGGCCCATTTACTAAGCAATGACTGTGTTTAGCTTTTTAGCTTACTCCATATCTCCATGAAGTTAATATTTCGTATGTGCTACACAGGCAGCAACACATCTCAAAAAAGTTGGGACAGGGGCAACAAAAGGCTGGAAAAATAAGTGGCACTAATAAACAAAAGCAGCATGAGCATTTTGCAACAAATTAGGTTAACTGGCAATAGGTCAGTATCATGACTGGGTATAAAAAGAGCATTTTAGAGAGGCAGAGTCTGTCAGAAGTAAAGATGGGCAGAAGTTCACCAATCTGTGAAAAACTGCATCTAAAAATTGTGGAACTATTTCAGAAAAATGTTACCTGATGTAAAGTTACAAAGACTTTGAATATCCCACCATCTACAGTACATAATACCATCAAAAGATATCTGGAGAATCTGGAGAAATCTCTGTGCAAGAGACAAGGCCGAAGGTCAGTATTGGATGCTCGAAGGTCTGGACAATAAATCAAACTGATTCAAGTTTTTTTTTCTAAATATGAATAATTTGTAAATCACAAAATTGAGATTAACGCTCTCTCAGTCATTCGTGAGCCTGCATGAATAATTCTGTGGTTTTACCACAACCCAAGTGTTGGTGTAGTTTCCCAGACACGTCTGCATGTCTGGGCTCTAATGAGTGAACGGACAAGAAGCTTGAGTAATGGCTGCTGCTAAAGACAATGAAATAATATTGTTACTTTGGTTATATGGACCTGGTTTGGTTTTGCAAGGTTCGAAGTAGAGAGGACCACCGTGCTGTGCAGGGTTTGTAAAAGGACTATAAAAACAAAAAGTAGCAGCATGACAAACCTAAACACCTGAAACAAAAGCATCTGGTGGAATGCGAGCAGTGTGTGTCTCATCGAAAAACTGATAGTAACATTCATTGCAGTTCCCAAAATACTATTAAAACACAGCTAACATTAGCTGCATCATTTTCCAGCATCACTGCCTACAACAGGGCAGGACACTGGTGGAAGAAAATTACAGACGGAGTGGCATTCCACATCAGGAAAGACACGGTGCCCATTTACACGGTAGAAAAGCTTGGTTTTGTCTACGTATTAAAAATAATAGATCCCAAGTCTGAACTACTGAGCTGCAAATATTTTGCAGAGGTAGCACTACACTGTTTGTACATCGAAACATGAGAAAAATTGGTGGCACAGCTAGAGAAGGCACCGTGTTATTCCACGACACCCAATATCTGGACTAGCAGAACAGCGCAGGCATAGATGATCTGTTCATTTTTATTAATGGGGACTGGGCACTGAACAGCATCAGCCTCGAGACATTCTACTTTCCTGATGATCATGGGGGACATAATAGCTCCAGGCCTACGAGAGCCTTAGCATCCTGGAGGCTCAGAGAAGAGTGGTTGCATGACAACTGACAGTGAAACCAATATGACCAAGGCCGTGAATGTGAATGAGTGGACCCATGTCCAGTGCTTTGGATACAGGTAACAGGATACTCTCAATTAACAAAATAACACACTCAGATAATTCATGACTTTACAATCAAGTACTTTGTACAGCAGTTGTTATTCTACAATTTGAGTAATGCGATTAATTACATATCATTTGCTTATATTCATGATAAATACTTTTAAGAAACAGGGAAATTAAATGCTTATGACATTTATACTGTACATATAATGCAGTTTGCTGTGAAAAATTAAAAAATTATAAAACTATAAAAATATTTTTATGTACCATTCTTGTCACAGTACTGATTTAATTACACTTATTCTGTTTTTCGATTTTGTCACCTTTAACAGAGAATGCTATAAAATACACTCGGACTGAATTGGCCATTTGAGTCTGCAAAATGTAGTTGACGCCTGTGCCGCACCCGTTCAATAACAGTTTAAAAGCAACATATGGGAGTATCTCAACAACAAATACAACGATCCAGCTACATTTGAACTCTTCGACATGGTGTCGCTTGTGGAACCCCGGTTCCGAACAACAACAAGGACATGACAAGGTGGACAGACTAAAAGATAAAAGTGTTATGGAGCTATTGTCTCTTCTGGCTGAAAAGGGCCCCACTGAGTCATGCAGAGCTGTGAGTGTAAATCAAGAGGATCCTGATCCGGTATCAAAGAGGAGGAAAGCACTCTGGAGCTTCTTTAAAAAGCCAGTGGCAGCTGCATTTCAAACTTCTAAAGAAGACAAAATAAAAGCTGAACTGTCAACTTATTGTCCCCTGACACTGACCCTGATACAGACCCACTTCAGCGGTGGAAAGTGCATGAAACCAACTTCCCAAGGCTCTGTAATTTGGCGAGGAAATACCTATCAATCCCTGCAATAAGTGCGAATTCTGACAGGGTCTTTAGTACAGGAGGAAACATTGTGACATGCCACAAGGCACGCCTCAAGCCAGAATCTGTAGATAGGCTTGTTTTTCTGGCAAGAAACCTGCAGTTAACATGTCGAAGTGTCCTTGAGTAAGATACTGAACACCAAATTGCTCCTGATGTTGCACCATCAGTGTATGAGTGAGCACCATGAGTGTGAATGGTTAACGCTCCTGATGAGTAGGTGGCACCCGGCGAGGTAGTTAATGCCACCTTTGTATGAATGTGTGTGTGAATAGGTCAATGCAAAACCTGTAGCGTAAACGCGCTTTGAATGGTCCATAAAGACTACAAAAGTGCTATATAAACAGTTTATCACTTTAAAGATGGTAGAATGTTCATTTAATTTTGTTTTAGTGTATAGCTATATAGAAGTATATTGTGGGTAAAGAGCATACTAGAGAACTTTTTAATTTGGTGTACTTATAAAATTTCATAATTCTTAATCATATCTGCTAGTCCAATCCCTGTGTGTCACTTTCAAATGATTTCTGAGAAATCTGGTCTGTTTTTTTCTCCCTACTGAAACTTGCTACCGTGTTGAAGCCTCAGGAAGCCCCTGTCGTGTAATATACTAGCCACCAATTGGCTTGTGAATGAGGAAGCTTCCATTTGTTTCTATGGATTTTGGGATGGTCCTAGGATTCTGACATTTCCATAGAGGTGTCAGATGATCCACATCGGCCAATTACAGCCCGAGAAATCTCCCAGCGTAAACAGGAGCATTTGCCTGACAGCTCAGTCATCATTTTGGAAACAGCACATAACACACAGGAGAGACTGTATCAGCAGAACTCATGTGATCTTATTTTGCTTCTGTATTGTTAATCAGATTGTGTTAGGCATATTTCACATTCCATTTTTTTGCCAGACTGCCATTAGAAACACATAGGCAGGCAGAAAGTTTAAAAAGTGAAGTATATTGTTTCCCTTTGCCTGCTGGTGCAGTGAGCCCCAGTCCCACATTAATGATAAAATAATCATAATAATCATCATTGTAGTCTGTAGAGTCTAAGCTTTCATCAGGCATATGTCATGCATGCACCAATATGGCACATTTGAAGATTCCACCTAGATATTTAAACTACTAACACCTCTCTAACTTTGCTCTGCCTCACTGTACTAGCATCAATCTTGAAAGAATAAATGTTTGGACGTTCGGGGATTCGGTTTTCCAGAGAGTTTAGGCTTTCAACAGCATCATTCCAACGGAATATTTGGCAGTAAAAGAGTCTACAAATGTACACTTGTGTGTCTAAGTTTCAGATTTTCAGCGGTACTTTCTCCTTTAACACACACCAGCTGCTCTGGGCGAGACAGAGTAATTTGTTAACACGTCCCAACTCTAATGCAATTACAAAAATAAAGCTAAATCAGTCACATAAGTGAACAGACACTCTTTAATTTTTTTTTTCAGTGGATGGATATACATGTAGGTGTACTTACATTATTATTACGTGTCTCCACAGCAGGGAATTTCCTGACAATAAATTTAACTGCAGATTCCAAGTTCTTATCAACAAGGTAGGAGGGCTTGGCCTTTGGATCACCACATGCCTGAAAAGCAGAAGAGAATAAGCAGTGAGAGCAGACAAACAAATAAATAAGGAAACTACTAAGACACACAACCTCTATATCAGCATCTCTGGCATATTTTATTTCAATTACTGTGACTTTTTATTTCCTAATTGTTGGGCATGTTAGATGTGTGATCATCACCAGGGAATCGTTTAGTGCTTACAGTGAAAGCTGGTTTATCTCAGGATCTCTAAATTTGAGAGAAAACAAACACACATAAACTCGAAGCAAGTGACGTGTGCTCAGTCTCATTTGCCATTTAGATGCATGTATCAATCAGGTGGTTAGAAAGGTACATTTGTGAATAATGTTTAAAAGTCTGTAATTTTCAAGTTTGGATAAACCAGGTTTGACTGTTGAAAATCTTGGCCTGAATTCATATCAGTGGCTCTCAACTGCTGAGCTATGGAGTGAAATCAGTGAACTAAGCCTGAAATGTGTTAAAAAAATAATACATAAAAACATGCTTTCTAAGACAACAGACCGCAGCTGCTGGCCCTCATTTGCCCCAAATCTCTTTTAGGATTTAATATAATTAATCTTTCCCAGAAAGGCTAAGAACCACTGAGAGAGTGCCAGGCAATGGGTAAATAGGTTTCAAACACTGTTTCTTAGTCATCACTGGTTAGCACTGCTGCATGACAGGCAGAGTGATGGACAGGCAGGATGAAAAGGGAAATGTTTGCAACATGAAAGAGAGAAAAACAGAAGAAGAAAGAGAAGCAAAGAGGGCACACAAAGAGGACAACTGAGAAAAAAGAGAGATACAGTATGTGGTGAGAGACAAAGCTCTTCGTCATAAAAATGTTTCCTGTTACAGTAAATGCGACTGCATGAGCTGAATTTTCTGGAGCACAGCAATATAACTATTTCACTAAATATGCAGAGTTGCTTTTTTCTACTTATCAATATTCTCATTCTACTACAGGCGTTTCCGTTTGAGGCTAGTGGCTCATGCATTTTGAATAGTGTAATAGTGAATGGTAAGTAAGATGTGCACCATGCAAGTGCCATAAGGAGAGAAGTTTTCAGCCAAGTTAAGAGAGTGTAAGCGCGATATTACAATACAAAATCTGAAACACAGGGCCATGGTAAAATGTTAACATTTCTACCTGTAACAGCACAACACAGCTAATGAACTGACAGACTAGAAAGAGCACCACAATCATAAACCTGGATTTTATTTTGCCTGGCAATGAAACGTTTACAACATTAGCTTATACAAAATGACACCACAAAATAACCCAGGTAATGAAATTTGATGAAACAGGGACTGAAAATTCTACTTTTGTTGTAGTAGAGATTTTCACCTTAACACCCGTAAAACAAACCCTTGCCGAGCAGTCAGTTTATTGTTCAATACATCACAATAATGGCAATAGTCGAAGTCACTGCAACAGACTTGGAAATGTACAATTAATTGATGTCAGTGCATAAAATTGTTTCTCCAACGCTTAAGATTTAAATCTTCATAACTCTTTAAATCTAAACATTAACTACAGCTACACCAGAATCATATCAGAGCCAATATTCTGGATGTAACTGATTTAACTACGACATAAACAGCAATAATCAATATCCGTTGCCACTTTGCATCTGCTTGAGGATGCAAAATAGATACAAAATGGTGCCAGTGAAATTGTTTTTTTTTTTTACTAGAAGTAAAAAGGATCCTGACAGGAAAAAAAAATGAGACCCTATTCCATGAGCAAAATCAACTTAACAGTATACATCATACTAGCCTAGTCAAGTTCAGTTTGTCAGTTTTATCTGTAGTCAAAGTCATGCTGAGCTCTCAAAGAACTGAGTCTAAAACATACCCAGTATTTCAGGGTCTCACACGCAACACTTTGGGGATTTGACATAGAAAAACACACTACACCAACACGGCTCCAATAACTACTGATGACACAGAATAGACCTCGAGTCTCTGCTTGTTTCCAATTCTCTCAAACCTGATCAGATTTCCACCTTCAACAGCAGTAAGCGGCCTTTGTCAATTTTTATTCAATAGCAGAAAAAAATATATAAAATATGAATATATAAATACTAATTGCTCTTCTTTCATAAATACAGAACAGAACTATCTACTGGCTTAGCATTACACTTATACAATAAGCTGGCTGGCTGGGTTTGGATAGGGACTGATGGAAGGATGGATGGAAGGGGCACATTAAATGAGGGCACATGGCAGGGGAATGAACTGAGAATCAATAGGAGACCTCTTTCTAGATATGAGAACAGACCTTAGTCTTCCTTCCATCATCGTTTCTCCACTCCAGTAAAAACAAAACAGCTGACCTTCTCAAAGATCCTATTTTGACTAATATATGTCAGGGAAGCCTGAAATAGTACACTTTTTCAATGATCCTTCAGCATCTATATACAGTAAAACAGGCAAGATTGACTTCTGTCAGTCATTCTTCATCCCTGTGTAAGCTCTCCTTTTTAACAAGAAATAATTAAAAAAGAGTTCCAAAGTAAGGGTTGTTTCTATGATTAGGAACACAGCCATTAAAGAACTGCTATATCATGTTAAGAGGTGGATGCTGCCTGTTGGCAATATGAACCAAAATCCAAAATACTTGGAAAGCAAGGAGAAAAAAAACAAAGGGAGATATTTAGAATGAAACAGTCTAGCGATCTAGAATGGTGCTTGTTTGGACATTGCAACTGATTAAGTTAATGAAGCAGACTTTTTTTCCACAAAGACATTAAAAGCGGTGGGTAAATGATTACTTGGTGGCCACCAATAAATATTACCACTCACATAAATATTTAACATCGGATGTAAATTTTGAACAACTAGTTTAAATTTTGTAATTAAATTTGATACATAAAAAATTTAATACATATCATATTTCATTATGTACACATTCTCATAGTTTTTGTTGTCAATTATCTTATTTTAGCTCATTGACATCTTGTCTTCATCATGTAAAAAAGTTGACAACCAACATTTTAATGAAAACATAGTTTTTATTATCACAATTAGCCTAACACTGCTAGGATTGTTGCAGGGAATTCTCTGTGTCTTGCTCCTCTGATTGCCTGTAGCTAATGTGAAGAGTGAGCCAAATGATGTAATAAGCTGCCGTGAGACAGGTCGTGGCCTGCCAGGCTTGTACAAAAGCAGGGTAAACCCTGCATTAGCTTGGTTTGTCAAGGAAGTAGCAGACCTGAAGCTGATGGAATTGTGTCTTAACTACAACTTTCAGTTCAATGACAGTAGATATTATACAAGTGTGATTTATACCCAGAAGGTGTACATAAGTGTTACTGTTTTCTGTGGAAAATGTGTGAAAATACAAAATTTGCCACCACTGTGGTTCCCTTGAGCAAGCCCTTTAATCCAAAAACCTGTTCCAATGGACCTGTTCAGTGGCCAGCAAAGGAAATATGGTTGTACTCAACAGTTACAGGTATAAATGTGATCAGGGTTTTCCTGAAAACTAGAGCTCTACCAATACATCTGTTTGGTTGATATTATTGGCTGATGTTGGCCTATCACAGATATATTGGTATTGGCTTATATGTTATCCCCCAAATATATTCGCCCAATAAAATTTGGGTTTTACAGAACACATGGCAAAAACAGATTGGGTTATTTACATTAAATTTCCAGTGACCGTTACAGTTACATTGCCCTGCTGTCACTTAATGTAACTCAGTAAAGGTTCATTATAAATCTGTAAAATAATCTGCCTCGTTGTACATCTTTGTTAAAAATATTTGATAACCTCATTTGAGACACTGTTGTGAAAAATATAGTATATCAGAACTTTAATACTTCCTGATATAGGTATCGGCTCCAAAACTTTAATGTCACTCAGGCTCTATTAAATAGACTATCTAACTAGCTACCTCTCAGAGAGCCTTCCCTGACTGATTGCTGTGGTTATAGCTCCAATCCACTGTGGAGGTATATAGAAGCAAAATGATAGAAATTGTGTCATTGTCTAAATATTTCTGGAACCAACTGTGGGTTGGGTTATGTACATGTGCATCTACCTTGGTAGAACCACCATTAGAAACTCCCTCACTCTGAAATGACCCGTGACAAAAATTACCATCACAGTAAATATTTGAGTAAAGCCTGAATACATAGGATAGAGGAGGTGCAGAAGTCTAATTAATGTTCAGAACACAAGCATTAAAATATTTATAAAGATTATAATCTTTATGAATATTGAATTGTACCAACTGTATAACTCTGGTTGGTACTATGGGTGAAGGGTAATGAAACTGGAATAGTAGTCTATTATTATTTAAGGATACCATCCACAACTTTTGATAATGGAAATGCAAACAAAAGCATACCATACTGTATTGAACTGAAATGTACTGCATGGCAACGGGCAGTGTCAATGGGACTATGACGTCAACAATGCTGTTCTGTTCAAATTCTGTCCATATCATAGAAACAGCATTTTTAACTTTCTGCTAATTGTTAGAGTTTATTGACAGTTACAAAAATGGTTGAAACAATACTTTTGCTTTGCAGAAAAAAAAATATTTTCCCATACTAAAGCGCATAGAAATATGTGTGAATGCAGAGCCATAAGCAAATGAATAATGCACTGAATCTCCACTGAGGGCTCTTAGAACTGACAATGAACGGTGTATAACCTTATCCTATAGTATTACAGATTCAAACATAAATGGGAGTTGGGCACAAAGGAACGGACCTAAAGATAAGTACAGGAAGTCAGGAGGAGATGGGGAGGGGAGGGAGGAAGAAGAAGCACTTGGAAAGGGTAAAGAGGGTTTCATAAGTGGAAGGTGATAAACTTTGCAAACCTTCCAAACTTGTCCTTGCTGCATAGGAGAGGGGGAAAGATTGGAACAGAGAGAAGAAGAGAAGAAATCAAAACAAAAAGCCCACCCAGACATACTGCTGGATCTCTGGTCTAACACACACACATCTTAAAACAGCTGCTCTTTCTGCATCTCTAAAAGTTTAGTTAGGGACAGCCATTCAGACATTTCTTTTTAACTCAACACATGCTGTGCCAACATGCCATCATATTATCACACACTTTATTCACACACACACACACACACACACACACACACACACAAAATAAAAGCTTTCTTCAAAGTAACCCAAGGTGTAATAGCTCTACCAATACACTCGGACACATTGAAAAGAAGATATTTGTAAGGACTAAAATACCATGGCTGACACACATCTGTCAGTGGCCACCGTGTATCATTAACAACAGTGTGACAACGAAGTTTGACCCGTTTATCAGTGGTTACAGTACTTGCTCCACATATCTGCTCCTGACAGTTGCTTGGTAACTGATAAAACAGTGCTCTCTGATATCTGAAAAATTGGGGGAGCGGGGGTTGATAAATTTATAGATGTTTGAATTAATATTGTAGATATGTGGACTTATAGGACCATGATTCTATTATTTCTGGACAGTTATCTACAGCTCTAGCCTAAATCTTTCACGCAAACTTGTATTAGCTATAAAAACAACCTGCTCCTGCAAAACATATATACATATACAGACACACAGAGTATATATGCCTTTTTTGTTTCTGGCTTCCTTATGGCTCCTGTTTTTTCTCCACAATATTAATCTAGTAAAAATGTCTGTGTTGTCTCCGCCCAGCACTCTTTCTGGATCGCCACAGCTGCCCACTCAAGGACATCCAACTTTCTAACACAAACAAACTTTCTAAAACAAAGTTCACCTTGTCGCTTAAAATATATGGTAAACGCGTACTGTGAAAAGGAGCACGCGACACATATGGCTGTTTGATCGAATTTATAAAGAACCGGATCGAACCATACACTCATGTGCCAACTTGGCATGAAACGTGCTACCGGGCAGAAACCACACATACACAGCCCTGAAGTACCTAGGGGCTTCACTTTTCTCTTTTTTAAAAAAAAAAATCATTAGCATGTCAAATGTGCCCCTGACTGGGTGCCTTGTATATTAAACACATAAATATTGCTCACATTACCACCAATAGTTTAAACCCAGTGTAGCTACATATATTCAATGCAGGATTTACTCCCCATTATTGATTGTTTTCTCATCGATTTAGTCTCTACTTGAAGTTAGAAATAAAAGAGGAACACGAGGATGCTGCGCCATCAGTGTGTGAATAGTTAACACTCCTAGTGAGCAGGTGGCACCCTGTGTATGAACGCGTGTGTGAATGGATGAATGCAAAACCTGTAGTGTAAAAGCGTTTTGAGTGGTCAACAGTGTCATAGCACTATATAAACACAGGACATATACATTTATTTCAGACAGATTTGGCATCA
>KV751325.1:1214394-1291021 GCA_001698575.1 Mola mola
AAATCTCTCCCCTCTGTAGTAGTAACAAGTAAAGTAACAACAGTTTTATCTTCGGTAATGAATCAGGATATGGGTGCTGTGATTGCCTTAGAGATTGATGAGTTATCGCTGGAAAATGTCTTTAATACCCGTGTCAACATTTCCTTGTGTATATGCCACACTTGATGCTAACTTGGGCAATTGGCCTTTAATTGGATTCCAGTGTAGTCTTCCACAGCCCCATTAACTTCATGATGTAGGCTCTTAGTGTCCTGTTAATCTTATACAGCTTCAAGCACTCCAGTATCCATGTGTGTGTATTGAGTTGTATATATTTTTATATATACAACATATATACAGGGATGCATTGATTGCTAAATAAATATAAAATTAACCAGTTAACAGGATATTGACCTTTGTCTCTTTTTTAATCATCGTCAAGTAAGTGTACTAAAGTCTTCCAAATAATAATAGGTGCCGTGGGTAGTAGAATTTAACAAGGCATCTTTTCATTGTTCCCAACACATACAGTTAGGCCCAGAAACATTTGAACAATGACAATTTTTATCATTTTGCCTTTATACACCACCTCAATGGATTTGAAATAAACCAATCACTATTTGATTGTAGTGTAGACTTTCAGCATTAATTTAAAAAGTTACACAAAAATATGGGATTTACAGTTTAAGAATTACAGCACGTTTATACAGAGTACCTCCAATTTCAAGGGCTCAAAAGTATTTGGACAAACTAACACAACTGTAAATTTAAAAATATTTTTAAAAATAGTTGGATGAAAGTCCTATACAGTCAGTAACTGACTTAAGTCAGGAGCAAATGTACATCACCAAATTCTGAGTTTCCTCCCTGGAGATGCTTTGCCAGGCCTTCACTGCAGCCACTTTCAGTTTGCTCCTTGCTTGTGGGTCTTTATGCAAAGATCCACAAACAAGTTGTAACTGAAAAGTAGCTCATCTAGGTTGAGTTTGGATGACTGACTTGGCCATTGAAAAATATTAAGACTTTTTTTTTTCCCCTTCAGAAGGTCTTGATTAGGTTTAGCAGTATGTTTAGGGACATTATCCTTTCTGCACATCTTATCAGTTTTTCAGCATCTGGCTGACTGTGAGCAGAGAGCATAGTGCTATATACACTGCAGAATTCATCTTGCTACTTCTGTCGAGAGGTCACATCATCATCAGAACAGTGAGCCCATTCCATTGAACGCCATTCATTCCCATGCAATAACACTGCCTCCCCCAATGTTTGACACCTGATGTAGTACCGTATGCTTGGATCATGAGCTGTTTCTTTCCTTATTTAGACTTTTCTCTTACCATCATTTTGATACAAATTTCTCTTGGTTTCATCTGTCCTAAGAATCTGATCCCAGAACTTGGGAGGCTTTTTTAGATGTTTTCTTGCAAAGTCTAATCTGGCCTTCCTGTTCTTGAATGTTATCAGTGATTTGCACTTTGTTGTAAATTCTCTGTGTTTACGTTCATGAAGGTTTCTCTTGATTGTAGACTTACAATGATTTGTCTACCTTTTCCAAAGTATTCTTGACATGTCTTGATGTTTTAAAGGGTTTCTGCAATCATCCACTTTTCTTCTATGGTCTTCCAGGTGTTTTGATGTTGTTGAGCTCACCAGTGCATTCTTTCTTTTTAAGAATGTACCAATTTGTTGATTTGGCCACGCTTAAAGTTTGAAATATCTCTCTGAAAGATATTTGTTTTTTCAGCCTAACGATTGCCTTGTTTGTCTGAGTCATGAGTGTGAAGCTGGAAATTGAAGGTGTGATGACTAATGTTGTCACTGCTTATGCTCCATAAATTGGCTGTGAGATGGAACAGAAAGAGAAATTGAAAGTGAATTAAATGAAGTGGTAAGAGAGGACAATAAAGTATATTTTATGTGCTACAAGTCAAAGTCAAAAGTCAAAGTACCTTTATTTGTCTTTATCTTGTATGTTTGGCACATACAGAGGATTGAAATTACGTTTTTCACAGATCCACAGTGCAGCAAGTAAACAGAAAGAAAGAGGGCATACAAAATAAGCTAAGAAGGAACTGGCTGACTAAAATCTAAAATATGAATATGGAGTATAAGAGTATAGGTAAATATATAAATATATATACATAGGCACATAAACAGAGGTTGCAGGGTAGAACGGATTAAAGTGTATGTAGTGCGTAGGAAGTGGCTGTCGTTCACACTGAGCAGTCCAACTCTGCATAAAGTTGCTGGTGCAGCAGCTGAGTCCGGTGTTTGCGTGTGAGAGTGGAGGATTTTGGAGTCCAGTGGGGGGGCTGCGAGACTGGTGGGTGGGATCACCGGCGATGCAGTGAGCTTTGAGGAACTATGCGTTGGAGGATCTTGCGGCACGACATAGTGCAGGCGCGTACCACACCGTGATGCAGCTGTTCAGGATGCTCTCGATGGTGCCTCTGTAAAAGGTGCACATGATGGGGACTGGGCCTCCAGCTTTTCTTAGTTTGCGGAAGAAGTAGAGACGTTGTTGAGCCTTCTTGGCCAGACATGTGGTGTTTTTGGTCCAGGAGAGGTCCTCTTTGACATGCACACCCAGGAGCTTGGTGCTGCTCACACGCTCCACAGTAGCACCGTTGATGGTCAGAGGGGCATGTTGGGTGTGCACTCTCCTGAAGTCCACCACAATATCCTTAGTCTTCTCCACGTTCAGAGAGTGATTGTTGTCACGGCACCACGTGGCCAGGCAGCTCACCTCACTTCTGTAGTTTGTCTCATCTCTGTTGATGAGACCCACCACGGGCGTGTCGTCCGCAAACTTAATGAAGAGGTTGGACCTGTGTCTGGGTCATGGGTCGGCAGAGTGAAAAGGAGGGGGCTCAGCACACATTTGGGGGGCCCCTGTATTCAGAGTGATTGTGCTGGATGTTTTACTGCCAACCCATACTGCCTGTGGTCTCCCTGTTGGGAAGTCCAGCAGCCAGTTGCACAGTGAGGTGTTGAGCCCCAGCTGGTCCAGTTTGTGAGTAAGCTGTTGTGGGATGATTGTGTAGGTACTTGCTCAGAGGCATGTTGGTAAAGGGAACGGAGGTGATGGGCAGGTTTGGTGACAAGTAAAGGAACCTGAAAGGACAAATGGAAGTGGATTTTGCCGAAAAAATGGAAATGGCTGTGGTGAATACCTACTTCTAAAAGAAAAAGAACACCGGGTGACATATAAGAGTGGAGGTAGGAGCACACAGGTGGAATACATTTTGTGTAGACAATTCAATCTGAAAGAGATTTGAGACTAGGAGGAGGAGGAGGAGGAGGAAGAGAGCAAAGATGGAGTAGAGGATCAAATGGTGGAAGCTGAAAAAGGAAGACTGGGGAATGAAAATCAGTCGTAGCAAGACAGAATAAATGTGTGTGAATGAAAGCGAGACAAGTGGAAATGTGAGTTTAAGTAACAGGAAAGATTTACAAAAGGGTAGTAAGACCAGCAATGGTGTATGGCTTGGAGATGGTGGTACTGAGCAGGGGGCTGTGGATCAGATGGTAGAGCTGTCATCCAGTGATCGGAAGGACCCTGCAGTTAACATGTTGAAGTGTCCTTGAACAAGACACTGAACCTCAAGTTGCTCGTGATGCTGCGCCATCAGTGTGATTGTGTGAATGGTTAACACTCCTGATAAGCAGGTGGCACCCTGAGATGTCTCTGCCACCAGTGTATGAATGTTTGTGTGAGAGTGAATGCAAAAACCTGTAGTGTAAAAGCGCTTCGAGTGGTCAACAATGACTATAAAAGCGCAATAACAATACAGGACATTTACCATTTACTGACCAAAATACAGGAGGTAGAGCTGCAGGCGGCAAAGTTAAAGATGTTGAGATTCTGTTTGTGATTGACAAGGATGGACAGAATTAGGAACGAGCACATGCAGTGGGTAAAATAATTATTTTATCCCCTGCTAAATCTGTAATTTTGCCTACTTACAAAGAAATTTGTAGACTCAAATTTTTATGGCTTTTTACCGATTATGGCAATAGACAGAATATCAGTTGAAAATGCATAAAAAACACACAATATAAAAGTTATAAAATGTTGTGCATTTTATTGAATGAAATAAGTATTCGATCCCCAAGCAAAACATAAGTTAGCACTTGGTAAAGAAACCCTTGTTGGCAAGCACAGCGATGAGACATTTCTTGTAGTTGGTCACCAGGTTTGCTCACAATCCAGGAGGGATTTTGGCCCATTCCTCTTTACATAAAGTCTCTAAATCCTTCAAGTTTCTTGGCTGCTGCTTGGAAACTCAAAGCTTCAGCTCACTCCACAGGTTTTGTATTGGGTTGAGATCTTGAGACTAACTAGGTCACTCCATGACCTTAATATGCTTCTTGTTGAGCCACTCCTTTGTTGCCCTGGCAGTATGTTTTGGGTCATTGTCATGCTGGAAGACACACCTACGACCCATCTTCAGTGTTCGTGCTGAGGAAAGGAGGTTTTCATTCAAGATTTCAAAGAACATGGCTCCGTTCATTGGCCCCTCAATGCGGTGAAGTCGCCTTGTACCCTTTGCAGAAAAACAGCCCCAAAACATAATGTTTCCATCTCCATATTGACTGTGGGAATGGTGTTCTTTGGGTCATACTCGCATTTTTTCCTCCTCCACACAGCGGTTTGAGTTGATGCCAAATAGCTCAACTTTGGTTTCATCTGACCATGGCCCTTTCTCCCAAGCCTTCTCTGACTCATTTATATGTTCACTGGCAAACTTCTGGGCCTAACCTGTACATGTGCCTTCGGGAGCAGGGGGACCTTGCGGGAACTGCAAGATTTCTGTCCATTACGGAGCAGTGTGTTAGCAACTGTTTTCTTGGTGACTGAGGTCACAGTTGCCTTCAGACCATCAACAAGCTCCTGCCGTGTAGTTTTAGGCTGCTCCCTCACCTTTCTCATCATCATCTTCACTCCACGAGCCAAGATCTTGCATGGAGCTCCAGACCAAGGACAGTTGATAGTAATTTTGTGTGTCTTCTACTTTTGAATGATGGCGCCATTAGTTGTCACCTTCTCACCAAGCATTTTGTTGATGGTATTGTAACCAATTCCAGACTTGTGCAGGTCTACAGTGTTTTCCCTGACATCTTTTGGTAGCTCTTTGGTATTGCCCATGGTGCTCTAGAGATTGGAAAGGAAGAAACCGATTCATAGAGCGGGTGAATTTTATACACGATGAGTTAAGATCAGGAGTATTGGTAATTGGTTGACTGTGCACAGCTGTGTGCCACATGGGCAGCAGCCAATCTGTGGGAGCCAGAATTCTGAGTGAGTTGATGGGGATCAAATACTTATTTCACTCAATAAAATGCACAACATTTTATAACTTTTATATTGTGTTTTTTATGCATTTTTGACTGATATTCTGTCTATTCTCATAATCAGTAAACAAACATAAAAATTTGAGTCAGCTAATTTCTTTGTAAATAGGCAAACTTACAAATTTACCAGGGGATCAAATAATTATTTCCCCCACTGTAAGAGGGATAGCACCGATTGGACATTTTGGAGACAAAGTTAGAGAGTCCAGATTGAGATGGTTTGGACATGCAGAGAAGGGATGTTGTAAAAGAATGCTCAAGATGGAGCTACCAAGCAGGAGTCAAAGAGGAAAACCAAAGAGGAGATTCATGGATGTGGTGAGAGAGGACATGCAGAGGAAAGGAAAAGGTGGAGGAGGATGATTTGCTATGGCAACTCTTTGAAAAGCGTAGGTAAAGCCGAAAGAAGAAGACGACTGAGGTAATTTATCATATTTCTGAAGCCCTTTATCCTCAACTATGGAAAACGGCTGGTCATCTAGTGTCATGAATTCCATAATTTTCTGCAACTGCTTTGATCTTTTCACTGCTCATAATATTGCTGGCTTGTGATTAGCTTAGAGTTCTGGCAAGTAGAGATGTAATTTCACTAAACTCTTGATTTAAATCCATTTGTAATTTGTTACTCACAATTACAATTTGAATTGATTATATTTTGTAAAAAAAAAGACGATTTCAGACAAATTATAAATGAGAAAGTGTCCCCATATCATTTGTCAGATGTACAGACAGATTTATTATATTGTTCCCTCAAATGCAATTATCAAATATTTGCTGAAAAAAATATAGAATGGAGGAAAGATTTTTTTAGTTAAAAAGTATAATTCGAAACATGGAATCTTATCAATTTATCAACCACATTAATTAAATAATGAATTCAATTCAAAAACTCAGTGGTGAGATAAAAAGTGCCTCTATGATAAAATGTATGTTTGATTTAAAATAAATAAATCAAACAATTAACATCACACCTTTCAATATGTGAATGTCCTGTATTTATATAGTGGTTTTCAAGTCATTGTTGACCACAAGCGCTTTACATTTCATAACTTTTATATTGTGTGTTTTTTATGCATTTTCGACTGATATTCTGTCTATTGTCATAATCGGTAAACAACCATAAAATTGGAGTCCACAAATTTCTTTGTAAGTAGGCAAACTTAAAAATTTAGCAGGGGATAAATAATTATTTTACTCACTGTATGTGCTCGTTCCTAATTCTGTCCATCCTTGTCACTCACAAACTCAACATCATTAACTCTGCCACCTGCAGCTCAGCCTCCTGTATTTTGGTCAGTAAATGGTACAGTATTGTTATTGCGCTTTTTTTACTCATTGTTGACCACTCGAAGCACTTTTACACTACAGGTATTGCATTCACACATTCACACACTGGTGGCAGTGACTACCTCTCAGGGTGCCACCTGCTCATCAGGAGCGTTACCCATTCACACATTCATACACTGATGGTGCAGCATCAGTAGCAATTTGGGGTTCAGTGTCTTGCTCAAGGACACCGACATGTTAACTGCAGGGTCTGGTATCAAACCAGGAACCTTCCGATCACTGGACGACCGCTCTACCATCTGAACCACAATATATATATATCAAAAATTCCTCGCTCGCTCTTTGTGGGCAGTCTTGTGTCTCCTTCAAGCTCGGGTCCTCTACCAGAGGCCTGGGAGCCTGAGGGTCCTGCGCAGGATCTTAACCGCTCCAAGGATTGTGCTGTTCTGGACGTGTATCTCAGATGTTGTTCCTTGGATTTGTTGGAGCACTCTCCTGGTCACAGCACCCAGTGCTCCTATCGCCACTGATAGCTTTACTCCCCACATCCTTTCCAGCTCCTCTTTCAGCTCTTGGTACTTTTGGAGTGTCTCGAGTTCCTTCTTCCTGATGTTGCTATCACTTGGGACTGCGACATCAATCGCTGCTCTTGTCTTTTCCTGTTTGTCGACCTCCATGATATCCAGTTGATAAGCCATCATAATCTTATCATTCTGGATCTGGAAGTCCCACAGGATCTTAGCTCTATGCTTCTACACGTGTGAGTGAGTACGTGCAGTTTTGATGTTATGTGTGGCGCATAGTTAGAACGGATTGGCTCAGAACCAGAAATATGAGAGAGGGGCTAGCCAATCCCTGGGTTTGGGTAGAGCACACTAAAAATTGGACAGTTTTGATCCCTGGGCTAGTCGATCACTGCATCTCTACATTTTACAGTTTTTATTTTTGGTTATTTCACATTTTAAGGTGATATGGTACCACCAAAATTATTTCTGACTTCACTGAAAATGACAGCTGAACATCACAGGACAACTTGCCAATAATCACAGAACAGTATGGGTTTTCACAGTTTAATTTAAACTCCGCAGTCTCAAAATGTTTGGTAGGGTAAGAGTGACCCCTCTGTTTTTTTTCATCACATGTACCCAGGCACAAGGCTCATGCAACACAAACAGAACCACTACACATAATTATTACTGATATAAGGAAAACATTTCAAAGTCAGTTAACATTAATGCATTTGTTCTATTTTAAGATAATCTCTATTATGGTGTAACAATGTATGCTGAAAAACTAAGCAGAAAAAAATTGCTTTGTAATACTATGACAAACAAATGAAAAGCGTAACATTTCTTTATATTGTTTTTATAATTTCTTTAAAAATTAATACATAGACTGTTTTGAGGATTTGTCATTTGATATGGGTGCTAGATAGCACGCAATTTACTCTCATCATTTTCTACTTTGTAATGATAAGCATCGTTGATATATTTGACCAGAAACAATGGTCATTATTGGTTAAGTTGACAAACTATAAATAAATCAACAACAAGTTTTCACTCGTTCAATACAACAATTTCGCAGGGTAGTTAAATTTAGCCTGCTTAAATATGAGTAAAAAAAACACTTCATACAATGAATTGTTTAAAGCTGTACCAGTTAGCACCGGGGAGCTGCAGAAACGGAATAATGTAGTTTGATGTTTTGCGAGCTTCGCATTTCGGCTGCTAGTGGAGCAGAGTCGACGCCCGAGTGTTAGCTTAGTAGTGGTTAGCCTAGCCCACTGCCGCCGCCATTAACGATTTCAGCCGACGTTAGCTATCGTTTCTTTTAACACTGAAGGCCTTGAGCAACATTCATATACTATCAGGGGCTTAATTTGAAGGCTTAATTGCTGTTTATGATTCATAAACCTTTACCGCACTCCTCACGCCAAATGCCTGTTTCTTTAATGCAACTGAAAATCAGTTCATATCGTAAATACAATGGTCAGCTTTACCACAAGCTAACACGAAATCTTACAGCTAAGAATGCGAACACACTGCCTACAGGGATGATAAGGGAACAAATTTAGGACAGGGTAAGTGTCCATTGACGAATATTTACTTATTAAACGAACATGATCAACTGTAATTAATATAGATTACTTATATTTATCTATAATAGCTACCCTTAACGTTTGTAATGGTCAGTGATGGCTAATGAACCATTCATACTGTTTCTAACTCCAACGACTCGTTGTCTGGTCATTGATGAAAACATTTTGCATATGTGTGTGTGTGTGTGCACGCAAACCTTTTTGATATTGTAAACACGGGTCAACATCCCGATGCCCCTGTCGTTGAGGATGGTGAGTTTTTCTGCCAGTTTCTGCTGGCTGGGCTGGATCACTCCCCGAGACATTTTCTCGCTGTTCAGTCAGATTTCTAATTCAGTCACGAAAAAAATATCACAAAACTCAGCTACTTCTCGCCAGGAAACAAAGAAAAAAAATCAAGAGGAGTGAGGTTTTTTTGTTTTTTGTGATTTTTTTTGACGTTACTAGATATCGTCCATGTTCAGTTGGTCGGGGACAGCAGCTTCCTGCACTCCACCCACCTTTTCTCTGCCGTTTTTTTTTTTTTTTTTCGATCACAGCGAAAAGGAGTTGCCCTAATTTTTTACAACGAAGCTGTCTCCTGCTGCATTCATGGCCCTCGTTAATAGTAACTCTAAGCCTGACAGTTCAGTAGTCTACTAACGCCCGTAGACCTCGTCGTCGTGTTTATACTAATATACATATATTAGCCAGTACTGCAAGGTCACTTTAAAACCAGTCGTGAGTACTACATAAGTGCTCCATGGTGCTACATTAGGAAATGATTTGATTAATCACTGATTCTTTTTAGATATAAAATCCAAATTAAACTTGTACATTTTCTTAGGGATGTTTTTTGCCATATTGCATCCTTTATTGCAGTCTGTTTTCAGGCTTTGTTCAGAAAGGTCAAAAGTACTGTTTGTCTGTATCAAAGTGTACTTTTATTACATTTCTAAAGCTTTCCAATTGGTTAACGACGTAGGTGTGAATGTGAGTGTGGATTGTTGTTTGTCTCTATATGTCAGCCCTGCGATGAACTGGCGACTCATCCAGGGTGTACCCCGCCTTCGCCCCAAGATGCTGAGATAGGCTCCAGCCCCCCCCGCGACCCCTAACGGGATAAGCGGTAGAAAATGAATGAATGAATGAATGAATAAACCATATGCCGAGCAGAATTCCTTATTGTATCTTTTACTATTTTATTGCAAGTAATGGAACGCATCACCTTGTTGACGCAGCTTCCGTCTCTGATGTGAGCTATTTAATGCTTGTTTGTTCGATCGTAGCTGTTTGTCGTGTACATTTGTATCCTGTACTAAATACCATAACTGTAATAATATCATATTTAGCCTTAAGGCTGCGAGGATTCATATATTGTGGATTTTAGCAGCCTCTAATACATTAAGACCAGGTGCGTAAATAAAGCAGGAAAACTAAAACGTTAAAGCTCTGATAGTTCCACAATTCTGTATTGAGGTTGAAGATGTTAATGTTTTAATTCAAGTTTTTTTTTTTTTCATTTTTTGCATAGTTTAAATACCACAAGTAAATGCATCAACTTTGTGCACTTTTGTTTATATCATAACCCAAATAAGTACATGGAGTGGATAAAATCTTTAAAAATGACCGGAAATCATGCTAACACTTTATCTTAACTGTGGCATGGGCGTAGTTTATTCACCCCTCCATCACTAAATCTAAATGACTGTTTTCACTCTAATGCTGCTTCTAATAGTTTTTGACTTGTTCCAGCGGACTCCTGTAAATAGTGCTGTGATGCGTTCGCTGGCTCAGGAGATCCAGGCTTTCTCCAAAAGCCGTCTGAAGAAACAGTGTACGCGGGTTACCACGGTGACAGGCAGGAAGCTGGTAGAGAGGAGGCGTGAGGGAGAAGACGAAGAGGAGCCGGTGGAAGAGCTGGAGCAGGGAGGGGGATGTGGATTTGTCGAAGATACAAGTCTGGATCTTCAAGTTGGTGTCGTTAGACCCTACTTACTACTAGGTAACATATTTCGTTAATACTGAAATCACTTGTATATACCTGTATATCTGTATATAGCATACTGTTTTGTAACCATTTCACCATTTTTTCCTATTGTTTCCTACTGCACTCCAATTACTGCTGTCACTATTCTCAGAACCATAACCATTTTTAAAAGCTATTGCTACTTCTCACGCTACTTCCGTCAGAATTTGAGAACTATTCCAATGATTACTACTTCTCCTGCATCAACAACTCACACCCTGGTGCTTCCACACTCAATCTTTGTGTTTTCACTTTGTATTGATACTATTGCATTACCAACCCTACTACAACAATACAAGTACTAAATACAATGACCACTATCTAACAGTCTAAAAGTGGTTTACTATTTTAAGTATTTTAATAGTGTGCTAATAAATCAAATATTAATTTTGAGTTTAATAACTAACAGTTAAAAAAAAGTCACATTGAAAGGGCAAATGTAACACCTTCAATGGAATATTCTCTTAAAAATTCTCCCTGCAAAAAAGTACTTAATTGTACTAAGGTAGAAAGGTATTGTTTTAGAATAAATGACCCACTATTTAAAAAAGGCCACACTTTTAGTACTTTGATTATTTGTCTACCAATAATAAACTATTTTAAATTTAAACCTAACATATCAGCTTTTTCAGACATTTTGATTGTATTTAACAGGTTTCAGTGAAATGACATCGCTCAGGTGTCGCTACGTGATCCAAGTGCAAAATGTTGGTAATCACAATATATTGTAACTTGTAATTATTTGCTTTCTTCTCCTTGCTACTATACACCCCCAGCCACTATTATCACTTTTGCGCTTACTTCAACCACTATAATAACAGCTACTTTTAGTGTCACAATTACTAATTACAATCCCATCAATTTTTCAGAGGTTATATATAATGTAGCTAAAGGTGTGTTGTTTGCACTTGAAAACAGGGATAGAGTTTCAACTCGGGAAGGCAAACCTTGTATCATTTGTATCATTATTTAAAAAACACAAAATATTTCAACTAATAGGTCTTCTGCAGGGTACCAAAAATCAAAAAAATAGTTGTGTCCTAACATATATACTAATGCATCTCAAAAAACAAAAACATGTTTTTCATCAGTAATTTGAGAAAGTGAACATTTAATATAATTTAAACTACTTACACGTATACTAAAATGTTTCATGCATTTTACTGTTTTAATTTTGATAATTGCCAGCTAAAAAAAAAGAAAAAAAACACATCTCAAAATATTACAGTATTTCAAGGTACCTGCGTAAGCCATAATAATTAAATAAAACAAAAAAGGCATGAAATATTTAATTTACCATGAATTGAATATAGACTAAAATTCCCCACTCCCCCTTTGTGGCCGGTCTTGTGTTCCCTTTCACACTCGGGTCCTCTACTAAAGGCCTGGGAGACTCAGCTGACTTCTCAGGAGCTGTGTTCTTGATGAAAGCTTTTAGTGTCCTGTTTTTCTTATATAGCTTTAAGCACTCCAGTATCCATGTATGTGGCATTGAGTCGTAGGTTTCTTGTGGTCAATCCGGGCAGTGCACAGGTTGGTTTAAATTTTTGAATTAAATTACAAAAGTAAATAAGGTTTTCCATAATATTCTACTTTTTTGAGATGCACTAGTAGTAATAACAGCCAATTGGAGCAATCACATAACCCCAATAATCAGCCAATAGGGAAGAACGAAATTAATTTCTTTATAAATTCATTTTGTGTTATTTCAGTTTTATGGGGCAGCTGTTGTTCAGGAGGTAGAGCAGGTGAACCTTTGTTTTGATCCTTATAAAGCTACATGCCAAGGTGTGCTTGGGCAAGATGAAGACACTAAAATGCTCCCGGTGGCTGTTTAATTATACATGTGTGAATATGGTGTATTGTTTCTGATGCACAGGGTGGCAAGCAGTAGTCTAAAAGCCATTTACCAGTTACCATTGGACTTATTTCTGGTAACACAGTAGGAAAACCCCTATTGAAGTCTGTGAGTTTTTAATTGTTCATCACTTTCTTATTATCTCAGTCACTTGAGCATTCTAGTCCACCAAGGCAAGTTGTCATGGTCTGCTTGGAATAACAAATAATTACCATCCATTTAACAAAAAAAAAATCAGTGACATTAATTATGAATCTGTCTCAAGGAGCATAGTGGTGTATCCTTCAGCTGGAGGGTGATATTCTCACATGTCAGCATGTGTCTGTACCGCTTTAATGTCTTGAATGTGACCTTGAATCCTTTTACAGTTTAGGGGTGCAGTTCACTCCTGTAGCTAATGCTGCACTTTGACGTCACTGCAGGACAAAATTAAAAAGGAAATTTCTCAGTGGGGATCAATAAAATCTGTTTGGCTCGTGGAAGTCAGTCTTTCCTATACAGTGTTTCGCTGATAATAACATCAGATTGTTTCTTCCTTGTTCTGACAGGATCAGAACAAGGAAATAGTTTTTTCCAGCATTTGTTATTTTATTTATTGGATGATGGTTTTCAGGAGAAGCGGAAAATGGCCTAAGGAACAAGATTTTGGTGTTGAACTATATCATTGTATGGATCCAGGATTTTTTTTAATGGCTTCTTCAGGACAGGAGATATGGTTAATTTTATGTCACTCCTGTGAGGTAACCACTGACTCACAACTAACATATATATGAAGCAGCATGTTGACACCATCATATTTATAACACAAACATAGCACTGTAAGTAAAATTTGCAGGTCTATTGACATGTGGGAGGGGACTGTTTGGCGTTGGTGGGGGTTTGCGCTCTCTGAGTGCTTTGTAGTTATAATATGCTGACATCCTTTGACATTCAATTCTAATGACATTTGCTCTTTTGTCATGGCTATGTCTTTCAGCACAACTAATTAATATAAACTAGACTGAAAATATTGTCAACTTTTCATTCAATATGATTAATGTTATTTTAAAGCAGTTGCTCAACATTTTGGAAAATTGCTTATTTGCTTAAAGTTGAATGAGAATATTCTTCTGATATCTGTGTATTAAGTCAGTTAGGAAGCACTCACCTTAGCATGGAAATTGGGCAAAACAGTTATTCTGTTCCAAAGATTTCTAAAGTCACCTGTGAGTAGGGCTGGACAATACTGTATATTGTTATCATATGAGATTATATTTACTGAGCTTTTTGATAACTTTATTTTGTGATATAGCATTTAAACGCTACAGTGCAGTAAAATGATGTAGTAAAATGGTTCTAATAGTTGAATTCACCCATCTCAGTCATTGAATCATTGCTGATGATTACTTATCAAAAACCTTTCTTAAAAATCTCATTGTGTTAATGTTCTGTCCCACCAGTCATCATCCCATACAATATTGTTCAGTATCCATATTGAAGTACTGTATATGGTAAAAAATATTGCTATATTGAATTTTATTATTCATTCCTAGCAGTTATGAAGAGCTTAAATATATACTATTTATCATGCAATGGCCTAAACATTTTTAAAATTTATTTGATTAATGAAATCAAATTTTATTTGTATAGCCCAAGACCGCAAAATACAATATGTCTCAGAGGGCTTTTACAAACTGTACAGATATGTGACACCCTCTGACCCGAGACCCTCGAACCAGATGAGGAAAAACTTAAAGAAATCCTAAACATGGAAAATTAAGAACCATCAGAGAGAACCACAGAGAAGGGATCCTTCTTTCTTGGACATACAGATGTGCAATAAATGTCACATGTACAGAACAAAACTACATACAACAACAAATAATGACAATGTTGCTGATATATGTTAAAATATATGAAGTCCATGAGTCCAAGAGTATGTGAAACCTATAAATCCAAAGGTATGTGTAGTCTGTTGGTCCAGAAGTTACTGTCGTCCATGTATTCAGAACTGTGCTCTGC
The DNA here is from genome assembly GCA_001698575.1 of Mola mola. Lineage (NCBI taxonomy): Eukaryota > Metazoa > Chordata > Actinopteri > Tetraodontiformes > Molidae > Mola > Mola mola. The sequence goes on from KV751325.1 coordinate 1,228,981, forward strand.
CATCCAGACTAGAATCCAATTCACAAGATCTATTGTCCTAATGTGGGCTCTGGGCATCAGGCAGGACCACAGCAGCAGCTCAGACCGCGATATATAAAAACCTGTGACATGACAAAGCACAAAGACTCTGGGGAAGGACTTATGCCAGTGTAAGATGTGATTTATTTTTGTAAAGATAGACTTTCATTTTTTTTCTAACCTTATTTTATTTTAATTCAATATTCATTATTTGGTATGCTTCCTTTTTAATTTTGAGTGGACTATATAATATGTGCACCTCCCCTTTAAGATTAAGCATTGAGATCGCGGAGTGATATAAGAAAACTGTAATGTCACTTGGGTGAATGTTAGCTGGTTGCTGTGTTCCCCAAGAGAAAAGGTTATTAAGAAAAACGACGGAGTAACTGTTAAGATGTGGTCCCCAAGTTTTCCTTACCCACAGACCTAGAGAAGAGTGAGTACGAGTTAAGGCTACCATAAACCACCCTTACACTAGTGTCATGCCGTACTGGGACATGGACATTTAGAGGAGCAAAGGAACAGTCAGAGGGCGAGGAGGACAGAGTAGCTCATTGTATCATGGGATGTGCCCCTGGCAATCTACGACTATAGCAGCATAACTAGGGGCTTGAAAGGCCATACTGTCCTGTTCTACCTGCATGTCTGAAGTTAAATTCCATGTTGTAATATTCTTGGTTTAAGCGAGCTGTCTCCAGTTTTTGTGCAAAGCTAAATTATTCTGTTGCTGACTGAGTTGCCATAGCTTAACATTTACTATATAGTTATGATCAGCGAATTGTTGGCAAGAAAGCAAATAAGCACACTGTCTAACTACATTTTTGGCTGAAACCAGCCAACCCACGAAGGAAACTAGTTTCGGCCACTTGTATTCCCAATGTCAATCTTTCGGTCACTACCTAGATCTCATGACCATAGATGAGAGTTGGAATGTAAAACCACATTGCTCGTCTTGAATCCGAGGTTTGACTAACAGCCAAACTCTCCTCTCCAGCACCCTGTAGTAGAACTTCTTCCCAGGTAGGCTGAGGAGTGTGATTCCCCAGTATTAGGAACACACCCTTTGGTCCCCATTCTTAAAAAAGGTAAGCACCACCCCTGTCTGCCACGCCAAAGGCACTGTCCTCTATGTCCACACAATGTTGCGGAGGTGTTTCAGCTAGGACAAACCTACAACATCCAGAGCCTTGAGGAATTCAGGGCGAATCTCATCCACCCCTGGGGCGCTGCCTCAGCGACATCGACCCCAAGTATGAGAGAGCCCACCCCAGAGTCGTCTGGCTTTGTTCCCTCCATGGAATGCATGTTGGTGGGCTTGAGGAGATCATCAACGTACTCCTTTCACTGCCCAACTATATACTCAGTTGAGGTCAGCAGCTCCCCTCCCGCACTGAAGTCCATGTGGACAGGTTACTACTTTCCCCTCCTGGGCCACTGGACAGTTTGTCAGAATTTCTTCAGCGAAGACTGGAAGTCTTGTTCCATGGCCTCACCAAACTCCTCCCATACCCCGGCTTTTGCCCTTGTGACCGCCCAAGCCGCAGATCGCTTGGCTTGCCAATAGCTGTCTGCTATTCAGGAGTCCCACAAGCAAGCCATGCTCTGTAGGTCTCTTTCTTCAGCTTGACGGACCTTTTCACCTCTGGTGTCCACCAGCGGGTTCTGGGGTTACTGCCACGACTAGCACCAGCAACCTTGCTACCACAGCTTCAAGCAGCCACTTCGGCAAATGCACCACGGAGCATGGCTCACTCGGATTCCATGTTCCCCACTGACCCTGGGATGTGTTTGGAGCTCTGCCCGAGCTGGGAGTTGAAGTCCGTTTTGACAGGGTCCTCAGCCAGACTTTCCCAGCAGACACTCACTATACGTTTGGACCTCTCTGGTCTGTCTGGCATCCTCCCCCACCACCTGATCCAACTCACCACCAGGTGGCAATCAGTTGACAGCTCTGCTCCTCTCTTTACCCGAGTCTCAAGCACATATGGTCACAGTTCATATAATACGACTACAAAGTCGATCATTAACTGTTGCCTTAGGGTGTCCTGGTGCCAGGTGCATTTATGGACAAACTGCCGCTAGCACAGAAATCCAATAACTGAACACCACATGGGTTCAGATCGGGCAGGCTGTTTCTGCCAATCACACTCTTCCAGGTGTCGCTGTTATTGCCCATGTGAGCATTGAAGTCTCCCAGTTGAACAATGTAGTCCTCACTAGAGGCACTTTCGAGCACCTGTTCCAAAGACTCCAAACAGGAACTACTGAACTACTATTTGGCTCATAGGCGCAAACCACAGTCAGGACCCGTTCCCCAAAGGCTCAGGGAAGCAACCCTCTCATCCAGGGTGGGGTCCCGGTACCCCTCCGGGTAGGGTGCAGAAGTCCTTGGTAGTCATCATCATAGGAGTCTTTTTCAACCGCACTTTTTCTGGCTCCTCAACTAGGACCAATTTGCCTTGGATGACCCTACCAGGGGCAAACAGCCTCCGACAACATAGCTCCTAGGATCATTGGGGCACCCAAACCCCTGCACCAGAGTAAGGTGACAGAGGGGAAGATTTTTTTTTTTTACTGTAAATTTAGTGGTATAATTTGCTAATCTGAGTTGTTAATGCATTGTGTTGTTTATCAGATTGATTGTTTGCCCTGTGTCAATTGCTGTATTCAAAATGCTCTAAGAACCCTGGCAGTCCTGGATCTTTTCACAAATATGTCAGTTTAAATGTTTTCCTTCTTCAATGATGAGGCATACTGGCTGTAGCTGGCTTATTTCCAAAAACACTCTCTCCTTTGGATTTAGGCTAACATCAAAACACCATGAATTTGGCATTTCACAAAAGTGGCTTCAACTACTGCAAAGAGTCCAACTATTGGTACTTTGAAGGCAGTGACCTTTGAAACTGGAGTAAGTCCTGCCTTCATATTCTCTTTCCTGCCCATATGTCTTTTACATAATAATCCAGCTCTAGCTATTTTAGACTGCTGCCTTCAGGAAGTCTCATTTGACAAATTGAAAGAGAGACTGTTACTTGTTCTGTTTAAACAGCAATCTCTAATGATTAAACTCATTTCACTGCTGAAACCATCTTAAAGGTTGGCTTGTTGTTGTGTCACTGTTGTGTTTACTTTGTCTCCTTCGTTAGTGTTTAACCTGTTCCATCATTAGTTATTGAGACTGTTGACCGCTGTCATGAAAATGCCTTTATACCCTCTTTTCATGAAAATTATAAACCTCCCTCTCTGCAGCTTTATATAATATTATTTATTTCAGCAGTTTCCTAGCCTAGTGCTACTATACAAATCATCTTATTTTTTAATTGTTTTTTTTCTCTAACTTTAAGCCATTTAAATGTTCGTTTCTGCTCACTGAAATCTTCATAATCCTCTGTTGCGTTGTAGCTGTTCAGCAAGCTGAATGGTTTCCTAGTAAATGATATACAGTAGGTACTGTGATCCCGCAGCATTCACCTTCTGCTGCTGAAATTTCTGTTTTAGTGAACTCTATTTCTCTTGGTTCTCACCTTATAAAACATTTTATCAAGAATGAAACTATAAGAATATATTGTAGTATCCCATTTTGTTTAATTAACCTTAAAGATTTTCAATTTTTAAGCGAGAAAAAAAAAGAACAAAAATAAGAAATACTGACATTGTGCTTTAAGCAGTAAAGCAGTGACATTTTTGTTTTATAATTGACTTAAAAGATCAAAATCATTTAAAAATTTTCTTGTTATTAAATATTTGCTTCCATTTAGATTAGGAACAATTTCATGTTTTTTCAATTATGTCAAAATAACGAAGCGACATGCTGAGAAACATTTATGTGGATAAGAAAAAAAGAGGCGTTTGATTATTTTATAATGAGCATTTGGCCTGTAGGAAGAATTTTTTTAAATAGATACAGTACACTTTAAGCATGCCCTCCTGTCTGCCTTCTCATCAAATTGTTTCTGCTTTTCACAGCCTCTCAGGATGCAGCCCACGACATTGACACCCTGCGGAGATTTAAGGTCAGTAAAGCGGGATCAACAGATTGCTCATGCCCTTGTCTTGTTGTGATCGCACAGTATGTGCAGTGACATGACATTACAAAGGCAACCATGTGATATGCTTTACCGCCGGTTTGTGTTTGCTAGCCAGGTGCCAATGGAGCTTCATGACTGACACAGTGCCAGTTTAGCTCAGTAGAGGGAGTAGATGATTACAGCGGGTCTCAGCCCTACCTCTTCTCATAAGTAAGCTGTGAGTACTCTGCTCTCCAATGGCTGGCCTCAAACATGAGCATATTGCTGCCTGTGCAGTCTCAGGATGATAAATTTGAGGGATTAAAAATGCGTTCACCTGCTGTTTGAAAACTTTGACTGGCTCTTAAGTAAATGAACCCATTTTCCAAGATAGCTATTAGAGCATCCAAGTCTCAATAGTAGGCTTAAATACTATTTTCTGAAAAGGACTTAATTAGCATGTCAGTTTAAAAAAACAAACATTTTATATAAACTGAGAACAAAAATATATATTTTCTCTTACCTGGAATTTGCATTGGTTTGGTCTTAGTTACCTAGTTTTGGAGATATCAGAGAGATGATGTCCTCTTCAGTTGAGCTGCATTATTAGGTAGCTTTGTTATTTTAGCTAACTAGCCTCTCATCCAGGAGAAGATATATGCCCCCAAAGCCAAAAACAGAACACACAGTACGATGCTTGGCTGTAGAACAGGAGAGTCCTTGACGCTAAGCTGAATCTAAGGATGCACTCACACTTGGCCCAGTTGTTTTGTATTGTGCCGAAGCACAATTGCCACCCCACCTCCCCACTCCGTGCAGGCCTCCCTCCACACTGCCTCAAGCGATTACTACTTGTAAATACGTTACCACATTGGGAGAACATGACTGCAGCTTTACTAACTTTATTGTTGACTGTGTTTGTTTACTTATATGGAGTTTTTTTTTCCAGATATGGTACACTCACATTTGCATCTTTATTGACTATGCAATGCAGCAATTGATTTTCGTGGAGGCAGCCGGAGATGAGACATTCACTTATATTGTCATGTCTGCATTGTGTACTTGCGCTTGTGCATGACAACTCGTACTGTAGCACACCTCTTCCAATTGTGCCAGGGCTGAGGAAGCAGGCTGTGCATAAGCACAGTACAGAGTGCCCACTCCAGTCAAACAATCTATATTTTATGAGTCAAGCGTGCTTTGATATGGTTGCAACTTGGATCCATCTGTCTTCTTTTACATGTCTCCCCTGTCCCTATTTTTTTTTCCCCAGAGGTGTCATAACATCAATATGGCTGACAGAATATCTCTTTTGCCAAAGCAAAAACATCATGTCATAGACATGTCAAGGCTCAGGGGTTATTTTCTCAAAAGGTTTTATGTGTCTTTCTTCCCATCAGGTGTCTCATGTGCTAAATGTGGCTTATGGAATCACAAACCTGTACCCAGATCAGTTGGTTTATAAAACGCTCCAGATATTGGACCTACCTGACACTGATATCATCTTATACCTTGAGGAATGCAGCTCCTTCATAGATCACGCACGAGAACAGGTATATACACACACACACAGTTTGCATGTAATCATCCTGGTGTACAAAATTTGATTTTAAATTTAAATGTACTTAATTTTTTTTAAGTATGTTTTTTTAAATGTGTATGCCAAAAATTAGAATTATCTATAGGATAAGCATAAGGCTACCACCAGAAATACTGAGCTGGTCCTGAGCAAAAAATTGCTAAGCATATACAGTTCTCACAAAAAGTTAGGGATATTCGGCTTTCGGATGAAACTTCAGAATGCACCTGGAGTAAAATGCACACTAACCTTTACAGTTGAACTTAGTTTGACCTCTAAACTTTTGATAAGTCCAACTTTTCAGTGTTTCAGTACTTATTGCATAACATGGTGTTCTCTAACAAGGTGATTACCGCAAAAATCACAAGTGTCTGATCCATGAATCGACCACTAAATGTTCTGGTTCCGTGACAATTTGTATTTAAACAGTCCTCTTCATCATGCTGTTCACATTTTGCCATAATGAGACCAAGACGATGCCTAACAATCGATCAAATGTACCTGGCCACTGCGAGGCTTCAAACAGGATGTTGTCAGAGAGAAGTTGCCACTGAGCTTAGAGTGTTACAGAGTGTATCAGCAGGTTGCAACAGAGAGACTGGAAGAGTCACAGAAAGGCATAGAAGTGGATGTTCTTTGGCCACATCCCATGTTGATGACCGCATCATTGTGAACAGTACCCTGCAGAGCCGGATGATTGCCACTCAACTCCAGGCAAGTTTAAGGGAAGTGAGAGGCACCTGAGTGTCACTTCAGGCAATTCGAAACCACTTACATCAGCATGGTCTGTGTGCTAAATGACCTGCAAGGGTACATGAACATACTCCCAGGTACAGGCGTGGTCTAGCATGGGCCAGGCTGCATTTGCACTGGACGAGGAACCAGTGGGCCTCAGGGCTGTTCTCTGATGAAAGTTGATTGACATTGAGCAGAAATGATGGCCACCGACGCTGTTGGAGACGTCAAAGAGAACGCTATGCATCAGCCACTGTTGTCACCAGGCCAGTCTTTAGAGGTGGTGATGTTAGTTTGGGTAAGTGTGTCTAGTCAATACAGAACTGCCTTACACCTTGTGAATGGTACTGTGACAAGCTGATACTACCTGAACAACATCAGTAATCCAGTCATTGTGCCTCTGCTTGAGCAACACTGGCCCGATTTCATCTTCAGTGACGACAATGCACCAGCTTATGAAGGTCGTATCATCAGGGAACAGTAGTTGGAGGATGGGGTACCTCAAATGGAGTGGCCTGCACCTTTTCCAGAACGGAATCCAATAGAAAACCTATGGGATCAGCTAAGTTGTCGAGTAGAGGGTCGTAACCCTGCACCCCAGAACCTCAATGACCTGAGGGCAGCCTTTCAAAAAGAGTGTAATGCCATGCCTCAGCAGTTATAAATTGACTTGTGAACAGCATGAGACGTTATTGCCAAGCTGTAATTGATGCTCAAGTACACATGACAAGTTATCGAGACGTTGACATTTTTTGTTGTGGTATACCCACCACTGTTGTTGGCTTTTGTTTCAATAAATTGTTTGAGGTGAAGAAATCATCATTGCATGCTTCTACTTAAACGCCCTACTTGCATGATATAATATCACTGAAGCGTCAACTTTTAAATTTTCCATAAATTTCACCCGAAAGTTGAATATCCCTAACTTTTTGTGAGTAGTCATACCCTTTGTCAACGATGGATATAGGATATGGAGATCCATGCTCCTCATTGGAGGTGCACCGTTCTGAGTCTTTATGGTAAAATGATAAGTGTCCTGTATTGATATAACGTTTTTCTAGTCATTCCTGTCGCTACAGGTTTTGTATTCACCCATTCACACACACATTCATACACTGATTGCAATGACTACCTCGCAGGGTGCCACCTGCTCATCAGGAACATTAACCATTCACACACACTTACTTGTTCAAGGACACTTCGAGCATTTTGTCATATAACTTCAGGATCTTGGATCAAACCTCCAACCCTCTGATCACTGGACGACCACTCTACCATCTGAGCCACAACCTTGACTATATTTGTTGGCTAACTTATCACTTTTCCAAACTATAAAAGCAGTTTCTTTTAGATGTATAGCCTTATTGATTCTGATGTGTTTAAATGAATAATAAAAATATGTAAATAATCATGAAAAATACAAGTTGTTTTTGATTATACTACAACCACTATTAACCAACTACTCTATTTACTGTTGAGTAGTTTAAAAACTATAGAATTGGAAAAAAAATGTAAAAATTTGTTAATTGTAAATCAGTACATGGTATTTTATGTGGCCATTTTAAGTTTTAAAAATGCTAATCAGCCAGAGAAGGCTGTAAAAAAGGATATATAACTTTCTGAAAGCAAGTGGAGTAAAAGCATAAAATACTTAAATTTACCTTAAAATTTCTTTTCAGTAGATATACTCATCATCTTCCATCTCTGGTACATGAAGACATACAAACACTCAATCATACACACACCAGAGTTTAATGGTTTATAGTGGACGAGAGCGCATCAAATCAGTTGAAATATTTTTCTATCTACATTCTCTCAGGAGGCACATACAGCCTAAAAATGCAACCTTTTATACCTGCTGGCTAATTTAACATGTCAGTGTGCATACATATCTTGTCTACTGGCTCATTGGGATGCATTTACACACATCTACAACAATGAGTTATTTGTAACTCAGCACAAAGGTGAGGTGAGTGGTCAGAATACCTATTACAATTAGATAACGATGCTGTTCATCTGTGGAGTACTTTTTGAGGAAGTATTCCTGGAACAGACTTAAATTTCTTGCAGTGTGTCTGAGGATTCTCTAAGGAGAAGATAATATGATGTGAGCACCAACATGAAAAGGCTCAACTAAGTTTCATTGAAATAACGGCAAACAAGAAACTTGTGTTGGATTATCTACGTCATGCCATTTTTTTCAAACTGTAGAGGCTTTCTAGTGTATGTTTTTTCTTGAGGACAGAAAATGAGACCTGATCTATCTATATTGATTGCAGATACCAGCACCAAGCAGCAGATAAACATTTTGATTGATATATTGATAGATACTTTCAAATAAAAGAGTGATATCCTTAGTGTAACTTCTCTGTGCATTTATTGTGCTTGTGTTTTACCCAGAGGGCCTGACATTTTGAAATGGAAGAATGTATAATGGAGATAAAATGTCAATTGTAGCAGCCAAAAATATTTAAGTCGCCAAAGCTATATTTAATCCCTTGTTATTCAGTGGGTATTGATTAGCATGTAAAATAATAAAAAAGTGGTTCTGTTCTGTTCCAGCTCAGCTAGTGAAGAAATTTTATTCTGTGAGGGGAAGCTCCATGTTTAATAAGAGACAAATGTGTCAATATGCTAAGCAACAGGACTGAATCTTGGGCCTGCACACATTGTCCAAAGTGGCTGGAATTTAAAAAAAAAAAATTTCCAGTCAGACACTCTAGGCAGTAAAATAATTACATCAACAATAATAATCATATTGAAAATTTTTGACACACACACACACACACACACATACAAACAAACCAGACAAGCACAGACACAGATTTATCCCAGCTCAATGTACCCTACATCCTGCTTTTAGATAAAGTGTTACATATTGTCATGAAGAAAAACATAGTTAGAAATGTGATTTTTTTTTTTTTGATCAATCAAATTTTATTTGTATTGCCCATTATCACAAATTACAGTTCACCTGCCCTTAGTCCCTGGAACCAGTTATGGTTGAAAACCTCAGGAAAAACCACAGAGGAGAGATCCTTCTCTCTAGGACAAACACAGGGTGCAATAGATGTCACATGTACAGAACACAATAATGTGACAATGACAAAGCATTGACAATGTTGCTAGTACATGTTTAAATATATTAGTTCCATGAGAATTGATCCATGAGTAGGTGTAGTCTATTGATTCAGAAGTAAATATAAAAGTAAATATAGTCCATACATCCAGATGATGCTGGGCCATCCAGACTAGAATGCAGGTCACACGATTTTCTGTCCTCTGTTTAAAAACAGTGCTAGGTGATCCCGATCTATGATGCTGAGCCACATGATCACCTACTCAACAGCCAGCAATTCGCGAACAGATAAGCCACGTCCATGTCTCACATGAGCCTGCAAGTCAAGAAATCATAGGGACTCTGTGGAAACTGTGAAGTTAGTATCATGTTTTACTGGGACAGGAATGAGTAGAGAAAGGGAGAGATGTTAGAGCTCAGTACATCATGAGAATTTTCTCGTCAATATAAAGTCCCATTTCCACCGAGAAGTATAGTTTCATTTGGTACAATATGCAATTTTCTTTGTTTCCATCTTCAAAACCTGTGAATGGTACCCCTAAATAGCTAATTGTACTGTGCCAGTTTTGTCATCCTTTACTTGGGGCACCGACCACAGCTATCCCGTACCATGAACAGGAGGGCTACACCCACTGTAGTCTGCTAATTAGTCATCAGAATTGTCTCTTCCCTGCGACATTCTTATCCTCATGGTGTGCAGCCTTTTCTCAAGCAGAGCCTGTATACTTTGTGTGATAAACAGCCAGATCCTGACAAGAAACAATTCAGACTGCTGGATTTCCTTCATTGTTTCCTTTGTTGTTGTTAAAAGTTTCTTCAGCAACTTTATCAGAGGGATACACTGCCACGATCAGGCTTCCCTGTCCACCTTTTAATGGTTCTGGTGCCAGTGGAACCGCATGCATGTAATGAGCTTACCCTTCCCTAGTGTGCTGTGCCGAACTAAACTGAACCATACTGCTTGGTGGAAAACTTTTAATATTTCATCTTAATCCTATAGCAGCATAGCTACATAGCCTGTGGCAGCAATAACTGTAATCTTTATCAAAAAAGAAAATTTTAAGCCTACTCTTACACATGCTGTATAGAAGGTGTCTGCCGCTCAGCTTTAGGAACAGGGAACTGGTTCCAGAGAAGAGGAGCCTGACAGCTGAATGCTCTGCCTCCCACACTAATTTTGGTGAACTAGGAACTACAAAATAAGCCTGTGATTGGGGAGCATAATGATCTAGTTGGGTATTAATACACTATAAGCTATAAGCTCTTTAAGACATGAATGTTCAAGACCATTTAGGGCTTTGTGGGTGAGGAGAAGGACTTTGTAATCTATTTATACTTTATACTTTGATGAATAGAATTGGTCCAAGTACAGATCCTTGGGGAAGTCCATAACTAACTGGGGTGTAGGTGGATGACTGGTTATTGACATGTACAAACTGATATCTGATAGCTGACTTAATTTGTTTTATAGACTTCTTATTTAGAGGGTCTAAAGTCGTTCACATTGAGACTGTAGCACTGTCAACAAGATGATCAGTTTGGGAACGAGTAAAATTAGCTAAAGAGTCCTCTGATTGGCATGGCGTTGAATCTAAAGCTAATTTTATCAATTCGTCATATTAAGTTACAATAGTATCTGTTAAACATCTAGTGTAGAAACGTTTGCCTAGTGGTGTCTAGTCATGTACTAGAAATTCAAAAGTTATCAAGTAATGGTCAAACAGAGAAGGACTATGGGGGAAGACCATTAAATGATCAATTTCAATGCCTTATGGACAAGGTTAAGGGTATGATTCAAGCAGTGAGTAGGTTTATGTACTGTATGCCCTGACAAAAGTTGATTGAGACTAGCAGTGAAATATATGCAGAACCAAGGCTATCATTATCAATTTATCTAATCCACATCAATATTAAAATCACCTACCATAATTACTTTGTTTTTCTTAAGAACTAAACTTGACAGAAACTCTGAAAGATCTGATAAAAGTGTGGACCAGGAGGGCAGTACACTATAACAAACAAAGTTGTCTGAACTGTTTCCTAAATTGGGTGAGATATAATATATTGGGGGTTTGAGTACCCAAATGATCCTAGGAGCTATGTTGTCAGGGGCCATTTGCTCTTGATAGGGTCATCCAAGGCAAATTGGTACTAGGTGAGGGGCTGGAAGAGAATCCAAGAAGACTCATATAATGATGGATATCAAAGATTATTTGTGTAACCTGCCCAGAGGGGTACCGAGAACCCGCCCTGGAGCAAGCCCTGGGGAAAAGGTCCGCAGGCAAGCATCTGGCAGCCGGGCTATTGCCCATGGGGACGGCCGGGGACGGCCAGGCTCAGCCTGAAAGGAGACATAGGTCCGTCCTCCTGTGGGTCCACCACCCATAAGAGGAGCCATAGGAGTCCGGTATGTGGATCAGGTTGCAGACAAAGGCAGGGGCCTTGGCGGTCTGATCCCTGGTTGCTGATACTTTCTATTCGGACATGGAACCTTACTTGGAGAAGAAGCCTGAGGATGTGCGGGGGGGTCAAGTAATACCGGCTAGATATTGTAGTGCTCACCTTAACACACAGCTCAGGTTCTGGAACCATTCTTTTTGAGAGAAGTTGGAAGTTTTTCTTTGCTGGAGTTGTTTTGGATGAGCGGTGGAGAGCAGGTGTGGTTTTACTAATATCTCCCCGGCTCTCTGCCTGTGTGTTATAATTTACCCTGGTGGACGAAAGGGTTGCTTCCCTGCGCCTTCAGGTCAGGGAACAGGTTCTGACTGTGCTTTGTGCCTACAGTATGTGCGAAACAGCAGTTCAGAGTACCCACCCTTTTTGGAGTCCTTGGGATGGGTGCTGGAAGGTGCCACTAGTGATGACTCCATTGTTCTACTGGGAGACTTCAACGCTCATGTGGGAAGTCAAGCTGAAGAAGGACTCCTACAGAACATGGCTGGCTTGTGGGACTCTTGAGGTGGCAGACCAAATGATCTGCAGCTCAGGCCATCGCAGAAGCAAAAACACGTGTGTGGGAGGAGTTTGGTGACTTTCAGTCAGCGCCGAAGAAATTCTGTCAAAGCATCTAGTGGCTCAGGGAGGGGAAACCCTGTCCGTACTGTTTTCAGCGCAGGTGAGGAGCTGTTGACCTCAGTTGAGTGTAGAGTTGGGCGGTGGAAGGAATACTTCAAAGATCTCCTCAATTCCGCCAACACACATTCTGTTAAGGAGGCCGAGCTAGAGGACTCAGAGGTGGGCTCTCTCATTGCTGGGATCAAGTTCCATGAGGCTGTTAAACAACTCCACAGCAGTGGCACCCCAGGGGTGGATGAGATTCCCCACAAGTTCCTCAAAGGTCTGGATGTTGTAGGGCTGTTGTGACTGACACGCCTCTGGAATGGACCCTTGGAGTGGCAGACTGGGGTGATGGTTCCCCTTTTTAAGAAAGGGGAACCAGATTCTGTCTCTGCATTTAGCAGATCACGCGGTTCTGTTGGCTTCATTGGACAGGGACGCTCAGCTCGTACTGAGGTCACGTTTGCAGCCGAGATGGGGATCACCACCTCTAAATCTGAGGCCATGGTTCTCATCCGAAAAAAGGTGGGTTGCCCACTCCCAAGTGGAGGAATTCAAGTATCTCCAGGTCTTATTCACGAGTGAGGGAGATTGACAGATGGATTGGGGCAGCGTCAGCAGTGATGTGGACGCTAGACCTGTCCGTTGTGGTTAATAGAGAGCTGAGCCAGAAGGCAAAGCTCTCAATTTACTGGTCAGTCTAACTGGTACATTCTAACCCATACCTACTGTATGGTCATGAGCTTTGTGTGGTGACCAAATGAATGAGGTTGTGTATTCAAGTGGCCGAAATGAGTTTCCTTTGCAGGGTGGCTGGGCTCAGCCTTAATGCTAGGGTGAGGAGTTCGGACATCCGCTTTGAAAGAAACCAGCTGGGTGGTTTAGGCATCTGGTTAGGATGTCTCTCAGATGTCTCCATGGGGAGGTGTTTCAGGCATGCCCATCTGGAAGGAGACCCAAGGGCTGACACGCTGGAGAGATTTTATCTCTCAGCTGGCTTGGGAACGCCTCGGTGTCGCCCCAGAGGATTTGGTCGAATGGCTGGGGAGAGTAGCGTCTGGGTCTCCCTACTCAGACTGTTGCCCCCATGACCTGGACCGGATAAGTGGCAGGAGACTGAACGAACAAACGTTTAGTCTGGCGAGATAGCCTTATATTGTAGAGGAAGGCCCTCCGCAATACTGGAGCAGCCTATTACTCAACATTTATACAGAACAATAAGAACAATCCCAAAAACCACATATTTTTTTACAAGTAATAGTCAATAGTTTGTCATTGTCATGTTTTTGTATTCTTTACATGTGACATCTATTGCATGTCAGTCTGTCCTACAAAGAAGGATCCCTCCGCTGTGGTTTATCCTGAGGATTCTTGCTTTCTCCTATTCAAGTTTTTCCTCACCCATGTTGAGGGTCTAAGGGCAGACGGTGTCACATCTTTACAATTTGTAAAAGCCAGACTGAGACAAATTTTAATTTGTGATTTTGGGCTCTACAAATAAAATTTGATTGATTGATACAACAGTGTTAATTTGGTAGATGAAAGTTATGGCGAAAAATGTTCGCCAACGACCCTTTTTTTCCATGACAAAGACGAAATGAGCTAAAAATAGATCTTAAATAATAAAACTCTGACGAAATGTATTTTGGGTTTTCACTGACCAAATGAGGTGAGACGACAATGTTAATTGTGGGCTATGGGACATTCGAATAAGGCAAATATACACTGGTTGGCGCTTCTCTGTCAGAACGTATGTGTGCGTGTGTGTAGTTTGCGTTCCTGTCATTGGTTGAGATTCAGTGTGCATGCCTGTCACTGGTTGGATCACGCCACATTTACCGCCAAGAAGATGGCTACATCAGCAAGAGATCAGGAGTTCGGTCGGAAGAGAAGAGTTGAAATATGGAAACATTTTACTTTTAGTCCATCAGAAAATAATACGCACTGCACGGTGATATCTGAAGAGACGCCCTTGGGTTACAAGTTATGCGAGAAGAACACTAGCAATCTTAAAAGACACCTGAAGGCGCAGCATCTTTGTATATTTTATCAACTAAAACTTAAAAAGATTTCATCGACTAAAGCTTGACTAAAACTTAATTGGATTTCGTCCACTAAAACTAACATGCATTTTAGTCAAAAGACTAAAATTGAGACTAAAACAAAGTCCGCTGGCAAAATTAACACTGTGACACACTGTAACAAACAAAATTGGATGTACTGTCTTCAAGACTGGGTGAGAAAGACTTATAAAAAAAAAAAAAAAAAAAAAGGCTTTCAAAGGAGTTTTAGTTTAGTTTAGGTTTAGGACTGCTTAATAGACCAGTAAGTCAAAAATAATTGCGACTCCACCTCCTCATCTGACATCTTGAGGAATGTGAGTACTGTTAAGGCTGAGGGAGTGCATTCATTTTTACTAATGTAATCATCATCACACAGACAGGTTTCAGTAAAACAAATCAATATGATAATCTGATCTAAGCTCATTTACTAATACAGCTTTGGGTGAGAGAGATCTGATGTTCCAAAATCTTGGTTGGTCTTTGTTAATTGGTCTTGTTAATTTTTTACTAGGTTTTTATGTGAAACATAAAAACTACCTTTTCTTGCATTACCTTTGATTAAATTAGGTGGTTGGGAGGCAGACAGTCTCACAAAAGGGTGTCTTGTCAAAAGGGTGCATAGCAATTATTAATTAGAGCATGTTACCAATTGTTAAATCACATCTTACATATACTTATTTGCTCATTTCACTCAGGGGTATGTGGTCATGCAGATGATTTTGGTTGTCAGTGTGTGAAACTAAAACAATCCCAGTGCAAAAAGATGAACGTTGTTTTAATGAAATTCCATTCACTTCTATTGTATTTGGATGGCATCATAAATCCAAGAGATGGAGGAAATACGGGGTAAGAACAATGTTTCTCACAGGCCGGCCCTGAAAGAAGGGGAGGGTGCTGCAGCATTCCATGCTCATTAGTTAGTGCGCATGTGCCGACCGTGCGTGCAGCCTGTTGCAGTCGCGAAACAATTTCCCCTGGGGGATAAATAAAGTATTCTGATTGATTGATTGATTGATTGATTAAGGGTGGAATAGTTGTCTATTTCACCATAACCATGTGCCCGAAGGAGAAAACTAATGAAAAAAGATGTTTCAGAATATGCAAATCTAATTAATTCTTCATTTTGGAGTGACAACCTCATAACACCAGATCAAAGTTCAGAGTTGGGCCGAATTAGCTAGTGTAAATTGGTTAAAAATGTGGGCTGCAAGCAGAGTTTATGGTGGATTTTTTTTAAATTTCCAAAAGTACACACAATAGCAACCCAACAAGAGACCGGAGTGATCTGTTGCTGTGCGAGTGTCTGCCATGTTCCCTCATCATTTTTATCTTTACTGTTCCCACTGTGCCACCTTCCTAGGTCACTTACCCTTTCTCTTTCCACAGAATGGTGTAACATTGGTCCACTGCAATGCGGGTGTGTCACGGTCTCCCTCCATTGTGATTGGTTACCTGATGTTGAGAGAGGAACTGTCATTTAAGAATGCATACAAGCAGGTGAAGCTGGCAAGGCCCTCAATTCACCCCAACCCTGGTTTCTACAGGCAACTACAGTGCTACAAACCTTAAGGCAGCATTATTTAATTTTTTTGGTCCATTTACTGTAGGAACCTATAAAACCAATTGAAAAAACAAAACTAACACTGTGATCAAATTGGTATTAAAGTTTATCCCAAAAATTTAAATACATTTTCAGAAACTGTGGCTGAGATTTTCAAAACTGTAGACACAAAGGCGGCACAGAAGGTCCTGGGTTCGATTCCCGGGTCAGGACTTTCTGTGCGGAGTATGCATGTTCTCCTTGTGTCTGCATGGGTTCTCTCCAGGTACTCCAGAGTCCAAAAAACTGTGTGCCTGTAGGTGTGAATTTGAGTGTGGATTGTTGTTTGTCTATATGTCAGCCCTTCAATGTACTGTAATTTTTTTGTAATTTTTTGTCCAAGTGAGTCCAAGGGTATATGTAATCTATAAATCCAGGGTTATGTGAAGTCTAGTGATACAGAAGCAGGTGTAGTCTCTTGGTCCAGAAGTATTGTAATCAATGTATCCAGATTTGCGCTAGGCAATCCAGCCAAGGATCTAGCTATATTCCTGAAGAAAGTCACAGACCTGTTTAGCTTCAACTGTTTAGTGGAAGTATTGCAGAAGTATTTTTTTTCATTTTTTAAATACTGTATATGTATACTGTATGTACATGTATATTTTGGCTTCATGAGGAGTTACATATTCAAACACGTACCAGTAAGTGTATGGAAATAAGTTTGGTTTATCTCGTTTTGATCAAGTGTAATGTTTTTTGAAATCGCATTTACAGCAAGTACAGCATGCATGCGTACAAAAATGTCAGCTATTTTATCTAGTATGCTGCAAACCTCAGTAATTTCACTTATGTAAGTGTAATGACAGACACTAAAAAGAAAATCAGTGTACAGAAACAAAATGTTAACAAAAGAATAATTTATTAAGTACTGCAATACAGTTTTCAATAGTGTTCATCTGAACAAAGCATCTCAAATTCGCTTTGACTAGCTGCTCAGCTGCAATTGATTATGGTCCACCAAAGTTGTATATATTTCATTAGAAATATTGGCTCACCTTTGCCTTCTTCCTCTTTCTCCTCCTTCTCATCTTCAGTAGCCTCTGCAACCTGCTACGACATCTCTCACTCTCACTCTTCCTCTTCTTCTCTGTTCTTGCTGCTCCATCTTCTTGACTAACATTGGCCATTGGACCAATGTTAGTATACTCTGATACATGATTGGTGTCTTCTTCAAATTGAGCTTGCACAAATTCAACCTAAGTGAGACCAATTGGTAAACAGGATGTTGTATTTGCAAGTCCAGTGTTTCTAGCTGAACAAAGTTTTAAATGATGCAATCTGTATTCAGAGATTTGCAAAACTGTGATTTAGAATTATATTTGAGTAAAACTGATGGAATTTTGCTTAGAGTTTAACAGTTTTGAATCATGTGGTCTATACATGAACTACAAGTTTTCAAAACTGTGTGTATATTTCCATTTTTGTGTGTATAAAATTAGGATAAACTGTAAACTGTTGCCTATTGATTGCTCTTCAATTACTAAATGAAATATATAGACCTTTAGCTGCTTAAAGCTAATGTATGTTCACAGGTTTACAGGTTGTTTTTTTTCCTGGAATGGAAATGTTTCTGGAGAGTGAACAAAAACAGGCAAGTTAACCAAAATAATGAAACAAACCATGATTAAATGCTCTGTAAATCTGATTAAAAATGATGATTTTAACAATTCTCTATAGCTTTGTCTAATTATGTTGTTTATGCTGCAAGAAATGTAACAAATAACTTGAGCCACACGTACATTTTCATGATTTTAAACACATTTTGTGGCCTCCCTCAGTGAAAAGCAGCAATGTGGATTTTTCATACTTTTCATAAATGACATGTTGTTTCTGTGTGAGATTTGTATGTCCATGCGCAGTATATGTATGGGTGTGTTACGTTTTTAAGCCTTTTCATCCTCTTGTTTAGAAGACTGTCGCTTATTGAGAAAAACTGTAATTCTGCAATGATACACAGTCTGCCCTGAACTGAATGTTTAGTAATGATTTAGTGTCACTTATTTTTTGGCAGAATAGATGGTTTTCTAATTATGGCAGTTTTCTAAGATAGCCTGATGACTTTTTTCACTCCATATATATGGAGTTAGATTTGTGCGAAAAAGACCAATCAAAACTTTACAGACATTAAACAAAAATGAGAATTTGAGAGAAACAAAAAAAAAACCGAAAGGTAATCTCAAAAGCAACACTCTATCCTTTCTTTCACCGTTCTCTTGGCTGTGTTTTCAATTATCAGACTTTTGCTCTTGCTGTCAATTTTGCAGTCTAGCTCCCACCTCTTTTGTCTGTGATTCCTTAAGTTTCATTTATGGTTTTTGCACAAACGTCTCATGTGGATGGGTTTTTCAAGTGTGCCCTCCTATCTTTCGGGGGCTGATCAGACCCCACCGGCCTGTAAACCGTACCCGTCAGGTCAAATTCTCTTCACAAAATTTATTTATTTATTTATTTTATTTTTTTTTTTCAACTATTCTGTATCCACTCTCTGCGTGATTATTTTAAACAAGAACTCTATCTTTGGATCCACCCTTTACAGCCCCGAAGGACGTGCAGAAATTTCTTAAAAGGTTTTCTGCTTACCTATTATTATGCGGCCGCCGGCTGTAAAAGTCGTTCCTCAGATGAAAAAATCCTTTCCAGATATCCCGGACGAGCCCCCAATTGTTGAAGGAGGAATTGTTTCCTCTCCTTCTGCCCAGGATCGTTATACCTTAGTGGAAAGGTTGATAAACCACTCTTCAACTTTTCGAGTACAATAGCTTTTGTTTATTTCACGCAGTTACAGATTCAGCGCTGTACAGTTGTTACAGATTCAGCGCTGAGCCCTCTGTCCAACCCACCTTAAGGATGGAGTAGAAGAAAAAGGCCAATATCCAGGTTACACATCCCTTTATACCTTCTAGGCTCCTCCTACGCAGAGGAGGAGCTCTTCCCTGATTGTTACCAGTACTCTTCAACTATGTGTAGCCAGACCGGCTCTATCTGGTTTGTGGCAGATGAGCAGCGGGTGTAGTGCAAACTATCTAAGTGTGCAACAAATAATAACATATCAGTTACTATATTTTTGAGTGACAGCCCATTGATCCAGGCAGACCTTCACACCATAGACATTCATGCATAGATTAGCTGTGTTGGTCCGTTTCTGCAATATGTCAGCGTGTCTGCGATATTGGATGTAGCAACTGCTGCCAGTAAATAAATACAAGCAGACTTCGAGACTATGGGATCTCTGAATAAAAAAGCACTAATGTTTAGATTAAATTGATATGACTGTATATTTCTAATTATTGTATATGTTTTAGTACTTATGAAAATCATTAAGCAAAATATAAAAGTCTTACTAAAGAAGTGAAGGGATTTCTGTTTCCTCTTAAAAATATAGCATGACGAGTACAGGTATAACTAATATTGAAAACAACAGACTGATTCAAAACTCATTTTATTTTTCAAGAACATGAAACTGAAACTTTCTGACTGACACTAAAACTGAGACAGTTTTTCTCATAACCTATCTTATAAAATACACAGTCAACGGTGTTACATTTAATGTTTTAAATGGACGTTAACAATGCGTTCCAATTATGTTGGGTTATTTACGAGCATCGAGTCTCCTGTTTATGTCCCACTAAGTTGGTGAACTGTTGATAGCAGCTGTTCTACATTTTCCACATAGTACATCACTCTAATCAAAGTTTTTTTGGCATTTTATATTGAAATCAGGATAATCAATAGGTCGTCTAATATTAGCCTGTGTTCATCTGTCTGATTTTGTTCAGGGGACATAGATAGCTAAGGTCTATCCTCAGCTTAAAACCTGACGTTGTTTAGGCTGTCCAAAGCAATCTTTCTGAACTCCAGCATCATTTCTCTGTTTTTGCAAAAAACTGCACTTAAAATATTACATAAAATGTCTTCCCATTTGGTCATTTAGACACCCAATGCAGACAGCTGCTAGGGAAGAATATGGACATTCTGTACACTGTAGACAGTGAAATTCACCTAAAGTGGAGATACAGCAACAAGGTTAATAAGGTAATTCCTCAGGAAGTAAGGATTCAGTTGTGTAGAGGTGGGTTCAGCCCCAAGCAGCACATGAATGGGACATATCAGTTTTATATGTTTATATGTCTATGCACTGAGCTGTTACTCAAAAACTTACTAACCAATGGATTGGCAACCATGAAAAACTGCAAAACTGGCAATGAGAGCAAAAATGTGATCAGAGAGAACAAAGCAGAGAGAACTGTAAACAAAAGGAGACATTTTGAAAAAAAGCAAAAGACCAATAGTTTGTTTGGTGACAGAAATTATTCGGTTGCTAAAGACCATTAGTTTGTTTGGTAACACAAATTATTTTGTTGCAGAGAGAGTTTTCTTTTCTCTCAAATTCTCATTTTTGTTTGAGGTTTCAAAAATTTTGCTTGATTTTTTTTGAACAAATCTAATTTCGTACATATAATGATAAGCAACACTTCTGCATTGTCTCTATCAATAAAACATACTTGCAAAGTTGAAGCCCAAATCTCATTCCCTTAAAATAATTACCACTACAGAGAATGATGGACAGTCCAGTCGATTCATCCACTTATCAACAAACAGTGCTGAGAGGGGCTCCTGATGCTACAAACTCACCACTCAAAAATCTTTATCATATCCTGATTTTCACCGTTTGAATGGAAATAAGGTCTATAAAGCTGTTTGTTGTTACTGTTGTTCTTGTTATTGATTAATATCCACAATGTTCTACACTCTTGGCACATTTACAGCCAGAAAATGCCTGCATGCATTTAGGTCAGACACTGCATTCTGCAAAGTTGCAGAGACACAAATTAAACAAAATAAAATAACGTTTCGATTGAAACATGAAATAACCCTAATTTAACTACAGTTAAATTAAACAAATGAAACAAGCAATTAAAATAGCCAAATAAAAATAAGCGTTTTTTTTTTCAAATTAAACACAAAACGCCAGTTTCATTGACCACACTAATCTTAAAATTATTATTAGGTGTGTGTGTAACAAGGAAAAACAAATTTGGTACCTGATTTCAGTGAGCACTGAGTGGTCACATTTTTGTTATTTTTTTCTAGGGGAATTTCAGGCAGGGGGCAGAGGTATGCACTCTATTGAGTGCTTTCTCACTTGTTTTGTTCTTTAAATTATATTTTTTTAGCTAACACACCAAGATGGTGAACATTTCATGTTGTTAGCATTGTCTTTGTACACAAAGCAGATCATAGGTATAATAAGTGCACATACTATTGACAGTGAGGAGGAGCTGCTCCATGTAGAGATGTTAATTATGACCCAGTCTGATTTGTTTTGTTACGAGTGACTACAGTTTGTTACTTTTTCATGCTAAGTGAGCATGAAACCGATGAAAATGCAGCAACGGTTGGAACTCTGATTCTGACTGTCTTGGACTATCCTAGACTAACTAGCTCACCCTATTGCTTGTTCAAGCTGTTATGTTCAGTTGAGTAAAAGCCTGGGCTCTACAAGCATAGTTTATAAGGTTAATAGATCATGAGTCTTTTATTAAGAGGTATCACATATTTTGGTGGCAAAATATTTTGTTCAATGAGGAAACTGAGAATTAGATCAGTCCTTTGCATCCTGATCCAACGTCTCTTTAAAGATGACCCTTGAGCTTTTATTCTTGCTGTTGATTGAAAGCTTATTTGTATTCTCTATGAAAAAGCAGTTCTCAAGTTTGTGTCAGTTGCAGGCTGTTGTCCCTCAGAGGAAGCAGAGGGGTGGAGGTTGGTCCTGTGCCAGACACTAGGGGGAGGAGGTAAATTCATCCAAATTGGCTGCAATTCCTAATAATCCTATAAAGGTCATACATTATTTAACATGCCTTTAAAGCTTTGGACTGATTGCAAAGAGCAGGCTTCTGTCATTGTTAATAACTAAATACTTGGGGCCTTCAGCTTCATTTTATCCCTCCTATGTGCACACCACTGTCCAAAAAAACAGTCAACTCTCCTGTTACAGTCTTAAGTTGAAAAAACAAGCAAATAAAACAGTGAACCAGTCTCTGACTGATGGTAACAGTGCCAGTATGCAGTTGGTGGCAGCACTTGACAGTATGGGAATCTAGTCTTTTCTTTGGCATTCAGAGGTCTATCACTGAAGAGTATATGCTATGAAACCCGGCTTCCCCTGACATTTTTGTGGCATTTTAACCTTAAGATGTGACAACCCATAGTATGGATATAAGATGTGCAATCTACAGGGTCTAAGGGGGTCCACACTTAATTTCAGTCTGTGCAGACTTTCTTAGAATATTAATGAAATGTAGGCTGCATGCAGGATGTGGAATAAACCCCCTAAACACACTACAGTTCATTAAAGTTGTATCTGTTAGCCTTAATTAGACTTGATGAACTACAGGAATACAAAATGCAAAATCCCAGATTGCTTTCTATCCTGTCTTTTCATTCAGTACAGGACATCTTAAATAACAACAGTTTTTTTTGCTATACTTTCATACTATCATTATGTTTAAATACAAATATTTTTATTAAAATTGTATACATTTATTTCATTAGGCCTACATGTTCTTTTAGGTATCTATCTGTCTGTCTCTGTCTGTCTACCTATTTATCATGACATTAATCCATATTTACACATTTAAATTGTTTTTTGGATACATTTGTAAGACTTTACATCGCAATTATTCAAAATTCAAGGAAAAATGAATAAATGAGTTTAGAATCTTTCACCATCACCAGCTCTCTGCCCACTTAAACAACTGGGAGATTTTGGATCCAACTCTCCAACACGATTCATCAAAACACCAACTTAGGGAACATACATAGAAGAACGCAGTCATTCAATAATCCACCAGCAACCATCATTATCTTACAATTGGGCTGATAAATCAAATATGTATAAAACATAGAATAAAAAGATAGAAAGGAAAATATAAACACAATTCTAAAAATAATAAACAAACTGATACAGAACATATACACAGCACAAACAAATGCATAATCCACAAGAATAAACTGGGAGTAAAAACTTAGAATTTAAACTTAGAATGCTTAATGGTTTATTGGATCATGGGATCAAAAGTAGTAAGAAATTCCTCTTGCTGTGTTCTTTATTTTCTCAAAAACCTTGTCCACTAAACCAAAGAGAGACACTGTGGAGACCTTAACAATATCCTAACGAAGAAAATTCCTATAAGCAAATGTAGTAATTCAAAGTCAGTGTTGGGGCTCAGCCATGTTGATAGTGTGACTGTTCACACGGACCACCATTTATGTTAACAATATACGACAACAACTAGGTGGTTGAATTAGGCTACAAAAATTAACCAATAATTATCATAGATAATTAATGATTATTTATTTAGATTTAGAATAGTAAGATCTCATTTACATTACCTCTGGGCACCATCCTTAAAGAAGGGAAAAGATAGCCAATTTAATTAATCAGTCTCATGAAACTATGAATTTGGAATAATACTTAATAATTAACTAAATAATTACAACCAACATTCATTCATCAACAGCTAGTTGGAGTTTTTGACAGTGTAGAGGTTGGCAAAATTCACTGTTAAACACACAAGAACAACATTCAAACATTCAAGAATGAACAATAAAGAAAAAGAATTGTATACAATAATAAACCATTGTATACATTTATATGCAAGGGTGTGCGTGTGCGTAAAAGAGAGAAGGATGCATGTTAAACAAAGGCAAAATAACCGAAAGCTGTGTAAGTGTCAGACCAAATGTTCCTTTGTTACTGGGGGCTCAGACCATTTGCTGGTTGAGACCCTGCATGTGTCAAGACATTGCTGTGTAGGAGTGACGACGTGGTGCCAGGTTAGAAGGAAGATGGTTAGTTGCATACAAGACCCTGAGTCTGTGTTGGCTAACTAAACTTAATTTACAATTGTGGCTAATCCACTTGGACTGGTGGAAGGATACCGGTCGCTCCTTTGCTCTTTGAAGAGTTAGCAGTTGTGCTGAACTCTTCAGTAATTCCTTTTGGTAAGCCTGCAGGTCTGGTTGTTGCTGCTGGCTAAATTTGAGCTTGGTGAGTCCTCAGAAGGAGCTCTGTGGCTCCAGCTCCAATGAGCCCCAAGAAGGAAGAGCTGGGCTCTGTAGCTCCAGCTCCGAGGAGAGCAGAGAAAGAAGAAAGGATCTTTCTTGTATGTCTGTCCTTTCCAGATGTCTGGTATTTAGCACCAAAGTGTAAAAGGTTGTAAATAGTTGGGGGCTAGGAGGGTCACTTAGTTGTGGGGCCCAACCTCAGTCAGTGAGAAACAAAAGGACACATATACATATACACACATACACACATATATATATATACTGTAGTTGAAGGTGACTCCCATTTTGATTCAAGGACGATTCAATTCGATTCACTGCAATCCTGATTCGACATGTACAATCAAGTCTATTCAGTACACTCTGATACTGTTTAATGTTTTTAAAATTTAGTTATTATTTTCCATTATAAAATAAATGCTTTATGAAAAATTTCACATTATGAATATAAATTTGAGCTGTCTCACAGCTCAGGTGCCTCAATTTAGCAGTGTGGGGGAGGAATATGAAAAATTATACTGTTTTAGAAAACACTCACTTAGCCCTTAAGTACATTGCAGAAATTCACAAAGCCAATCTGAGACTAAAGAAAGTGAACAAAAGAAAGAGGAAGGTGATGGTAAAATACTGTTGGACAGAGCTCCATCATTTGGGGGCGTATTGCTGATGTATCGTTGGATCTTTGTTGTTTAATCTTGGATAGTTGCTCTGAGGCTCACTTATCCTTGGTCTCTCTCTTTCCGCTTAATATACAGCCTCACGGTGTCGGACCTGGGTTGAAACCCTCGATGCCTGGTGAGGAGCTTCCCTTGTCTTGATATCTTTTGCCTCTGTTTTCTCTTATTTGGGCAGGTTATTATACCAATGGGGCATCTGATCACTGGCAGGGAATAGGTGTTGGAAGGCTTGGCTCTTGCTCTGACCATTTAGCTGACGTCTTAGAACTTGCCTTACTTTGTGTAGGTATTTGGTTATGGCAGATTTCCTATTGCCCTCTTCATGATTCCAATTTGCCTGTGCAACCCCAAGGTATTTGTAGCTGTCCTCAACATCAGCTATATTTCCTTCTGGTAGTTCAGCCCCTGCAGCTCTGATAATCTTGCCTCTATTTGATATCATCCGGATCCACTTATCTAGTCTGAATAACATTCTGATGTCATCGCTATAGATTCTAATAATTTTGGAACTGGTGTCCACTAGCAACCCTAGTGGTGTAGCATAGTCGATACATGCAGCAGATGTGAGACCAATTTATTCCTTTATTTATTTTTGGTATCACCACTACAGATCGATGAAGTACAACAACGATGCTACAGTAAGGAGGATCCAGGACGACAGGTCGGGGGGATAATTCATCACTGCACTCAAAGATTGGGGTCCAAACCCCAATAACAACAAGTACAGATAACATTAACACAAGGCCTGCTGACCTGAGAATTAAAATAATAACCAAGCTGGATGTCTGGAACTCGCATAGCCAGTTATCAAGACTATGTGTGAAAATACCCTCTAAAAGCCTCGTAGTGAATGTGAATGTGGTACTACTAAGTATCCCTATTGTGTATAACACTGAAACCAATAAGCTTATATAGAGTCCTGCAATGGTTTGGGTACCAACGAGTATCCAACAAGTAACTCGCTGAAATACTTTGTAATGAGAAAAAAATCTATCTGTATAAATTCATGGATACAGGCATAGGTAAAAATTAACAAATTGCGGGTAAGCAGCAGGTGAGACTAAAAATATGTTTCTTAGTTTTTCAGGAGAAGGCAGAAATAAAAAAAATAATGAGCATTATTTTATCTGAATCACTCATTTTATCAAGCCGAGTCAGTAATAATGTTTTTTTTTTTTTTTGTGAAAGACAAATGAAAAAAACTTTAACCCTGGGACATTTCAGCCTAAATTTCATTGATGCACTGCAATGTTGCAGCTCACTCCTAACTGCATGCAAGCGGAAGCTATAAAAGCAAAAACAGCGAGTGGTGTACCACAGTATGGGTAATACATTGTTGAAGGCCAAGTTAGACGTTTAGGAGAAGTGTTGTATGTCTGTGAGAACAATGTCGTCAGTGGCGTTGCTGCTTGTAAACAGTGCCGTAAAGTGTAAGCATTCGATAGCTGAAAGAAAGGTACGCCACATCGTCCCTGAGGAAATTCTTAGGAAGCTGCAGAAGCACAGCAAACAAAAAAAAACAAAAACAAAAACCAGACAAAAACCAAAAAAAAAGGCTCACAGCCCTGACTACACATTTGAAGAACTACATCATCCAAAGTGTGCTCTCAGTCATTCTTAGTTCCGCATGGGTCCAGTTTTGATAACTGGAAAATTCAGTACCAAAATTGACCCTTTAGCCATAATTATCTCTTAATCAAATATGTGCCCGCCTGGACCGTAACATTTATCATGGACTGTAATTAACCACACAGTGTCAGGGTCAGCTAGTGTCGAGTGTCTGTCTGTTAGCGTCAGTTAATATTTCCTCTCTTGTTTTGAAATCCCTATGTGTCTATTCCCCAGGTGTGTTTGATTACTCCTTCTCCCTAATGTGTCCCACCTGTGTCCAATTGTCTACCTTTACCTTGTGTATTTAACCACCGTGTTCCCTTCCTCCTGTGCCAGATTGTCTTGTCTTCTTAGTGAGCAGTCCAGCGTACATTCCTTGTGAGTCTCCTTGTGTTCAATCATTTTTCGTGTTCCGTTTACTGAGTTTGCCTAATCCTTGTCTGTACCTTTGCCTAGTTTTGAATTCCCGGTTTGACCTTGTTAATTAAAACCACTATTGATTTAGACAGCCCCCCGTGGGATTCTGTACTATTGGATCCTCAGTTTCCCGAACCTGATAGTACAATCTGGCCAGAAATGGATCCAGCAGAGTCTGATCCAGTTCGCTCAGCCCTGAAGGTGCAAGGCGCACGCCTCCATCGGCAAGAAAAGCAACTCGGCTTAGTCCGGCAAGAAATGTTTGGAGCCGCGAAGCACATCGAGTCACCGACTTTATCGGTGCAACTGAACTGTACCATCAATCGGTTGCAGATCACAGAGCAATTGCCGGTGCCTCCCAAAGGAGCCGAAGCGGCGGCTGGGTCTACTGCCTCTCCCGTAAGCTCACACTCTCTCCATCTGTCCAGCCCAGAACGCTTTACTGGTGACTCAGGAGACTGTCGTTCTTTTATTTCGCAGTACGAATTACACTTCAAATTCAACACCCCCGCTTTTCTCTCAGACTGAGTTAAATAGCATTTATAATTTCCTATTTATCTGGTCGAGCCAGATCATGGGCTACGGCTGAGTGGACCCGTAAATCAGCCATATGCTACTTGTTGTGAGAGTTCCTTAAGTCTGTCAGTCAAATATTTCAGTCCACCTCCCCGGGTAGAGAGGCGATTAGAGCTCTGGTATCAGCAAACGATCAGTAACGGATTGTCGATCGAATTTCGCACCATCGCGGCTGACAGCAGTTGGACTCAACCGGCACTAATTCACGCATTCCTGAACGGTTTATCTGAAATCCTGAAAGACCATTTGGCTCCACTGGATGTGCCAGTGGATATGGAAGCAGTGATCCATTTGGCCTCAAAGATAGATAAGAAACTTGCGGAACATCAGAGAGTAAGAAGGCAGCAAGAGCAGGTCCGATTTACTCCCGCCTCCCTGTGACAGGGACGTCTCCCCTCTCCCCAGCCACAAGCCGTCTCTCTGACTCAGCTTGACAAAGTGGAATATTCAAATGAGCCAGTAGAAGCACTGCTGATCGGCTGGACCGGTCTCACTCTCCTGGAGCAACAGCGGAGAGTGAAAGAAGGAAGGTATAGTTACTGTGCACGTTTGGGTCACTTTATCGCCTCCTGCCCGGTTTGATCTCCCGCAACTAGGGCTGCTCCTGCGCCACTGGTGAGTCCAACCAAGATACTTGGCACCACAAAACAACAGCTTACACATGTAACGCTCCAATAATGCTCCACTCCCCTAGCCTGTCAAGCCCTTATACACTCTGGGGCCGACACAAACCTGATGGACTACCAAGTCGCCAGAACACTTCAACTGTCCCAGGAACAACTCCCTCAACGCCTTTTGGCATCAGCTCTAGACGGAAGGTTATTGTGTCGTGTTACTCACCAAACATCCCCAGTAACATAAACATTCAACAACAGCCACCAAGAAAAGATCAACTTCCTCCTTTACCAATCTGCTCATCACCCCCTCGTCCTGGGCCTCCTGTGGCTGATAGACCACAACTCCACAACTATAGACTGGCCCATGGGAAGAGATTTAGATTGGGGAAACAACTGTGCGAATAACTGCTTTATAAACAAAAACTCTCCGCAGGAGGACACAGGTGGGATCGCAGACAGCTCGGATCTCGCTGGCATTCCTTTGTGCTACTGGGACCTAAAGCAGGAATTCAGTAAATCCCAAACTTCTTCGTTTTCCCTCCCAGACCATAGACCTGCTTCTCGGGGCTCCCATCCCATAGGGAAGACTGTACTCCCTGTCCGCCTCTGAGTGCAAAGTCATGGAAGAATACATCACCTCATCCCTGCAGTCAGGTATAATCCGACACACCTCCTCTCCTGCAGGAGCCGGGTTCTTTTTTGTTGAGAAGAAAGATAAAACCGTCCGTCCCTCCATTGACAACACCAAATTGTGTTTGGTGTAGAGATAGGAGTGTCTGATATTGAGAAAACATACCAGCGGCTGGTGGCTAGCCTGAAGGACAGCACAGAAGCACTAATCATGGCAGCACAGGAACAGGCCCTGAACACAAAATTGATAGAAGCCTAGGTGTACCACACCAAACAGGACTCCACATGAAGACTGTGCAAAGATGCACAACACAGTATGTAACAGGGGGTTGCAAGATGCGGGCAGATACAGCATATGTGGCATGCCATAATCAAGTGGCTGGCATACAGGAACATCTGATCCTTGAAGTCCCATGATCAAAATGGATCATGCTTCCAAAGGTGATTTGAGAAACACCAAGCTAAGATGATGTGGAAGTTACAGATCCAAATTGATAGGATGATGGTGGCTAATCAACCAGTAGTGGTAGTTGATAAATAGAGGACCAACAGATGTGAAGCAATCAGTGGTGCCAGTGGTTGTCAGAGCGCCGAGACTGTCAAGAACAGCACAATCCTAAGAGAAGATTGCCATGAATTTTTCATAATTCATCGTCTGGTAGATTATACCAGGCTTCTTTCAGCACTTCCCAGACTTCTTTTGATTTTGGAAGTCTTTGTTTCTTTTTCTGTCCAGGTGATCTCACACTACCCTGATAATATATACGTAGGTCTGAACTCTGTGGAGGCCAGTCCACGACTGTCAAGTGTTTTATCAGCTTTAGTTTTGAGCTTTAGCATATCTTAGCTTTTTAACAGCATTTCCAAACAAAGGATTTCTTGGTTGCTACCCTTCACCAAAGACGGATCAGGCGGATAAGAAGGGTCAACTTGGCATCTAGATGAAGGTACTAGATGTTGAGCCAGGTCCTTGTTGGACTTCTTCCACTCTTGCAAAGAAGAAACTGAGAAACTCCTCATCAGATTTGTCAAGATTTCTTGGTCCTCTACTCCTTTTTTTCCTTGACTACTCTTGATTTTTCAAACTTATATGTAACAGTTTGAATATCACAGCTTGAACATCCCGTCTGTTATCTGATTTCCCTTAGAGAGTAATTTTATCACTGTCAAATTGTGTCACTGTACCTTTGGCATTTGGAATGGAATGATTTGACTGAAAGTTGTTCAAAGATGGGTGAAACTCATTCAAAGGGGTATGTAATGCTCAAAAATTCTATATACATCTTTTAACATGTCTTTAATAAACCTGGTGTAATACACAAAATAATAAGTGCAGTAAATGTCATCTCCTCTCCCAAAAGAGTTCAAGACAAGCTAGTCACACTAATTACTTTAGTCTGCTTTATTTCTTGTTTCTTGTCATTTTCTCACCAAAGGTCAACATTTCTGTTAAACACTGAGTTTTTTTTTTTACTACCCCATCTTACTGACCTAGAAGTCAATAAGATAAAGCCTAGGCCTGGGAGATGTTTCAGGAGGACTTTGTTGATGACATTGAGGGCCTCACTGACGATTTGTCACTGACTACATCAGGTTTCGTGAGGAGAGTTGTCCGCGCCAGGAAGGTTTGCTGCTTCTCCAAAAACAAACCCATGGATCAACAGGGACATCAAGGTCCTGTTGAAGAGGAAGAAGTCTTTCATGGCTGGGGACAATGGGCTGTATGCTTATCAGGCTGGCATCGGCGTGGAGGATGCCATCATCCATCTGCTTCACAGAGCTTATACACACCTGGATAGGCCACAAAGCAGTGAGGGTCATGTTCTTTGACATCTCCACTGCTTTTGACACCGTACAGCCAGCCCGTCTGGCTGAGAAGCTCTCGGTGATGCAGGTAGACCAGGACCTGGTGGCATGGATAACAGACTACCTCACTGGCAGGCCACAGTATGTCAGGCTGCAAGGCTGCTTGTCAGATACGGTGACAAGCAGCACTGGGACACCTCAGGGAACAGTACTGACCCCGTTGGTGTTCACTCTCTACACCTCAGACTTCTGCTTCAACTCTGGGACATGCCACCTGCAGAAGTTCTCTGATGACTCCTCCATTGTTGGCTGCATTACAGACAACAAGGAGGATGAGTACTGAGACCTAATCAGGAACTTTGTGGGATGGTGTGACAGGGAACCACCTGCAGCTCAACATTGGGAAAACCAAAGAGCTGGTAGTGGACCTCCGACGCAGGAAGAGACACCCAACACCTGTCTTCATAAACAGGGAGGGGGTGGAGATGGTGGACACCTAAAAGTTCCTTGGGGTGCACCTAAATAACAAACTGGACTGGTGAAGCAACACAGAGGCCCTCTGCAGGAAAGGACAGAGCAGACTGTTATTCCTGAGGAGGCTCAGGTCCTTCAACGTGAACACCAGGTTGCTGCGGATGTTCTACCACTCTGTAGTGGCCAGTGTCATCTTCTTTGCTGCTGTGTGTTGGGGAGGTGGCATTGGCAGCGGTGGTGTAAACAAGCTGAATAAGCTTGTGAAGAAAGCCAGCTCCATTGTGGGGATGGAGCTGGACAGTGTGATGGTAGTGACTGAGAGGAGGATGAGAGGAAAGCTGAAGGCTATCATGGACAATCCCTCTCATCGTCTATTCGCCGAGCTGCGGAAACTCAGGAGCACCTTTAGCCACAGGCTCATCCAGCCACGGGCCTCAAAGCGCTTGGGGGGCTCCTTCATTCCATCTGCCATCAGACTGCACAACAGCACAGCTCCCACCCCTCCGAGCACCACCCAGCACCTCCCAACACCACCCACTCCACTGATTAAGGACTCAATTGGTACACCGCTCTAGGATAATAAACCCTGATACTGCACATGTCCAACTGTTTATATATATATAGAATTCCTCACTATTTGGTATGTAAACTTCATGATACACTCCATTTATAAAAACTAAGAAACACTGCACTTTGCACACTTTATACACAGAGGCCAGATTATACATAATACTTAGTATATTTTTAATTTTTAGTATTTTAGGTTTTTTTTTATCCCTTTGCACTGCTACTTTCACTTCTGCACTGCTGTGTCAACCTGAATTTCTACCAAGGGGGATCAATAAAGTTACATCTGATCTGATCTCTGATCTGAAATTATTTCTGAGCTGAAAGAAGCATATGAGGTGCTGTAATTCTATACAAGGAAAAAATCCAAAATTCATGTCTTGCTTTTCATGAGTTGTTTTTTTTCAGCCAGCTCAAATTTCAGTGAGGGTAAACAATAAAAATAAGTGATATGATGCTAAACTTTCTATGAAAAGTTAAATTAAGTCAAGTGGAGAATTTGGAAACAGAAAAAGGCTCTGTATGATTGAACACACTGTGAGTCTTTTAAATGTGAAGCAATCAAATTTGACAAAGATTAAAAGTTCAGTCAAGTTTACCTGATAAAGCTAAAATTCTTCTGTTTAATTCAGAGAGAGAATCAAATCAAATCAAATTTATTTATATAGCGCCAAATCATAACATAGTTACATCAAGACACTTTACATATAGAGAAGGTCTAGACCAAACTCTTTATAGAATTATTTAAAGAGACCCAACAAATCCCTCCATGAGCAAGCCCTTGGCGACGGTGGCAAGGAAAAACTTCCTTTAAGAGGCAGAAACCTCGGGCAGAACCAGGCTCGGGGGGGGCATATAAAAATATATGAGCTAAGCTAAGCTGAGCTAAGATTTTACAGAGGCAGGACATAGTGGAATATTAGATGTGGACAGAGCTACATAAAAGGGATGAAAACCAAAGGCCAGCCATAACGTCTCTTCTGGGTTCATATTCTATTTTATCCTTTCCATAAATTACAAAACATCCTAGTATTACCTATGAAAGGACTAACTGGAGGGTACTGAAATACAGTAAATACATAAGCCAAGGTAGAATCACTTCAAAGACACAATAAATAATGCTCCATCTCAAAGGCTTTTTGGAACAGTGATTAGATCTCAACCAATCTCGAAATTGTAATGGATCACTTAAAATATCTTACTTCTCTTATTTAAGTATTTGAAGATTGACAGATTTATTTCTTATCTTGATTTGTGTGATTCTCTGTGCCCCTGCATTTGTGTGTGTGTTTGTGCCGTCTTTCCTGCCTGTTTCTTACTAGCACCAAGGAGAGACACAATATCTCCCCTAAAATCCATTGAGAACTGATTATAGGCTTGTGGCATTTGTTTTAAAGTGCTCTATTGTGTCTGACGTACTCTGCCTCTATTTGTCGTATGGGCCCCTTATGCTATGATTTCACTGCATGATAGGGCTCAGTAGTAGTAATAGTAATTGTCTCTGGTTTTTACATTGTCAATAGTGGTGAATAGTACCATTATATTCTGTGGTGTCACTGTGGTCGACGTTCCAAATAGGTGTAAAAGATAACACAGATAGAGATAACTACACAACCAAGGCCTACACAACCATGCTGTGGGCAGCAAAGGAAGAGCTGATGTTTGATGAATTATCAACGACATACTGTTGAACTGTGAATGTCCATTAACTTTTGCAACATTATTTCCAGGTTCATCTTTGATCTACTGTACTTACTTATTTAATTTTAAAAAATGCAGTTTTGTAATGCTGTGCATGATATTGACAGAGCATGATAAACCTCTTCTTCACATTAATTTCAAATTATTTTAGTTAGCCATTGGAGCCATTTAACTCGCAACCTGTCTGAACAATTGAGTTGTTGTTTGGAATGACAAATCAAGAACTACTGAAAAAAAACCTTGAATTGACAGAATATTTTAAGACTGCCAATTCTTCATCAAGTAGATAAGGGCATGATGATTCACAGAAGCTGGACTGCCAGATAGCTAATGACAGTGCATTTGAAAGAGCACTCCAACCACCAACTAGTGCCCTGGGAGTTAGTCATGATGTACCAATCTCTACTAACTTCCTATGATGGCCTCACTTGCCTCTGCTGCAGAGAGAGCACATGTGGATGCAAATAATGACACCTATAGCTCAGATGCTGCGTCCTGGGATAAAATTGAACATATGAAGCTGTATTGCATTAAAATGGGGCCTGACACTGGGGTGGATGTAGCTGCCTCAGAACTTAATTTTACCAGCCTCATTAAGGATTTCACCTGGAAGCCAAGGAAGAAACCTCTGTAAAGGTAAAGCATTTATGATTGATTGTACTGCTGTTATTACCTATGTCTGTTGTATTATATGGCATTGTTTTATTGTGATTGCCCAACATCTTAATTTTGCTTCTTTGAGTATGTAGTCTTTTTGCTTCAGCAAAACAAGGTGGTCTGTACTACTGCAGATATCGTGCCTTGGTTTAGAAAGCTATTATCAGCTGCAGATGCAATTAAAATGTCTTTTTTTCCTGTAACATTTCTGTTTGGGCTGCTATAGTAAAAGTGTATATATATGCCAATGTGCCATGTGATAGCACACTTTTACACACATAAAATACATTTTCCTTGGAGACTAAAATGTTGAGTAAGGGGGGCCTACAAAACAAATAGCCTAGGGGCCCACGACCATTTTCAGTGCATTTATAATGAGATGTGGGGAGTACCAAAATAATCCAAAGTAATTTTTTTTGGCCTGCAGTTGAAGTTGATATTTATTTATTTAAGATTCAGTCAATATTTCAAGTTAAAACATTCCAAAAATGAACTAATACTACTGACATAATAAAGTACTATTTCTATGCCCAAAATATCTATGTACTGTATTTTAGAAATAGCAGCTAGAATTAGTGTTCTAATCAACTAGCTGTACCCTGTCTTTTCTTGTAACACCAATTGTGCCTCAAGGTGATAGTGATACTGAGTCACTGTAGCAACATGAGAGATTAAAGAAGAGCTGTGCCGAGGACTTTTCAATCCTGTAAAAGTTACATCTCCTAGTTGTCACGTAAATATAAACTAAATTACCTTTATCACCTTCCCAAAGTGACTATTTTCATCGACAAAGATAAATGCCAACGTAAGAATAATTAAAAAGCAAGTACTGGTGTGGCTTTCCAGCACTCTAGACAGCTCTTGGCAAGGAAAAACATGTGATTGGATGCGGAAGTTGCAACATTTCTTTTAGACCTCTAAGTATCATCTAAATTTGGCTCTTCATTGAAACAATTCTTGTGTGCAAATGCCTCACATGAAATGAAACAGCAGTGCTATTTTGATCAGTTGTCAACTGTGATTAAATTTTCCATATTCTTTGAAGTTTGAGGACATTGTATCATTTATACTGTTGTATACTGTGTGTAGAATATCAGGGGTGAAAGGAAGGGGTAAAACACTGCACTCTTGTGGTTTAGAGCATGTGACTGGTTATTACACATTGCACATTCAGCCACATTCACCACTGAAGTTTCATATTCAAAGATGAATGATTCAGCAATGAAAGTAAAGGAGAAAATGGATGGAAAAAGGATTGTGGATTCTATAATATATGACTGACAGTAAGAAACACAAATTCACAAATCAAAAAAAAAAGAAAGAAAAATCTGCATCAAAATTGGTGGAATTAAAGAATACCTCCTGTTGTTTTGCCCCCTTTTTTTCTTTGTACGATTCTTGCTTACCAGTAGGTGGAGCTTGTCTCCTTTGGCTTGAGAGAAAGAGATGGAGATGATTAAAACCAGTGAAAGACAGCAAGAGAGACAGAGAGAGAGAGAGAGAGATGTAGAGAAGGAGAGGGAGGGATGGAGTGAGATTGAGAGGGAAGAGAGCAAGCATCAGCACTCCACACTTTAAAAAGGGCAGATGGTAACCGCGGGTAACTGAGGAGCAAACCACTCTGTTGGCCATAGAGCAAGAGATCATCAGAGAGAGGGAAGTGGAGGGAGGGAGGCAGCCAACACATGCAGTGCAGCAAAGGAGAAGAGCATCTGAAAGGAAGCTGCTCGCTGGCTCTGACAGAGGGAGAAGAATGAGTAGTTCTCCTCATTTAACAAGCAGGTAGACACCGAAACAAGAGAAAGCGAGAAACAAAGACAGAGACAGGAGATGGGAAGATCGTGAGAAGAGGGAAGAGGGGAAAAAGTATCCCTCCTCTCCACCTTTAGAGACACAGAGACAAAGAGGCAGGCAAAAGAAAAGGATGTTGGGGTGAGAAAGAGGAGGCTGTGGATGGAAGATAAGGAACTATGTGGCTATTCAATTAGAGGCTGAGATTTCAGTGAGCGAGAATGACAAGGAAAGATTGATGAATGAAAGATGGGAGCAAAAGGCTTAGAATTATTATAACAAAGACAGTGGAATCTAGAGGGAATTTAGAAATGAATCAAAAGAGAGAGCAAACAATGGGAAGAAAAGGCAAATATTTACAAAGGGACAAATGCTGAAGAGAAGATGAGCAGAAAGTCAGAGTTACTGGCAGAAAATTATAGAAAAGAGAGAATTAATCAGAGCAGCAGGGGGGGAAATGGTGCTTATCCTTTCCTTCTTGTCATTCCTTCTCTACTTTGTAAAGTAGGAGAACTGAAAAGAGGAGAGCAGGGGAAAATTGAGGAGGCAGATGAAGCAGGACAAGCACATGCAGAAGGAGGCGGGAAATGAGGAGATTAGGAAGCTGTTTTTTGGACTTTTTCCTCAGATAGCTTGATAGTTAAGTCTATGAAAACCAGTCAAATCCAATGGCGTGTTACTACATTGTGATCAGTTCCACCCACCTGCGTGATGGACAGCTGAGAAACATCAAGGGGGTGTTCAGAGGACCAATAGGAACAAACGGCCAAAGAAACACGGTAAGGCCTTGAGTTTGATGCTTACTGGGCTTTAAATCAGCTCCCTATTAGTTGTGGGACAGAAGAAATGGCTATTAGAGTGTTTTTATTTCCAAAAGAAAGTTTAAACATCTGGTGCCCACATTGATGAACTACAGCTTTTCAGACTTTTTAAGACTGATTTCAGCTGTAACTGATATAAAGCCATACAATCCAGAGTGAATGTTGTCTTTTTCCAAATTAACAAAAATAAAACCAAAGTATTTACTTTTAAATCAGTACTCCCTCCAACTTGAATGTCAGCTCCTTAATTATTGTCTTTGCCAAGTTAATTAATTGCTGCTTACATTAGGTTAATTGACTTGCTAATGGAAGTAGAATGATCACAGTTCCTACAGTTTTCAAAGACAGATATCAGATGAGACGTTAAGAGGTTGTGTGGGGCCAGTGTAGTAGGCTCATCACAGAGCAGCTCGTTTTACAAAGAAAAAACATCACAAAAAGACGAAACTAAAGGCACTTTAATTATTAAAAATACAGTTAACAAAATAAGGGGTTATATTGTTACCATTTTTACAGAGGCTGCCATGTCTTTTTGTGATATCACTGTCACACCATATGTCACTTTCTTGTGTGTCAATAGTTCCTCTATAAATCATAAATTAGGGTGACATGGCATGGTGGCATGGTGGCATGATAGGGCTATAAGTCTCAGAGTGACTGTCCTGGCCTTATTGAGCCTGTAATTAACTAGAAGGCACACAATAGAGGGAGCCTCCAGCAGCACCCGGAAGTTCAGCAACATTAATGGTTTGTGCTGCTACAAGTTGATTTGCTAGATTTCGTTACTAGCTCATTTCTGTTTGCAGTTATAGCCCACCATCACATACTGATATTTTTTCCTAGCCCTTCATGCAGACAGGCTACCTTAAACACTCAGCCCTCCCAGATGTTCAACAGATTCGTTGGCATTTGTGGGAGTGATGCATCAGTCTTGGCCTGATGCAAAAAGTCTAACAAGTCTATGTACATTGCACCATGTTATCTGTTCACGTTGTCTGTAACCCAGTCACCATAGTATTGTAGCCCGTCTACCCACCTATATGTAGAATTACATATTACATTTACTTTCCTGTTAGGTTAAGAGTTCAGTGAAACAACATACTCAATAACTCCTAAGCCGGCAAAAAAAAATAAAATAAAACCGTTGCAGGTCTGATTCAGTGCGTGTCATATTTGGGACCAAAACTCAATAGCCCTTCAAAGTACAAAGTAACGCAATACCTTGATCCAGGGTTATATCCGCCACAGACGATGGGTAACCGAATAAGTAGGAGGCCATATTCCCTGAGTCAGTTGATTATCCAACGCTGCCAGATGAACTCTGCAGCATCCAGAATGGTTCAGAGCACTATCTGGTTAAAGTTTCTTGTTTCCCATTTTTGGAAAATGATCCACACAAAGCCGTGTGTCAAGCTTGGTTAGCTAGCTACAGCTACAACTAGTCCATTCACCATACCAATTAACCACTCATTTAATTAACGAGCGGCAGACTGCGACAACTTCGGGTAGGAGTTATCTGTTATTTACACACTTCAGCAGATTATCTATCTCACAAGCCAATACCTACGGAAAAAACACGTTTTCCTGTAAAACGTAAGACATAAAAATGAAACGTTATTTGTTCCTCCCTGAGCTCTTCTCCTTCTACACATGCTCTACGTTCATGCCCGCACACGTCACTCAAATAACCAGCAAACACATGTGACTTCTCTGGGAAAACTTTATAAATAACAGCTTTTTCGAAAAAACAGAAATAACATACGCTCATAGCTTTTTAACATTCCTCCTCACATTTGTAGTATTTTTACCCTTTTGACTGACTCTTACATTTTATAACACAATGACAAATGTGTTGGGGCACAAGTATATTGACAGTGTGTCTGTTCCCACAGACCACCATTTATTTTAACAATACAAGACGACAACTAAGTGATTCAATTTTGCTACCAAATTGATAAATAATAATCATAGACAACTAATGATTATTAGAATTGCAAGATCGAATGTACATTCAATTTACTGAGGACACCCCCCTTAAAAAGGGAAAAGATCGAAGTAATCAGTTTCATGAAATCTACTAAACTGTGAATTTGGAATTATTCTTAACAATTAACTTAAAAGGGTGGCACAGTGGTGCAGTGGTTAGCACTGTCGCCTCACAGCAAGAAGGTCCTGGGTTCGATTCCGGGTCAAGATGTTTCTTTGTGGAGTTTGCATGTTCTCCCTGTGTCTGCGTGGGTTTTCTCCGGGTATTCCGGATTCCAACAACATGCAAAACTGAGGGTTAGGTTAATTGGTCACTGTAAATTGCCCGTAGGTGTGAATGGGAGTGTGGTTGTTTGTCTCTATATGTCAGCCCTGCGATGAACTGACAACTTGTCCAGGGTGTACCCCGCCTTCGCCCAAAGATGCTGAGACAGGCTCTAGCCTCCCCCCACGAATTACAAACAACATCCCCTCATCAACAGCTAAATGGAGTTCTTGACAGTGTAGAAGTTGACAAAATTCACCCTTGTGCAACATCAAACACACAACGTGTTTAGTCAAGAATGAATAGGACAGAAACATGCTGTAACAGTTTTGGAGATGGTGTAGCTGGTTGATCCCAAAAATGCACTCAAAAACATACATCCACACATGTGATGGGGATCTTCCAAAGTAAGTTTAATAAAACGCACTTAGGTTTTACAGGCCCGGTTGTACAGCCCTGTCTTCCATACATGGAAAAACACGCTACACGCACTAAAACCGTTACTAGGTTGTTGAAGGGAAAACACGTAAAAAGATGAGGATAGTCCATTAGAGATGTCCACTCAGGAATCATGTGCGCTGCTCAACTCTCCAACTGCGCACAGGTGGATGACATCATGTCCAAGCGACGCATGTCCCTTAAAGGTCCAGTCCGACTGTTACAATGCCATGCCTAATCTAGGATGTAAACCATTATATACATTTATACACAAGTAATTGCGCGTATGTGTGTGTGTGTATAACAGAGAATATAAATGGCTGCTGGGGCCGATGGATGTTAAGCAAAGGCAAAACGTCTGAACGCTGAATGAGTGCCAGACCACATGTTTCTTTGTTACTGGGGTCTCAGACCATTTCCTGGCACTCTGCATGTGTTAAGACAGTGTTGTGTATGTGTGAGGAATCTTAGATCTTAAAAAGAAGATGGTTAGTTGCACGTAAGACCCCCAAGTCTGTGTCACCTAACTAACCTTAATTTACAATTGTGGCTAATCTGCTTATCAATAACCTGACTACAGTCACAACAATTGTTCAACAATGCAACACAAAATGCTTTCAATAGCTTAATAATTAACTAAGAAATTACAACCAATATATCTCGATCAACGGCTAGTTGGAGCTCGGTAAAATTCACTCATGTGTGTTTATCCCAAATTATTTATTCAAGAATGAACAATAAAGAAAAGGAAACCCACAATGCCTAATGTAGGATGTAAAACATCATACACATTTATATACAAGGGTGTGCCTGTAAGTGTGTCTGTGTGTGTCTGTGTGCGTAAAAGAGAGATGGATGGATGTTCAACAAAGGCAAATTAGCTGAAAGTTGTTTAAGTGTCAGACCAAATGTTCCTTTGTTACTAAGGGATCAGACCATTTGCTGGTTGAGACCCTGCATTGGTCAAGACAGTATTGTGTATGTGTGACGGTTCCATGTGAGAAGGAAGACGGTTAGTTGCATGCAAGACCCTGAATCTGTGTCAGCTAACTAACCTTAATTTATAATTGTGGCTAATCCACTTATTAATAACCTGTCTACAGTCGCAAAAATACCGTTCAACAATGGAAGACAAATATTTTCATCAGTTATGCGAGTAGCCGTGCTGTGCTGAGTCGATGTGCCCAGATCAACTTTACCAGTCCTTAAAAGGGGAGAATTGATCTCCTGATGAAGTGATCCTTGTTTGACTGAGAGTCCGAGTTGAAGATCTTGCAAGCAATTCTCGTGGAGAATGCTGTTGTTGTTGTTCAATTCTGGTGCTGGAGGAAACCGGTCGCTTCTTTGCTTCTTGAAGAGTTAACAGTTGTGCTTAAGTCTTCAGTAATTCCCTTTTGGTCAGCCTGCAGGCCTGGTTGCTGCGGCTGGCTAAATTTGAGCTTGGTGAGTCCTTAGCAGGAGCTCTGTGTCTCCAACTCCGATGAGAGTAGAGAGAGAGAAGAGTTGGGCTCTGCAGCTCCAGCTCCAAGGAGAACAGAGAGAGAAGACCTGAGGTCTGTGGCTTCAGCTCTGGGGAGAGCAGAGACAGAAGATCTCTCTTGTATGCCCCTTCTTTGTCAGGGTCTGGGTTTTGTTGTAGTTTTTTTTTTGGGTTCTCTTGTGGTGTCCTCCTTCCACTCCCCCCTCCCTCTTGTGGTGTTTTTCAGCGTGTGTGGTAGGAGGCGTGGCTGGCCAACTTTCCACCTTCCCTGGTCTACAGTGGAGGCACACCTGGTTCTCATTGTCGGTAATCAACCACTCCATAAAACCCTGGTCATCACTCTACCACTTCGCCAGATAATTTCAGTCTGCTCGTATGTGCCTTGCTGTGTTTTGTTTTTGTTGCCAGTGTGTAAGCTGCCACCCCTTCGCTCTTTGCCACCCTCCCCGTGGTCAGCTGACTCCCGTCTCCTCTGCTGAGTGTTTGGAGATCTGGATCTTTTTGTATACCCCGTATCCTGCGGAATTTCCAGGGTTCATTAAACCTCTTAAACTGTTCGCCTGTGTCCGGCTCCGCTACTGTTGGTCCACAATAACTGAACGTAACATTCTTTCCAGATTTGAGGTGTTTTCCAACAAGTTGTAAAAGGTTGTAAATAGTTGGGGGCTGGGAAGATCACTTAGTTGTGGGGCCCAGCAGCAAGCAGAGAGAGAAGAGGCAGAGCCTTTCTTTGTTTGCCTGTGCCCATCCCAGATGTCTGGTGAACAATAGCAGCTCTTGGTTCCATCGGTGAAGTATTTAGCACCAAGTTGTAAAAAGTTGGGGGCTCGGAAGATCACTCAGTTGTGTTGCCCAACAAATGTATTTTAACCCATGTTTTTTTTTTTTAAAATCACCCTTTTACCTATTTATTGATGAATTTATTAATTAAAACAATTTAAACGTGCAGAAATTTACTGGGATACATGTTGTAAATATTTACTTATCTTCATGTCTTTTTGATTGAACTATCAATTACAGAATGATTGGACTCCAAAAAGCAGACAGGGTCAAGATGAAATAAAAAAATCAGAATTGTCTAATCAAAGAATAGGTCAGTACTTGGGAGGTCAAATAATATTTGAGCAAACAATCCAAAACGACTGCAACAATTCTAATCCAAAAGACAAACATGAGGTCATACACTTACAAACGGACACAAGGAACTGCTGGAATGCTAACACAAATTAAAAGACTGGGCAGGAGGCGATGAGGGTAAGATGGCTTAAATACACTAGGGGGAGGGAAAAAAAACGAGGCACAGGTGCAAACATTCACAAAGGCAGGACACTTGAAAGGAAGGCAGGGAATGCACAAACACCTACCAAAATAAGACAGGAAACAGGAATGACAAAAACTAACAAGACAAAACATGCTGACTACCAGCTCCTGACATGGACATTATAATGGAAAGGGAAATGCTGCATTTTTGCATGTAAAGACTGCATATGAAAATTTATGAACAAAAAGTCACTTTTGGGCCTACTTGCTTGATTAGTTGTAGATATTTTTGACTTGTTTTGGCCCACTTGCTGACAAAAAGAAAACAACTCGCAAGCAAGCATGTAAAATTATTGCCAGCCAGCAGGTAAATTTGAGAGCAGAGCACATTCATAACATTGTTTTTTTCCACTTAGACTACAATACTGATCTTGCGAACAGAGATAATCTACACAAGATTATTGGCAGTGCTTGTCATCAACTTCCTCTGTTATCTCTGTTTAGCAATTGTTAGCTAATGTTGTGTACAAATCCTCTGAGCACAGTGGACAGCCTAAGTACAAATGACATATAGATGCCCTTGCTGCAGCACATGGACAGACACTGTTGAGACCTTAAACCATAAATTCCTTCTCCTGCTCAGTGCAGCAAGAAATGATAGTAAAATATTTTTGCACTCTCCTCTAATGACACAGCAGACGAACAGATAGCATTGATCAGAGTTACCCCTCTTTCTAAATCAATAGAAATTATCCCATCTAGATAGCGTTACACGCGATCAATAATGCTGTGTGTGTGTGTGTGTGTGTGTGTGTGTGTGTGTGTCTGCTTGCTTCTAGTAATCTGAGCTGTGTCTTCATTACACTCTGTCTCTCTCTCTGCCTTAGAGTGCATTTGTTTGTGTGCATATGTGCATATGTACGTTTGTGTCCATACATGTAAGAAGTTGTATGTTGTGGGGAGGCTGAAGGTCTGTCAAGATGAGGTGTAATGACACTGTCCAGATCCAATCTGGGACCACTCGTGGGAAAATGAATTGGCCTTACACATAATAAGCTGTCTATCCCTGATATGTGTTTCTGCCTGCTTGCTCAGTTGTCTATTTCTTTGAGTGTGTTTGTGTGTGGGTAAAAGCCATAATTTCTGTAGAAAACTAATCTTTTGACGGGTTTGCACAGATATAAGACTGTATTTATGAAAGGAGCAGTATGAAATGCAACATGATTAGTTGTGTTGCATCCTGAAAAAGCAATTTTATTTCCTGCCGTCTGGTTAATTGTGATCAATTTTGCAAATCAGATGCCGTCTTAAATCCTCAAATTCTCTTCATTGACTTTGTCGCTCTTTCACTGCTGTCTCTTGACCCTATGCCTGGAACCAGACCAGTTTTAGCAAAATTATCCAGATGATATTGTTTTATTGTTTCCATTTCACCGTTAAACAGTAGTAGGAAAACTGATTAAACTGATTAAACAAGATGTTCATTTTGCTGTATGAGACATTTGAGATGTTTTTGTATCTGCTTTTTGCTTTTCTATGCCATGACTATTGGCTGTCTCTATTCAAACATTTTGCGTATTTACTCATGGTATATGTTATAATGAATCCAAGCTGAACACAGGAGCCGTTCTCCATGAAGGAGCCTTCTTCAAACATCTTAAGCCATGTGGGCTGGGTATCCTGTACGCGCTAGCTACATAAGTAGTGTGACATCCCACAAACGCGATATAGTGTATCCTGATGAAGA
Source organism: Mola mola (assembly GCA_001698575.1). Classification (NCBI taxonomy): domain Eukaryota; kingdom Metazoa; phylum Chordata; class Actinopteri; order Tetraodontiformes; family Molidae; genus Mola; species Mola mola. The sequence goes on from KV751325.1 coordinate 1,272,707, forward strand.
AACTGTAACAACTAAAAAACAATGGAGGACATCCAGTATTTCGTGTTGTTTCTTGTTGGCATATGACTGTTATCATCAAAGTAGACAGGTTAAATGCCCTGAGGAGAAAGACAGCCTAACCGTCAGAGGGATGTGACAATTCTATAAACCAATCAACGGACTGCAGTGGGTCTACCCCGCTCTTTATGGCACGGTTTAGCTTTGGTTGGTACTCCAAGCAAAGAGTGACAAAACTGGCATGATGTAGTTCACTTTTTAAGGGTACCATTCATAGCTTTTTACAAAGGAAATGCAAAAAAAATTTACCATACCGAACCCAACTGAACAGTACTGATTTGTGGGAACGGGGCTTTAGAGCCAGATTTTATCCCATAGGGGAGGATAGGAAGATTTTTGACATTTAAGAGATAGGTTTACAGTTGAGGAGAGCTATCCGCAGAGTCAGTGTGCCAAATCTACATTCAAGTATCTTTCGGTCAACTTGACCAACCTCTTGGTTTTATTTCCTTAGTCATCTTGCTCTGTCACTGCTACTTGAATGTCACCTGCATTTTCGGTCACTGCTATTTACAGTTTTCCTTTATTTACCATACTTCTCACCACACACCCCCATGCAGTGTTGAATGTAATTGAACTAACATCGAGATGCCACACTAAAGACAATATTAATTCACAATAGACACAGATTTGCATGCAGAGTTGGACTGTGTTTCTATTTCTGTCTGGTTCTTTGTGAGTCTGCTGTGCTTTAGAGCCTTCTTGTGTATAAATTAAAGGTTTGGGATGCTTCTCCAGAAGGGTTTGTTAGCTCTCACTATTACATGGCTTGCATCTGAGTATATGTGTTGTGCATTGCTGAGTGTGTGTGTGTTTTGAGAGGGACAGTGATAACACTTTTCTTGCAGAAATCTATCAGTGCCAACAGGATTGCTCCCCCAACCCCACCTTGCTTTTTCCTGTGTTTCATTTCGGTTTCTATCTCCCCGGCCTAGTCTCGCTCTATTCACGGTTCCCCCTCCTTTTTACCCCCCATTTCTCTACCTCCGACTCTTCTTTCCACTGCTGTCTCTTCCTAAGGTCTCCCCAAACAGAGCACCGTCAGGGTCCACTAGTGTAAAGTGTCTGTCTGTTGGGGTAAGTCAGTGTTTCCCCTCTTGTTTTGAAATCCTTATGTGTCTATTCCCCACTTCCTGTCTAGTCTTGTCCCCCAGGTTTGTTTGATTATTCCCTCTCCCTAATGTGTCCCACCTGTGTCCAATTGTCTACCTCTCCCTCGTGTATTTAATCCCCGTGTTCCCTTCCTCCTGTGCCAGATTGTCTTGTCTTTCTAGGGAGCATTCCAGCGTATATTCCTTGTAAGTCTCTTGTGTCCGATCTGTATTCCGTGTTCCGATTACCGAGTTTGCCTTATCCTTATTTGTAACTTTGCATAATTTGAATTCCTGGTTTTCACCTTTATCATTAAAACGACTACCGATTAAGAAAGCTCCCTGTTTGTCTCTGCATTTTTGGATCCCCTAGACCTGATACCTGATAGTACAATCTGGCCACAAATGGATCCAACAGAGTCTGACCTAGTTCGCTCAGCCCTGAAGGTGCAAGGCGCACGCCTTCGGAGACAAGAAGAGCAACTCGACTTAGTCCGGCAAGATTTGTTTGAAGCCGCGAAGCACAACGAGTCGGCGTGCGCGACTTTATTGGCTCAATTGAATTTTATCATCGATCAATTGCCGGCGTTCCCCGAGGGAGCAGAAGCGGCGGCTGAATCTCCTGTCTATCCCATAAGCTCACACTCTCTCCATCTGTCCAGCCCAGAATTTTTCTGGTGACTCTGGAGATTGTCGTTCGTTTATTTCACAGTGCGAATTACACTTTAAATTCAATGCCCCCGCTTTTCTTTCTGATCGATGTAAAATAGCATTCATAATTTCTTATTTATCCGGTCGAGCCAGGTCATGGGCTATGGCTGAGTGGACCCGTAAACCTGCCATATGCAACTCATTGTCAGAATTCCTTAAGTCGTTTATTCAAATTTTTCAGTCCACCTCCCCCGGCTAGAGAAGCGATTAGAGCTCTGGTATCATTAAGGCAAGGCAAACGTTAAGCAATGGATTACGCAATCGAATTCCGCACCATCGTGGCGGACAGCGCCTTGAATCAACCGGCATTAATTGATGCGTTCCTGAACGGCTTATCCGAAATCCTGAAGGACCATTTGGCTCCGCTGGATGTGCCAACGGATCTGGAGACAGTGATCCATTTGGCCTCAAAGATAGATAAAAGATTCGCGGAACATCAGAGACTCTGAACACGGCAAGAGCCGGTCCGATTTACTCCCGCCTCCCTGCTACGGGTACGTTTCCCCGCTCCCCAGCCGCAAGCCATCTTCCCGATCCGATCCGACAAGGTGTAATATACAAATGAGCCAGTAGAAGCGATGCAGATCGGCTGGATACGTCTCACTCCCCTGGAGCAACAGCGGACCCTAACCTTCAATGACGGCCATCAAGAAAAGATCAACTTCCTCCTTTATCAATCTGCTCATCACCCCCTCGTCTTGGGCCTCCCGTGGCTGATAGATCACAACCCCCACATAGACTGGACCATGGGAAGAGTTTTATGTTGGGGAGACAACTGTGTGAATAACTGTTTTAAGAACAAGAACTCTCTGCAGGAGGACAAATGCTAGTTGGATTTAAAACAGGTATTCAACAAATCCCAAGCTTTTTCCCTTCCTCCCCACAAACCTTATGACTGCGCCATAGACCTGCTTCCCGGGGCTCCCATCCCAAAGGGAAGACTATACTCCCTGTCCGTCTCTGAGCGCAAAGTCATGGAGGAATACATCACCTCATCCTTGCAGTCAGGTATCATCCGACACTCCTCCTCTCCTGTAGGAGCCAAGTTCTTTTTCGTTGAAAAGAAAGATAAAACCCTTCGTCCGTGCATCGAATTACACCAAGTTAAATGACATAGCCATTAAGAACCGTTACCCCCTCCCCCTAATTTCCACTGCGTTCGATTGCTTACAGGGGGGCAAAGGTTGTGAAAAGGCAGTGTTTCTCCTCTTGTTTTGAAATCCCTATGTGTCTATTCCCCACTTCCTGTCTACTCTTGTCCCCCAGGTCTGTCTGATTGTTCCCTCTCCCTAATGTGTCCCACCTACGTCCAATTGTCTACCTCTCCCTCATGTATTTAACCCCCGTGTTCCCTTCCTCCTGTGCCAGATTGTCTTGTCTTCCCCGTGAGCATTCCAGCATTTAATCCTTGTGAGTCTCTTTGGGTTCGATCTATATTCCGTGTTTCGATTACCGATTTTACCTTATCCTTAATCTGTACTTTCGCATAATTTGATTTCCTGGTTTTGACTATTGTTAATAAAACGACTATCGATTCACAACACTCCCTGTTGTCTCTGCATTATTGGTTCCCCCAGATCTGGTACCTGATACAAGCGTGTTGCAGAGAAGTGACAATTCTGTTGACCAATTAACTTATTCCAGTCAGTCTAGCATCCCTCTTCATGTTACCTGAAAACTTTGGTTGGTACCCCAAGCAAAGGGTGATGAAACTGCCTTTTAAGGATACCGTCCACAAATTTTGACAATGGAAATGCAAAAAAATGCATACTGTACCAAACTGCACTTCTTGGTGGTCAACATGGCAGACATTTTGTCTGTCTCATTCAGTTACCTCTACATCTTAAAACAAATTTGTGCTATTGATGTTTTTTAAAGAAAAATGTTCCGCCCAACAGTGATTAGCATTCTAAATTATTCCTTATGAAGATGCACAATGTACCCTTTAACATCACCATCTGAGACACTATTCTTTGAATGATGTGCAATGGGGGCGGCACAGTGGTGCAGTGGTTAGCACTGTCGCCTCACAGCAAGAAGGTCCTGCGTTCGATTCCGGGTCAGGATGTTTCTGTGTGGAGTTTGCATGTTCTCCCTTTGCCTGCGTGGGTTCTCTCCGGCCTCTCCGGCTTCCTCCCACATTCCAAAAACATACAAAACTGGGGGTAGTTTAATTGGTCACTCTAAATTGTCCGTAGGTGTGAATGTGAGTGTGGATGGTTGTTTGTCTCTATATGTCAGCCCTGCGATGAACTGGCGACTTGTCCAGGGTGTACCCTGCCTTCGCCCCAAGATGCTGAGATAGGCTCCAGCCCCCCCCGCGACCCCTAATGGAATAAGCGGTAGAAAATGGATGGATGGATGGATGTGCAATGGTTGTTTCAGTAACTGTGACAAATTTGCAAAGGCTTCCTGCATGTCCAATCCTGACGCACAAAAACTCTGTGTATGTTGGGTTACATTCAGGTACAAAACTTCCTTTGTTAGATTAAGGAAATGACTGGTGACACTCTGGTCTCCTGGGTGATAGTCGTGTGTATGACCTTCTAGTCTAACCCACTCTCTTCTTCTTACTTCCTTACTTTGGCAACTACAAAGCACTATGTCCTCTGTTAAAATCGTCTGACACTGATGTTGACAGCTTTATATTGCAGATACAGTAAAACCCTTGTGCAAGACAAAATATCAATGTATGTTGAGTTGGAATAAGAATTAACTGGTTCCAACAGGATTGGCGTTATTCTCAGTTATGTGTACATGCACTAACCTGGAAATGTGTGTATGGGGGGGTCTGTTTATCGTGCGGATGTGGGGTGTTTCGTTTCGTTTCGTTTCGTTTCGTTTTCTGCCGCTTATCCGGGTCCGGGTCGCGGGGGCAACAGCCTGAGCAGGGAGATCCAGACGCTCCTCTCCCCAGCCACTTCCACCAACTCCTCTGGGGGGACACCGAGACGTTCCCAAGCCAGCCAAGAGATATTATCTCTCCAGCGTGTCCTTGGTCTGCCCCGGGGTCTCCCCCCGGATGGGCATGCCCGAAACACCTCCCCAGGGAGACGTCCAGGAGGCATCCTGACCAGATGCCCGAACCACCTCAACTGGCTCCTCTCAACGCGGAGGAGCAGTGGCTCTACTCTGAGCTCCTCCCGGATGTCCGAGCTCCTCACCCTATCTCTGCTGAGCCCAGCCACCCTGCGAAGGACGTTCATTTCGGCTGCTTGTATTCGCGATCTCATTCTTTCGGTCACTACCCAGCGCTCATGACCATAGGTCAGAGTTGGGACGTAGATTGACCTGTAAATTGAAAGCTTTGCCTTCTGGCTCAGCTCTCTCTTCACCACAACAGACCGCTTCAGCGTCCGCATCACTGCCGACGCTGCTCCAATCCGTCTGTCAATCTCCCGCTCCATTTTCCCCTCACTCGTGAACAAGACCCCGAGATACTTGAACTCCTCCACTTGGGGAACCCCGACCCAGAGTGGGCAATCCACCCTTTTCCGGCTAAGAAACATGGCCTCAGATTTAGAGGTGCTTATTCTCATCCCCGCCGCTTGACACTCAGCTGCAAACCATCCCAGTGAGAGCTGGAGGTCACTGTTCGATGAGGCCAACAGGACCACGTCATCTGCAAATAGCAGAGACGGAATCCGCAGGCCACCGAACCCGACTCCCTCCGCCGCTTGGCTGCGCCTAGAAATTCTGTCCATAAAAATTATGAACAGAACCGGTGACAAAGGACAGCCTTGGCGGAGACCAACCCTGACTGGGAACGGGTCTGACTTACTGCCGGCAATGCGAACCAAGCTCTGACTCCGACAATACAGAGATTGAATAGCCCGTAACAAAAGGCCATCTACCCCATACTCCCGGAGCACCCCCCACAGGATACCTTGGGGGACACGGTCATAAGCCTTCTCCAGATCCACAAAACACATGTGGACTGGTTGGGCAAACTCCCATGCCCCCTCCAGTACCCTCGTGAGGGTATAGGGCTGGTCCAGTGTTCCACGGCCAGGATGAAAACCACATTGCTCCTCTTGAATCCGAGGTTCCACTAGCAGCCGCACTCTCCTCTCCAGCCCCCTGGAGTAGACCTTCCCAGGGAGGCTGAGGAGTGTGATTCCCCGGTAGTTGGAACACACCCTCTGCTCCCCCTTCTTGAAAAGGGGGACAACCACACCTCTCTGCCACTCCAAAGGCACAGTCCCCGATGTCCACGCAATGTTGCAGAGGCGTGTCAACCATGACAGCCCTACAACATCCAGAGCCTTCAGGAGCTCGGGACGGATCTCATCAACCCCCGGGGCGCTGCCGCTGCGGAGTTGTTTGACAGCCCCGACGACCTCGACCCCAGCGATGGGAGAGTCCAGCCCAAAGTCCTCCGGCTCTGCCTCCTCTTCGGAATGCGTGTTGGTGGGATTGAGGAGATCTTCGAAGTATTCCTTCCACCGCCGAACTATAGACTCAGTTGAGGTCAGCAACTCCCCTCCCACACCGAAGACCGTGTGGACGGGGTTTCGCTTTCCCCTCCTGAGCCGCTGAACAGTTTGCCAGAATTTCTTCGGCGCCGACTTGAAGTCTTGTTCCATGGCCTCACCAAACTCCTCCCACACCCGGGTTTTTGCCTCAGTGACCACCCGAGTCGCAGATCGCTTGGCCTGCCGGTAGCTGTATTTTGGTGAAGCCCAGCACAACCCTGCTTATCTGCAGATATTTCAAAAAGAAAAGCTCAGCTTTATATAAATGTCGTCTGATGTTGCAAGTGACAACCAAGAGATAGCCAATTGTATACTTTTAGTTAAGATTCAGTAATTTAACAATTATATAAAATTGCATAATAAGTTACTGGCAGGAAAAATGACTAGAATGTTATTTTGATTTACAACAATTACTGTAGTTGTAGTAGAGTACAGTAGTCCAATTTTCCCTAAATACAATAATTCTGTGTGAATGATGTAGGAGTGTCACCAGAAAAAAAGATAAGAAATTAGAAAATATGAAAGCAATCCCTACTGCAGGGATCAATACGCAAACAGTATCATGGAACTGAGAAATTATCAAGAAATAAAATGACCAAATAATACTTAGATAGACGAATGAGCATGACTTCCACACCATAAGATTTTACAATGAGTACAAAATCTGAACTCACAATCAATCTGGCCAGTATCCGGCCAGTGTGGGAACCTGCAGCAATGCATACATATGCACAACAAATACACTATGGAGTTTAACCCATATGGTCTCACAAGGCTGATACACATATTTCCAAAGCAAAGTCAGTAGCATATATATATTTTGAAGTTTGTTTTTTTTTTTAAATTAGAGCTGATTTTAGTAAAATGTTTTCTATTAATGGGATAATTGTGAGAGTAATACAAATTTGAAAAATCAGTGTAAGTTGAATTATTTCAATTTGTTTTGTCCATCTGTCAAATAACTCAAATATTCACTTTACTAATACAGAAAGCAAACCAAAAATGGCAAATTCTATTGCCACAATTACAAATGCTATAGAATTTAATTCTCATTCTTGAGGAAAAACGTCTGAAGCAACATCTTAAGTTTAAAACCTGACATGACTATTTATTTGACTGTATATGTATTTTATATTAATATACTTTATTAACTCTAAACCTGGCAAAGTAAGCAAAGAGGGGCACACGTAAATGCTCCTTTTTCCAGCAGAGATGTTATATGAACTATATAACTACCTATATATTATTATTTATTATTTCATTGCAAGAAATGTACACTCTTCCATTCAAGCATGCTTCTCCTTCATAGAATATAAAAGAAAACTGGAAAGAGAATTGGGAAAAGCCTATGCAATTTACCCAAAACGTGCACTGTCGATTCTTTACTGACCTCTTTACTTCTTCATTTTCCGCTATATTTTCCCTCCCTATCTCCTGCTCTCTGTCTTCCACTCCTATTTTCTTTCTTAAGTCCAGCTGCCATATCAGACAGGGTAATTAAAGTTACACATAATGAGAGAGCAGGGAATGAGGAGGAGGAGGAAAGGGGAGAGTCAGAGGGAGAGATGGAAAAGAAAGGAGTTATGGTTTGGACATTATTATCAAATTAAATTATTCTATGGAAATGCAACAGATTCCCTCTTTGCAAACCTTCACAAAGCTTGATTCTCTCTTGTTTGTATGTTATGGCAAAGAGCAAGTGTGCCTTTGCCTGTCCTTGTTGTTGTTTTTTTCCCCCTTGGTTTCCTTTGGCTGGCTGTTCACATTCATATCTGAATTTGATTATAATTATTCACCACGTTATCATAAAGTCCTTACTGGCAACAGTAATTAAAATACTGTGTTGGGCCCCACAACTGAAGGAAATTGTTTAACATCCATCAGCCTCAGCAGCCATGGATTCTTTCTTTTACACACACACACACACACACACACACACACACACGCACACACACACGCACACACACACACACACACACACACACACACATGCACGCACATCCTTGTATATAAATGTAAATAATGGTTTACAACCTAGATTAGACATTGTGTGTTTCTCTCTTTTTCATTCTTGAATAAATGCTTTTGGATAAACATGCTGCGTTTAATGTTGATCAAGAGTGAATTTTGCCAACCTCTACACTGTCACTGAACTCCAGATAGCTGTTGATGAGGGAATGTTGGTTGTAATGACTAATTTAATTACTAAGCAAAATTCTAGATTCAAAGTTTAATAGAAAGTTTTCATGAAACTGATTAGTTAAATTGGCCAACTTTTCCCTCTTTAAGGGCATTGCCCCGAGGTAATCTAAGGTAAATTAGATCTTACTATGCTAATAATCATTAGTTATCTATGATAATTATCAATTCATTTTGGTAGCCAAATTCAACCACTTAATTGTCGTCTTTTAATGTAAATGGTGGTCTGTGCCACAATGTCAATATACCTGACCCTGACAACTGTTACATGTTTTATTTTTTATCCATGCGAAAAATATGTGCATCATCCCTCTATTGAATCACATACCTGAAATAATGACTATAAAATATCTTTTCCCTGTTTGGCTATTCAGTTAACTGTCAGGATTTCTAATAATGCATCTCAAAAAGATTTTGATAGAATTGATACATTTTTCAACACTTATTGAAGAGAGTGAACACTTAATATACTCCAGACTCATCATATCTAAACTGAAGTGTTTCAAGCATTTTACTATTTTAATTTATTAAAAATAACAATAATATTAATTCCTTTATTTATAATGCACCTAAGTGCTTTGACATTATGACAAAGAGCATACATTAAAACAAAGGCAGAATAATCCAAACAATACAGACAATTAAACCCATCAGAATCTACACTTGAAACCCCAGCAACCCAAGCAACATGAGAATCCAATACAATAAAATGAGACCAAGAAGACCAGAAGAAAGATATAGAATGATGTAAGCAATTAAAAAAGAACAATAATAAACTGGTGATGTTAGCACTACTGTCAGGGTCTGCTAGTGTCATGTGTCTGTTGTTAGGGTCTTGTCAGTGTTTCCAGTCTTATGTTGAAGTTTTGCTTGTGTCTTATTCCCCATGTCCTGGCTAGTCTTGTCCCTCAGGTGTGTTTTATTATTCCCTCTCCCTAATGTGTCCCACCTATGTCCTATTGTCTACCTCTCCCTCGTGTATTTAAGCCCCGTGTTCCCTTCCTCCTGTGCCAGATTGTCTTGTCTTCGTAGCGAGCAGTCCAGCGTATGTTCCATGTAAGTCTCCTTGTGTCCAATCTGTATTCCGTGTTCCGATTACCAAGTTTGCCTTATCCTTATCTGTACCTTTGCATAATTTGAATTCCTGGTTTGACCTTCATTATTAAAACGACTACCGATTTAGAAAACCCCCTGTGCGACTCTGTACAATTGGGTCCTTGGTTTCCCAAACCTGATAGCTACACAACATAAGAAAATAGGCTGAGAAATAAAAAAAATGGGAACATTAAAAGAGTAAAAGCAGATAAAAAGGTAGAATGATAATATATAAAATAAATATGGATAGATAAATAAATAAGACTACATGGGGAAATAACAAGACTGCGTCACGTAAAAGTAAGTTAGTAAAAGTCAGTTTTAAGAAGTGACTTAAAAGATGATGCAGATTCTTATCTCCTTGGGTATGTTGCTCCAAAGTCGAAGGGCCCTTATGGCTAAAGCTTGATCACCTTTGGATTTAACTCTCAACTTTGGAACAGCCAAAATGGCTCCACCTGAGAATCTAAGACTGCAGGCTGGCCCATGAGTTGTCAAAAGTTCTGATCTATAACTTGGAGCCAGACCTATGCAAGCTTTAAACGTGATCAGTAAAATCATGAAATCTATTCTAAAACTAACTGGAAGCCAATATAAGGAAGCTAAAAACAGGTGATGTGATACTCTCTGTTAAAAATGGTGAGAAGCCTAACTGCTGCGTTTTGAACTAGTTGTAAGCGAGACAGTGATTTGTGGGTGATTATGGTAATAAGAGAGTTACAGTAATCAAGTCCGGAGACAATAAGGGCATGTGTTAGGAAAAAATGTTCAAATGAAGCACAGAGTCATCTGGAGTCAAGGCAAGACTTTTAATGAACTTGCAGCAAGGAAACAAGTCAGCATGGCGGCGCTGAGTTGTCTGAGGTCTTAAGCTAAAACATGGGTTTATGTAGAGAGAACGGTTGCTAAGGGTGGTTCCTATTCATGATAAAGGAAAATAAGTCAGATGAGCATTGTCTGCAAGGTCTCATGCTCCGTCAGCTGAGCTGGCCTTGAGGCCTGGACAGTACACTGTCTGCACGCTATGTTCTAGTACACTGAGCTCTTTTCTGTTAAGCATACGATAAGTAAACATTGTTCTGACATTTCCCTCCTGTTTATGCTTAATAAAAACATAGTAAATAGAAAATACCAATAAAACGGTTTAAAATCACATCGTCACATAACACTTAGATTTTCATTAAGTAAGTTATTTTGGAAGAGTGTTGCTTTCAAACCATGTCATCGTCTTCCACGAGTTCGTCCTCATCCAGAACCTGTTGATACGTTGTCTTAGTTATGGATGTCTCAATCAGTCTCTGTAATAGTCCATGAAGACAAGGGATGCAGCAGCCACAGGTGACTAATATGGCTGCTACCACTGAAAGAGAGATGAGTAAGGAACTGATGAGACTGCTCCATCGACCAAACCAGCTCTGCATCATCCTGGTGAAAGGGTCGTCCAAACCAGAGCCAATTCTTCAGACAGTGAGGCGAGTGCTTCTAGGGCCTTGGTGATACTACCATCTGGGGAGGTGTTATTAGGGATAAAGGTACAACAGAAAGTTCCAAACATTCTACATACACCACCTCTTTCTGCTAGCAGCATATCTAGAGCCATTCTATTCTGCAAGGCCATAAGTGAAGTTGGACCCAACTGTTCTGCAATGCCCTTGACGGCATCTCTTGTATAATTAACAAATCGCTATTGGTTGTAATAAATATAGTTAATCCAATCAACATTCTTATTTATTGTTGCCCACCAGAAAAGGAAGGATTCAAACCCGGATGCCACCTGGTTTCTAGGTTTGAACTCATCAGGGACACCTTGTGGCACTCCTGCCTACTGTCAATATGTACTCGGTTATCAAAAGAGCAACCTGGAATTGTGGATCGCTTGGCACGTTTCAGCTGTGTGGACTTTTCACCAAGCAGATGAAACTCACCTGTGGGGAACATGTGGAATGGCATGAGTAGTTGTGTAAGTGCACAGCTACCCTGCCATTGCGCTGGGAGTTTTGGCCTGAGTTTCATGTCTCCACACAATCACCAGAGGTCCGCTCTCATGGTCGTTTGGTTCACAAACCAGGAAGACGAATAGTTCCCTTCACCATGAGTCACGTTGTTGGTGGTTTGACAGTAATCGGATGGGAGTGCGAGTACCTCTGTCCCACTCCATGTCTCGATAAGCAGGTATAATTACCCTTATAAACCATCACCGAAGGTGGGACATCTGTTTTCTTAACTGGGGAGAACAACAAGGAGAGTGTTTTACAAGTTTCTTTTCTAGAACAAATGATCCATTGAACAGCTGTAAGACACATTGCAGACTTTTAGGGTCAGTTTCATCTTAAAGTTTAAACAGTGCTGTCCCTAGCTGTGGCCTGGCTTTATCGCATGCAACACAATTAGATTGTCCATTCTGTTTAGCTGTATATATCATTTATGCTAGCCATTCCTTTCAGTGTATTCTGTTTCTAAGCCTAATTTGTCATTGTATGTTAGATTTTTTTAAATATTTTATTATCTGGTTAGATACTGTCAATGGAGTTGATGGAGTGGGTGTCTGAGTATTGCTGATCCTGATGTAGTTCAAGGACCTAGTTTTAACTTCAATGAAGAAGTGTCCTATAGGAGCAGTATCTGAAATATATGCCGATATGGCAAAAAGTCTCTGATCTGACTGTCCAGGGTCCTGTAGGTTTATCAATAATTTATTGCAGTCAGTACAAGTAGTACACGGTGAACTAGATTTCTTGATTACCGTTATTCTGTTCTTTAAGTTCTGTAGGTCATCACTTCCCTGCATCTGGTAACCATAGTCTGCTCCTGTGGTCCACAAGGCCTGGGGCCAGAGTTCACAAAGTCGTCCTGACCGTGTGTTTTGGTATACCATGCATATGTATTTGTCTGCCCAAGTGAGCTTTGAGGCCCACTGTTTGTTACCACAGTTTCCGCTCACTAAACTGCAAAAGTCTACTTCTACTGTCGCTGTTTCGCCTTTGTAGACAGTTAGATTGGTAGCTTTGAAGATATTCCAATTTCCTGGGTCAGAGGCTTGGTTTTTCAGCTGTATGGTCTCTTGGTTGTAATATCTCTGGTTCCTATGCAGCTCTGAGTTCGTGTGGATCATAGGTCTTAATTCGATAAGACTTGTGTTTTGGCTGACTTCTTCTCTCGTAGTCTGACATTCGTACCATAAAATTGGGAGAACGATGATAAGCGCAAATGTTAGTAAAATACAGGTTGTTCCACGTATCCCGCAAAGGCCTGGGTATCTAAAAGGGTGCCATGGTCTATTTCTCTCCATTGCTATTGAGACAAGTTGTTAAACAGTAGGTAGGTTAATAACAAGATAATGCTTATTATTGTTCCTGCCGTAATAATTATTGAATCTCGACGTTAGGCCTAACTCCAGGCTAGTAATGCTCTTTCTCCTGGGGTTTCACAAATTGGGATGTGGTCTCTTTCACCTGTCATTAATTAGATTCCCTTTTCCTATTTTAGTTCTCACCCTAGGTTCCTATCTTGGCCGTTGGTTTCTTTACGGAGGTTGAGACGAGCTTCCCCTATTGAGAAAGCTCCCCTTTATATTTAGACTTTTGCCTCAAAGAACAGTAGTGAGCAACTAATCTTTCCCTTCAATATTAGTAACTTACAGTGTGAAAGATGAATCCAGGGTGTCCTTTCTATTTTTCCTGCAGTTGGTGTGGTGGGCAATACATGATATGGACACTCCCACCTTGCACTTGACCAGTTTTTTCTTTTGATGACTTTGATCAAGATCCAATCTCCAGGTTTCACGGCTTCAATTTGGATGTTGGTGGTTTCACCTGGAAAAGAGCTAGCAGAAGAAACTTCTTGCCTTGTTACCACTTTCCTCATGTAGTCTGATAGAGTTTGGTCAGCCTCTTCATCTATTCTCTTGAAAGGCTTTGTGCTATAATATAGGGTCTACCATACATGAGTTCGAACGGTGTTAGTCCTGTTGCTGTTGGCATTATTCTCATTAAAGAACCACTAAAGGCAAACACTATACCCAGTTATGTTATGTGTGGCCAGAGCTGATCCACATACACATCTGAGTAGACAGTGTGTCCTTGCTGCTGCTGTGTCTGTCTTTCTCTTCCCTCTCTGTTCCCGTCTCCACAGGCCTGGGATCAATTAACTAATCCGGCAGGGAACAAAGAGGAGGACAAAGTTCATTCTTGGCTCAGACTCTGGAGCAAGAGCAGCATGGGGAAGTTTGTTGTATTTCTTTGAGTAAGTTAACTATTTTTCCTCTGTCTTTAATGACAGTTTGTTACTTTAGTTTATTATTTTAGTTTGAGTTTACTGATAGTCCTTCCGGTAGTCGTTTTCTTTTAGGTTTAATCTGTTTTTTCCTAGTTTATAGTGGAAGTGCAGGGTGCGACGGCCCACTGCGTGGCTGGCCCTGTGCTTCCCCATCTTTTCTTCTTTTTGGCCAGGATCTCCATCTCTTTTTTTGTCAGGACCTGCTAGCGTCAAGTGTCTGTCTGTTAGTGTCATCTGGTGTTTCCTGTTTTACTTTGAAGTTCTGTCTGTGTCTTATTTCCCATGTCTTGTCAAGTGTTGTACCTCAGGTGTCTGATTATTCCCTCTCCCTAATGCATCCCACCTGTGTCCAATTGTCTACCTCTCCCTCGTGTATTTAACCCCCGCGTTCACTTCCTCCTTTGCCAGGTTGTCTTGTCTATTTAGCGAGCATTCCAGCATTTATTCCTTATGAGTCTCTTTGTGTCCGATCTGTATTCCGTGCTTCGATTCCTGGGTTTGCCTTATCCTTGTCTGTACCTTCGCATCTTTGAATTCTCGCTTTCGACTATAGTAATAAAACGACTATTGAATTAGAACGCTCCCTGTGGACTCTGCATTTTGGATCCTCCAGACCTGGTTCGTGACAGAACAATCTGGCCAAGACATGGATCCAGCAGAGTCTGACCCAGTTCGCGCAGCCCTGAAGGCACAAGGCCTTCATAGACATGAAAGACAACTCGATTATGTCTGGCAGGAATTGTTTGAAGCCACGAAGCGCAACGAGTCGGCGTGCGCGACCTTATCGGCTCAATTAAAGTTTTTCGTCGGTCAATTGCCGGCGAGGGAGCAGAAGCGGCGGCTGAATCTCCTGTCTATCCCGTAAGCTCACACTCTCTCCATCTGTCCAGCCCAGAACGCATTTCTGGAGACTCTGGAGATTGTCGTTCATTTATTTCACAGTGCGAACAGGACTTTGAATTCAATGCCTCCGCTTTTCGTTCAGACCGAGCTAAAGTAGCCTTCATGATTTCTTACTTATCTGGCCAAGCCAGGTCATGGGCTACGGCTGAGTGGTCCCGTAAATCGGCCATATGCAATTCATTGTCCACCTTTCAGTCCACGTCCCCGGGTAGAGAAGTGGCTAGATTACTGGTCTCGTTAAGCAAGGCAAACGTTCAGTAACAGATTACGCAGTCGAGTTTCGCACCATCGCGGCGGACAGCGGCTGGAACCAACCAGCGTTAATCGACGCATTCCTGAACGGTTTACCGGAGACCTTGAAGGACCGTTTGGCTCCGCTGGACGTGCCAGTGGACCTGGAGGCCGTGATCCACTTGGCCTCAAAGATGGATAAAAGAGGCTCTGAACACAGCAGATTTGAAACACCTCTATCCATTTAGTGAACATATCTATGATTACTAGACAATATTTATTTCCTTGTTTAGCCTTTTGTTTTCAAAATGTTGAACTCCACACTCAACACATTCGTACTCTATCACGGTCCTAGTTCCCGGAACTATTATTGTTTATTTATTCCTGTAGTCTTTTCACACAGACTATGGTCTATTTTGGTTTAACTTCACTGGTTTATACAGGTCTTAGTTAACCCCACATTATCTTGAGTTAACAGAACTCTCTTCTTACCCTGAGTCCAATGATCTGGATCTCTGGTTTCTACGATCCCGTCACCTTTCCACCTTCCAGTGGTGACTGGTCTCTGAGAAACAGCAATTCAGCTGGAGGTCTTTGTCTAGGAGACCCTGACTCCCCCTGTGCACTGTTTCAGGCCTGATCCTGGATGGTGGAAAGGCTGTTGAGATCCGGCTCGAAGGACCAAGTTGTTAGGAAAAAATGTTCAAATGAAGCACAGAGTCATCCGGAGTCAAGGCAAGAGTTTTAATGAACTTGCAGCAAGGAGACAAGTCAGCACAGTGGCGCTGAGTTGTCTGAGGTGTTAAGCTAAAACATGGTTTTATGTAGAGATAACTGTTGCCTTTAGGCTGTTAGATGACCCATAGGTGGTCCCTATACCTGATAAAGGAAAATAAGTCAGATAAGCATTGTCTGCACACTGAGCACTTTTCTGTTAAGCATAAAATAAGTACACATTTTTCTGACAGCACTGATAATTTTTCAAGTTCTGATTTGCAGAGAATATGTTTGTACACCATTTGGAGAGGTGGGAATTATCAATATTAAATATTTTAAAAATTGTTGAATAGTTCCCTGCAATAACTTTGTATTACTGGAAACAAACTCTTCCTTTAAATTAATTATCCATACCCAAACTTTACATTGGTTCTTCATGTCAAATCTTTGACTTAATTTATTTATAGAAAATACCAAATTGTGGTAAAGAAGTAAAGAAAATACAAACGCAATTGTATGTGTGATTTGCTCCCTGTTTATTGATAGAGTAGACAGCCAATTCCTGTAGCCTCCATTAACAAGCATCCTTTTAACAATACTTTTCTTAGCCTTTCTCCATTTCAAATTCTTTGCTAGGGCAAATACTTTGGATCATAGTGAGTTGAACAAAAGTGAATTCAGACTTGAAAGGAATAGGACTTGGATTTCATGAAAAATTCGATATTAACACTTTTTTTAAAAACAGCCAAAAGCTTGTTGAATCCTGCAGTACAAGTGCTGAGTCTTTTCTTAATGCTGAACCTAAGCTCTTTCCATCCACAAGAATATGAACAAAACAACTTCCTTCAGTTTAACAAACGCATCAACCCATAGTGACAGATTATTTGATTTTCATTTTCATTTTCATTTTCTCTGAAAATGTTATCAATTCAGCTGAAAGGAGATTGGGTCATTCCTTTCTTGACCGCTACCCGATTACCATTTAGTCATTATGTTAAGAAAGTACAAGAAAGAACATGGCCGCAAGGCAGAGAAGTAAAGAGATCTATCATTTGGACGGACATAAGTTTGTGTAGGTTCATCTGGAATTTCTTTTTGGTTTTGAATATGTTTCACCTCTCAGCTATAAAGCTTCTTTAGGTTCTAAACATTTTTTTGGGGGTCCCCAGTATTTATCCTCTGGTAGAGTCGTTACACGTTGGAGGTTGTCACCTGATTCCTTGACCCTCTCTATGTATGCACGTCAGGGTCACAAGTAAAGTGTTCTTCATTAATAAGTTGTTTTTGAGGTTTTACTCATTAATAATCCCCCTCACATTCATGTGAGTTGTTTTGGTCCCATGATTCCGGGTGTTACACATTAATGAGTCATTGCCCTGCTCTGCTGTCGTGTGAGTTGTTATGGTCATATGAGAGTTTTGAGTGAGGTTTAAAATGCCTGGAGAGGGATGTCAGGACTGCATTGTAGGTGGCTGATAATTGGTGTCTTAGGACCCTACCTCTTATTAACGAGGGTCTTTACATTTTGACATAGATAGCCTCCTTCATTTCTTATTCAAACCATCTGTCTTCTCTGTAACAAATGTGTACTTTGTTGTCCCCCAGAGCACTTAATAACAGTAAAAATAAAAACATAAGAGCTGCTAGGCGAGAATGCAAAGCTAGAAAAGGCTACAGAGCAGCTTTAGGTCACAAGTCCTCACACTTCAGTCTTATCGAGCCAGTTATAAGACAACAAAAATCAAATCAGTTACGACCAACTTTGTTTCAACATAAGTAATATACAGTATTTCAAGATATGGAGCTGAGTGAGACTAGCCTACTTATTAAACTAGTGCAGGTTTCTGTGAATGTATTTTAAAGAATATTTTCTACTTATCAATCAATTGCTTGACTCAGGTATAACTCATTTAGATAGGTTCAGGTAACAGCTTGAATGTGTGTTGTAAGTAAAATTTTCAATGGATAGTTGACCAATGATTCAATGAGTTTTCCAAAATTTGATGAACACTATATATTGAAGTTGTTCAAATTCATTTAATCTAAAGAAGACATTTTTAGAACAAATATCATATAAAGTCAGTTTTTCCCAAAAACATTTTCTCACATACCAATCTAGATTAATGCTTTCTAAAAGTGCACAGAACACATACCTAAGAGAAGATCACACATGACATTGTATTAAACTCAAAAACATTTTTTATAGTAACTTTATATAGGAGTGCATTGCAAAATACACTTCACAAACATTTAACACTGATGTTTTTTTTCTGACATATTATTTTGTTTTCCATATTTCCTCTGTGAAGTCCAGGCTATTGTGTGTCAATAGCAACAACACTCAAAAGTTAGCCATTTTATTTGCTAAGTGAAATTTGACCCCAGTTACACTCACATTAATCTGTCAATTGTCAATTGTAATCAAATATTTCATTATTTAGTCTATAATATGTCAGAAAACAAACTATTTCAAGTTCCCATTGCCATTTTCAGTTTAATTCCCCCCCCCAAAATATATATAGTGTACATATTACAAATGTATATATATATATATACAGTGG
>KV751325.1:1297167-1323554 GCA_001698575.1 Mola mola
GAAAATAATTTTTAAAGATAAATAAGAATGGAATTCTTCTTCCATATTCTTATTCCATGAGAATTTTATGACAGGTATGTTTTTCATCATAGCATTTTCATTTTTTTTTTTTTGTAATAATTATTCAATAATTTGAAGAATTGGACAGGTGGTCAGAAAAAATAAACATTGTGAAAGTGTCAATTTAAAAAAAGACTTTTACTTTTGAAAATAATGATATAAATTCATGAGGAAAGTAATTACCATATTCAACTTACTTAAACACTTCAAATCTTTCTGTTATACTACCACATTAATAATAATAATATAATGACATCAAAAGAATAAGCTCTTTTTCTTTAAGTATGAGTAATCAAAGTCCAGAAATCTGTTCTCTTCTGCTGAATCACTGCTAAATCACTAGTAAATATCATATAAACTAAAAATATTTTGTGTCACGTGCTGCTGACGTCATCACCACTGTGACTGCAGGATTATAGACTCTGCACCCCAGTGCATTCATAGCAGTCTCTGGGGATTTTTAACCACGCCACCCTGACAAAAACCCTACCCACTTTTCAGAATCAGAATCAGAAGCAGATTTATAGGCCAAGTTTGCGCATACAAACAAAGAATTCGACTCCAGTTCAACTTCGCTTTCAATGTATAAAATACCCAAAATAGAATAAAGTATAAAATAAATAGACAAGATAGAAGTCTGTATCCAGCGCAATGTAGGAGATGATTAGTGCAGTTATAAGGACTAAGTATTTCAAACAGCAGAAACAATGAAGAGATGTGCAAATATGCAAATGAGATAGAGTTATTGCAAAGAAGGTTTCCTGACGCTCTGTGACAGGTAGGAGTTCATCAGAGCGAAAGCCTGGGGTCAGAAACTTTCTCTGAGTTGCGTGGTCTTGGTGTGGTCCTACCATAAGGGAGGAGTTTAAGCAGTTTTTGTGCAGTTCTGTGAGAGGTCAGCAGAAATGTTACTTGCCCGTTTCCTGACCATGGAACAGTGAAGATCCTGGATGGAGTGCAGGTTGGCCCCGATGATCGTCTCTGCAGACTTGATTGTCCATTGCAGTCTGTTCCTGTCTTGTTTGGGGGCTGATCCAAACCAGATAGTGATGGAAGTACAGAGGACAAACTGGATGATAGCCATGTAGAAAGTGATCAGCAGCTCCTGAGGTAGGTTAAACTTCCTGAGCTGTTGTAGGAAGTAGAACCTCTACAGACCTTCTTCCGAACAATGTCTATGTGGGAGGTCCACTTCAGGTCCCGAGAAATTGTGGATCCCAGAAACCTGAAGGTGTCCACAGTAGACACTGTGTTTTTGAGGATTTTGAGTGGGGGTGGTGTCGGGGGGCTTCTCCTGAAGTCCACTGTCATCTCCACAGTTTTGAGCGGGTTCAGCTCCAGGTGGTTCTGACTACACCAGTGGACTAACTGTTTTACTTCCTGTCTGTCTGCGGACTTGTAACTGTCCTTGATGAAATGATGACTGTGGTGTCCTCCACATACTTCAGGAATTACACTGAGGGGTCCCCTGAGGTACAGTCATTGGTGTAGCGGGAGAAGTACAGTGGGGAGAGGACACACTTTATTGTGTTTCCCATATGTGTCAAGGATGGGTTTATGATTTTATGATACTGAAATCTGTATCTTTGTATTATGCTCTACATGTAATCCTTAAGAGCCATAATGCAGGCTTCAGCACATAGTTTAATCATCTGTACTGAAACTATGTTACATCATATTGCTCCTGTATAATAACATTTTTGTTAGTGTCACATTATTTATTATATATGTGATGAACACTGGTTGGCGGGGCCTCCTGTGAATTTTTGCCAAGGGCCCCAAGAGACTCTAGAATCACCTCTGGTCTGGAGTCAGAGTGAAGGAGTGTTGTTAACAGGTTTGTGGAGTGGTGTGAACCAACTGTAACTTAATGTCACTAAGACAAGGTTAATAGTGGACTTTAGGAAACAAATGACACATCCTGAGCAGCAGAAATGGATTACTACAAATACCTTGGTGTCCACTTAGACAATAAGCTGGACCAGGCTGTCTTGAACACTGAAGAAAGGTATGATGTGCAACACATCTTTTTCTCATATACACTTTATTTTTTAGACACTTATTATTATGTTTTTATAAATTGTTAATTTTCTCTTTTTATTGTTTAGTTATGCTTAATATTATCTTATGCTTTTTTTACAGTGACATCTGAGCAGCAATTAAAAGGCAAAACACAACACACTCATTTGTGACCGCTACATAAATTAACTTGTCTCAGTTGGATAATCCATCGAAAATAAATTCCTGTTGCCTTTATGTTTGTCAAACTTTACTTTACAGCTATGTGTTAATGTGAGGGTGGGAAGCACTAACATCTGGAACTTCCCAGTTGACTACGACACAACTAATGAGCTGTCTTTTTCTTTTCTTTTCTTTTCTTTTTTTTTTTTTTTTCAAAGAAAGTAAAAATCCATAAGACAAATGATAAAAAAGACACAGAGGTCTGGAAACAGACGATTTGGATTTGGCTGCTTCTCTCTGAAAACATATCATGATTAGAGTTCATTTGGCGAGCTACCAAACAGACGTTTTTTTTTCCTCAAAATATATACAGCATATGAATGCAAAATTTGAGCTGAGAGCTGTGTCTCAAAACCTGAAGATGCATACGTAAAAGGGAATGGTCCTCACCAGAAAATAGTCCCTGCATAAGAATCAAACATTCTAAACTTTTGAATCCATACATTGAACATTTAGAATTTAAACAAAGAGCTACTTGCTGACTCAAGTCAAAATGTGGGTCAAATTAGTACATGAGTAAAAATATAGAAAATAAAAGAAAACAGTGATCAGTAGTAGGACCACAACTACCTCTCTACCATAGCAACCAAGTAAAATGTGTCTTGCTGAGCTCAATGGAGATAATAAGCCTTGCTATAGAGTATTTCTGACCAATCATGATGTGCAACCAAACCCACTTGCTGCACAGATAGTTGTGTATAGGTATGAGCTGTCATTAACATTTTCGAATTGATAATACTGCAGACTGGCTCCTGGCCCAATGGGAGAGAAAGAGGAAAAGCACTGGATTTCAGCTCCACCCCCTTGTTAACCCTCCTCACCATTTGTATTATTGTGTCTTCTCTCCTTTCCTTTCCTTCTCCTGATTCCATCCTCTCTGTGGTATTCCCCTTCCCTTTGGTCATCTTGTCTTCCCTTTCCTTGGCCTTCTTTTAATTTGATTTGCATTAACTTTTACTTTCAACTCATACTTAATTCCTTTCCTCTTTCACTCTGTCTCTTTCTTCTCTCTGGCATTGTATCTCTGCAATATCTCCTCAATTTTTGCCTTGGTTTTTCATAATTGTTCCTCTTCTCGTTTTCTCTCTCCTTTCATCCTCTTAATTTGTTCTTTTTCTTTCTCCAATTGTGTATCCTCTTCTCTTCCCCTTCCTTCTCATTTTGATTCTTCCCTTTCACCCTTGCACTTTTTTGTCCTTCTCCATTCTTTCTGTCCCATCTTTGCATTTTCACTTATTTTTGTGTCCATTCCTCTTTCCTCTCCTTTTGTTCTTCCATCCTCTGATTTTCTCCTTTCATCCTCCCTGCAGTGCTCCAGGTTCTGGGCCCATGTTCCGGTCCACCACTGTTGCAATTGAACCAGTAAACCAGACCAGACCAGAATTTGTGCAGAACTGGCCTGACATCCTCACAGGCAGCACCAAACTGGGAACATGTGAGCACGGATATTTGTGTTAAAAGGCTTGTACTCTGCATTTTAAAAATTGAATGAGCTTGTTTTTGCTTTTGTTGATGGAGATATCACACTTGATATTGCGGGGTTAACAGAATGTGGTATGCTGCAGTATTGCTGAAACATGTGTATTAAACGGCACACTTAAGTAAAATGAAAAGCTCAGAGAGGCCATTAGTGAAACGTTATCATTTAGAGAGGAAGCTCAACACAACCCATCACGACACGTGGCAATTCTGAACTTAATGGCAAATTGCGTAGGGGACTGGTTTGCATGCAAATTTCAGACACAAATCAATTAATTTCAGTGTTATCACAGGGATTAGTGTGTTGGCTATGGTAAACCAGCACAGGGCTTTCAAATTCCTGCCACAGACGAACTTCAAAATCCTGTGACAGTGCTGACCTTTTAGTTTACCAGAATGAAGGATGTTATTGTATTAAGGACGTTATTGAATTACCTGAACCACATCATTCTCTGCTAGGGAATGAACTGCTCCACAAAAGAGAAAAAAACATTAGAAAAAAATTAACAGCTAATTCTACACTAAAAATTAAAATTAATAAATGTCTTTTCAGTTTAATTCACTAATCTACAAATTAACAGATTAGATTAGTTATATTATAAAGGGATTGGCAAATCGCTTTTCAAAACCATCAGTGGGTACAGTGCCTCCTCAAACAACATTAAAGAAGTTGGAGAGATTGAGTAATCCTCTTTCAGTCACCTACATCTAGCGTATCCATCCTCTGCCACAGTCTGAATCAGAATATGGTGATGGGAGAGCTGTCATGATGATGTAATTAAGATGAGATATTTCCAATGAAATCATTAAGAAATTTTAATTTCGGTTATGCCAATTGATTCCTAAATAAACGTTGCACAGGACCTAAATATGGCTAAGCTAGAGCTCTCTTTCATGACTGTGGACCCTCAAAACTGTGGCTTCACTTTGTTAAGAAGATGTTGAGTTGGACTCGTTAAAGTGCAACACCAGAGTCACAAATGTATTTTGTGCGAGGGAGGGTGCACTACAAACATGCAGATCACCTTTGCCAGGTGCACAATTTAACAATCAGTGCTGTGTTTGATGTGTTGCACCAGCTTCTCTCCTCCTCTGTCATCCTCCCATCTCAGCTAGCAGCCAGCAACCTCCTAGTCGCATTTAAGATAGAGACTAAAATGTTAGTAGTGGAGGAAAGGACATTAAGAATGATGATATTCTCCCCGTCTATTCTTTCAGAATGTGGCGATGTGTGCTGACTGAATCTCAGTGTTAGCATTTTGCTGCTCTGTGTATGTGTGGGAACAGGGTAGACGTGCTTAAGAATTAACCCCCTTCACTTTCACCAGCAGTAGTGAAACAACGCACGGCAGATTACACCTCAATCTCGAGAAGCTGTAGCTCCATTTATTGACAATTTTGACATTTAAAACAGTGCTGGACTGCTAACTAGCCGCTAACCCCTGCTGCTTCGTCGCTCTGTCTCACCTACTTTGTTTTACCGCGTCGTCCTATCGGCCTGTTGTCAAAGGAGACACGCTGTATTATTGTATTAGTGAACAAAGAATATTATGATTGACACATAAAATTTAATAACAGCAACCAAATTAAGAAGTATAAAAATATATATATAAAAAATACATCGTTTCTTCTTACCTATAGTGATATTTATCTATCTAGATTGATTCAGTATGAGTTGCTGAGTTTTGAAAATATCCTTGATTCTCTTGACTTTATTACATCTACCTGTGATGCTAACCCGGGTGGCCTCAATTTGTGTATATAAATAAAATAGCAAGTCTTATTTTTTTGTATGTTGTCAAAATGCATATTGTATTCGCGATTCATGTAACATCATCTGTATTAGGCTTTTTTTAAAAATGAATTTTCAAATGCAAATGTGATTAAGAAAATAATGTAGGACAATATAGTATAATGGGTGAGAAACTTTTTAAAGTTAAATATAAATTTTAATGTGCAGTATGTATAATTTGGGGTTATCTATTTGCAAACATACAATATAATCTTCATAGTTGTGTAAAAGTTACTCTGTAATCGCCTCAAATCAGAAACCAAAATTTTTATGTGACCATAGAATAATCATTTTATCTTTACATGGCCAAGGGTATGCCATGCTTCCTATTCACGTCCAAAATCATTTGAAAAACTTAACAGCAATATTCCTTTCTTAGAATCATGAAACAAAATAATGCACATAGCCAGTTTTATGTAGGAATGATTTTCCTTTATTCTTTTTGTTTTGTCTTCTTCATTATTAAATGTCATCCGATGAGAGTGAATTGGCATCTTGTCATTTAGACACTTTAGACGGAAGATTTATCATAGGATTCACTGTAGTGCTATTGTATTTAGAAAATAAAAATTAAAAAGGCAGTCCGTCAATATACAGTTATAATAATAAGTTTGGATCTATCAATCCATCCATCCATCCATTTTCTTTCACTCATTCTGTGCATGGTGGTGCTGGTGCTATAGCCTATCCCAGTGTCATTGGGTCAAGGCAAGGTACACCCTGGACGAGTCGCTAGTTCATCGCAAGGCTGACATATATGTTCTAGTTAACTATCTCCTTTAGACTGAATTCTTTCTGGTTCAGAGGATGATTTCGGCTCCCCTGAGTCCCCTCAAGTTGATGCATAGAGGGCAGTGCTTGACATTTGCCAACAGTATACCTGTGGTTTCAAAGAAACAGTCAATTGTCAAAATCTCTTTTCTGAAAATACATCAGTTGTGGATTCACAAAATATTTCTTTTCTTATTTCAAAATTGATTCTGGTGAAAAATTTCAACAAATGAATTCATAATAAAGTGTTTGTGTGTTTTCACTATTAGTGCTTGAAGAGTAATAACTCGTTTGTAGGTTTACCTTCAAAACCTTGAATGTTTGACAGAGGGATGTTCTTGTGTTTTGAGGAAGGATCATTTTGGATAATTTGTAAAGTTTTAAGTAATAATAAGTAAGAAATAATTATCTGAATACTCTGCCACACTGATTTATAGAGAAATACATGTTTGGCAGTGTGTTGTGCTTCAAAATGGATATAAACATTGATGCTACATTTTAGAACAAAAACCTTAATTTTAATTCTTGTCAAATTTCTAAGCAAAGTAGTTCTGTGGTAATGTTTCCACCCCACACCCGTAAATCACATTCAGATGTGTAAAAAGCAACAATAGAGTCAGAATCAGACAACTGAATAAATGCATAATGATCCTTACTGTATGGGTCATTTTAAAGGGATTGTGATTCCGCTATGTGTATCTTTTCCTGCTCCTCTCTTTGTTTAGTTTGTTTAGGCAGCAATGTTTTGAAAGAAAATGTAACCAGTGCCAGCTGCTGTAATATTTTCCTGTTCATGTTCTTTTTCTAGCACCTCAAGCCCCCCTGATCCAGCCCTTCCTACCCCTGGACCCCACACTGGAAACCAGACTCCTGAGCAACAAACAATGGACATACAGCCAAATGGACACCAACGACACAGCAACTGCTGCTCCTGAATCCCAAATCCTCAACAAGACCCAAATGGACTATAATGATGTGACAGCTGCTGCCTTTATATCTAGTAGTGGAACCAAAGCCATCATGAGCACTAATAACACAAATTATTCTATCAAAACAAGCCCCTTTAACAGTATCCCTTGGGCTCATCGTTATTTAAGTAATCCCATTACTCACGAGAATGCCCCTGCAACTAACATGGCCAGGATAAGCCAGAAAATAACAAGCACCATGACCATTTCCAACACATCTGACATCAGTATTAACACTAGCAGGCCAGTTGGAGCCTCAGACATCCAATCTGACTGCCCCAGAGTCCGCCCTGTATCCTTCTCCCTGCCCAAACGGAGCTGTGTCCTCCTCCACCAATCGGCTGCTGTTTTTATCCAAGCCGGAAGAAGCTCTGACTTGTCAGGGAAGCTAGAAGGTGTGATGGCGCAAGAAAGAGTTAAAGATTTTGAGGAAAAAATTGTAGATCAAGAGCTCAAATTGCCAGTGTCTGCAGATGTGGATCACTGGGACACTGGAAAACAGTGCAGCCTGGACAAGAAAAGAGCAATCCCGCACACGGAGGCTTTCGCCAGGCCATCTGCTGAGATGGGATCTGGAGCACAGATTTCTTTATGTAATCACAATGCGATCAGAGTTGAGGACTCTGATATCAGTGGGAATGGATCCCAGCTCTCCCAATGTAATAACAATGTGAGTGGAGACCAAGCCAGCCGAGAAAGTGGGACTGAAGCTCATCTTTATTTAAAAAGTAAGATACCAGGACAAACCAGTCCTCGCATTATAAGCACTGTTATGTTTAAAGGGTCAGTGAGCAGAGGAAATGAAGAAAACCCTACCTGGCACCTGAAAGATACGTTTTATTCCATTAAAAATCTGCCTCAAAAAACAATTTCTGGAGTTTTAAATGAGATCAAAGATACTTCTGTCCAAACTAAGCCCAAAGAATCAAGCTTCTCTACATCAAACTTTGGTAAAGGGTCGACTTTGTTGCCTCCCAGTCGCCTCAAAGAGCCATTTTGCCATGTTTGGACCCGAGACGGTAGCAGGGCTCTTCTCTGGCCATCAGAGATGGTTAGCTACACCAAATCTCCCCCCACCATCTCCTACAGTATCAACCCTCTGCTCTATGACTTCAGAGCACACATCAGGGCCAAGGAAGTGAATGAGAACAAGAAAGGATGGCTGGAGGAAGAGAGTGAGAGAATAGAGCCATCTGTGATCAAACGACCCGACTGCCAGCAGAGCCAGGAAGTTATGGAGGGAGAAAGGGAAGGAAAGACGGATGAAAAAGTCGGAAGTAAATGAAGGTGGACAAGCAGGAAATCCTATGGAACTAATAGGCCATTGTGACACAGTTCAGGACCACTGTGGCTGGTGTGACAAAGTGCTTTAAAATTTGTTTCCAAAGAATGCCACCTGGCACCCGCACTGGGTCTTCAAAAACATGGAGTAGGAGGAGGAAGAGGAGGAGAATGAGGAGGAGGAAGAAAAGAGCAGAAAAAGCTTAAACAGGAAGAAAAATAATTAGTCTTTTTGAGAATTGAATGTTTGGAGGGAGAGGAGAGGAGGGGTTGAAAAGGGAGGGCACAGTGACAGAGAAGAGAGAAAAAGGAATTCTAAGTAATCTAGAAGCTCAGCGGGTAGGAGGCAGTGAAAAAAGGAGAGTAGAAGTGAGAATGATAGAAAGAGATCAGACAGAGCGAGAGAAGACAGGGAGAAATGACAAGAAGAGAGGAGAGCTATTAAGTAATCTTTCCATAAATCGGTGTAATCGATGTAACCAGCTGTGTGTGCAGGTGAAAAGGGAGGCTAGCCAGTGTCAACTCCAGCAATCAGGCTCCAGGGTTGGCCAAGGGCTCAGAGCACTCCTCTGTAATAGTGCAGCATGTAACTCAGTGATTAGCTCCATCTCTGGGTCTGATATACAGATGGCATGCAGTCCTACAATTACACCAGGCCTTGCTCACAATGACAGCGAGATGGAGGAAATGGACACAAATACTCAAGCAGGGAAGGAGGAAGGGAGCCAAGATGAAGAGCAAAAGAATCTGAGGAAGACAAATATAAGAGCTGTTCAGAGAGCTTAAGAAAATGTGTACAACCTTGTGATCAGTGACACTTTTTTCCCCACAGAGAAATGGAGAAACCAAAACCAGAGACTTGTCTTGTTCCTATACGTCACAGGGAATCAGCATGCGATCCAGCGATTAGCCTTGTCCTTGCTCCCTCTAGAGAAACAGTGTGTAGTCAAAGACAAACAATACCCGTCGGACCTGAAGAAGGCCAGGCCCCACGCTGCCCAGCACAACGGACAGGAACACAACTGAGAATTAGATCAGCCTGTGCACACATGACTTTCACTGGCAATCTGATTTCAAAGGACGCAATAACAGCCAGTGAGTGCAAGAGAAAATTGTCGGAGGCTGGGGAAACACCAAGAAAGAAGCAGAAAAGGGGAAGAAGACAAGCAAAGAGAATCGTCTGTGCTTTTAGGACTTGTGTGCAGCAACAGGAAAGTCCTTTTGTTAGGTTATATACTGCTATTGGAGTAGATGAATCCTATATGCAGGACCCCAAAGAGGCAGACAACAGAGTGCAGTCACGAGGGAAGCAGGACAGAGAAAACCGCTGACTACCACATTATTTGTAGGAAAATACATTATCTGTGTCATGAAATAGAAATCAGGAAGGAGACATTCAATTGCAACACAACAGACAACCTGAACACCTACCACCGCTGGGATGACATTGAAGGTGGCAGTGCAGTTGACTACAGTAAATTTAACTCTGAGCCCTTCAGAGTTGAGGAAAAGGAAGCTCTGGACTCAAAAACTTTTGAGGGATTGTCACTCTTGTAACACACCAAGCAACAGGGATAAAAATTCTGAAATCTGCAATACTTCACATGACAACACTTGCAACAAAAACAACAACCTTTGTCCAAGCTTTGACAAAGATAAGGATCATTCTCCTGTTAATGTGGCCAGATGCAAACCTGACATCACAGACATACCTGGGGATTTATATTCAAAAGATTTGTTTACCTGTTCCAATAATGATGAACATGCTGACCATTGTCAATATGTAAACAAGCAAACAGAAAGTGAAATCATTTCCACTTATTCCAGCAAAAATATTGACAAAACAACAGATGTTAGTGGCACTGCAGCTCAGAAACATGCCTGTAACTATACTGACATGTGTTACTACAAACATGGCTACAGTGAGAAGGATGAAACTGAACTCCAGCACTACATTGAACACGAAATCAATGGCTCTGATTCAGCAATTTATCACAAAATCTTAAGGGGTATTGATCAAAACAATGGGAATGACTCTGACGATATTGACAGTGGACAGTGTGGTCATTTTCACAGTAATCATGTCACTGATTGTGATCACTGTGCTAATGTTGATAAGCATGCAGTGGAGGCACTAATGAGTGTACACAGAGAGCAAAGGGAGGAGCAGAGTTGTTGAGAACAAGAGAAAGGAAGAGGAAGTGAAACAGATGGATAGGAAAAGGGTAGAGAAGCAAGATGAGTGCGAGAAAGTGTGGGCAAGGAGACAGGAAAAAGAAGATGAGAGGGAGACCAGGAAGGAGAGAGATTTTGATCGTCATCAACTAAAGAAGAGGCCTCGTTTCCCTCATACCCTCCTTCTGCATTATATTCCTCTCCATGCTCCCCTCCTCCTCCACCTTCTCTTTCCACCACACCATTGTCCAGCATCAACTCTCCCTCCTTCCCCCTCCAACACACATCCCTGTCCACTCATACACTCATCTTCTCCCCTCTTTCTCCCTGCATCTCTCACTTCTCAGTCTTAATCCAGCTCTTGTTCCTCCACCACCACCTCGTCACCCTCTTCCTCCCTCTTTCTTTGCCTTATCCCGCATCCCTATCCTGGATCCCTGCAGTCCATATCCTCTAGCAGCAGCATATCACCCCTTGCAGAGTCATCACCCATCACTGTGTCCCTCGATACAGCCTGCAGTCTTGCCCTTACAGAAGTTGTTTTGAGATAAAATTAAGACAGAAGCAAAGTAAAAGAGCGATGGCAGAAAAAGGTAGAAAGCTTAAAGGTGAGAGCTGTTTTAATGTGTAACGTGACAATTTCAACAGGACGTACAGTAAGCAGAAAAACAAAAAACAATCTTCCTGAAAGCTAAACCTCGGAAAAAATCATCACTCATACAAACCCTCCAAGCACTGATTCACACATCTGAGTGAATAAATAAATAATTAAACAACGGCAAATCATCTTCATCAGTTGCAATCCTGGTCAAATGAGCCCCAGGTGTACAGCTCTTAGTGTTGTGGTGGGGCATGAACAGCTGTGTCTCATTTTTGTTTCATTTTCATTCTGTAGAAAAGATGAGGCTACAGCTTTACATTTTGAATTAACAAGTTACTTGGTTTAAAAGTGTTAGAAATTTTAGGCCATTGTTTGTGGCTTTCAAGGATAATGCAACATTGTACACTCTTAGATTGCATTAATCTGTAATAATAAATGCTGTATTTTTTTTGTATTGAAATTTACATTGACTCCCTAACCAATTAACCTAATCCCATTTAGCTAGATAAATGATTTTCACTATTTAAAAAGTCATTGTAACAATGACCCGTTCCCAGTCAGGGTTGGTCTCCGCCAAGGCTGTCCTTTGTCACCGGTTCTGTTCATAATTTTTATGGACAGAATTTCTAGGCGCAGCCAAGCGGCGGAGGGAGTCGGGTTCGGTGGCCTCTGGATTCCATCTCTGCTATTTGCAGATGACGTGGTCCTGTTGGCCTCATCGAACAGTGACCTCCAGCTCGCACTGGGACGGTTTGCAGCCGATTGTCAAGCGGCGGGGATGAGGATCAGCACCTCTAAATCTGAGGCCATGGTTCTCAGCCAGAAAAGGGTGGATTGCCCAGTCCGGGTCGGGGGAGAGTCGCTTCCCCAAGAGTTCAAGTATCTCGGGGTCTTGTTCACGAGTGAGGGGAAAACGGAGCGGGAGATTGACAGACGGATTGGAGCAGCGTCGGCAGTGATGCGGACGCTGAAGCGGTCCGTTGTGGTGAAGAGAGAGCTGAGCCAGAAGGCAAAGCTTTCAATTTACAGGTCAATCTACGTCCCAACTATCACCTATGGTCATGAGCTCTGGGTAGTGACCGAAAGAATGAGATCGCGAATACAAGCGGCCGAAATGAGCTTCCTTCGCAGGGTGCCTGGGCTCAGCCTTAGAGATAGGGTGAGGAGCACGGACACCCGTCTCCCTGGGGAGGTGTTTTGGGCATGCCCATCCGGGAGGAGACCCCGGGGCAGACCAAGGACACGCTGGAGAGATTATACCTCTCGGCTGGCTTGGGAATGTCTTGGTGTCCCCCCGGAGGAGTTGGTGGAAGTGGCCGGGGAGAGGAACGTCTAGATCTCCCTGCTCAGGCTGTTGCCCCCACGACCCGGACCCAGATAAGCAGCAGAAAACGATACGAAACGAAACGAAAAGTAATTGTAATCTTTGGGCTCATTAAACAAATAATTCTCATTCAGAAAATACAAATTCAAATAAATAAGTCATTAAAAAGTTAAGTAAGTTAAAGTGGTTCCTGCTCATACAGAATGCATCTCATCCTTTATGTGCAGGTGTTTGTTAAACAGAGAAAGAATGCTCCTCTGTGGTCATAACTGCACCTTTTGCTAAGTTGCTAAGTGAATGCGCATGCATCTGAACTGACAGCTGATTCAGCTGTGATTAGCTGACACCATTAACAGAAACCTCAATGGAAAGAGCATGTCATTTCTCTTTAAGCATCTGTCCTCCTCATCCTTTAGATGAAAGAAACCATATAAGGAAGGGAAACATGGATGATATTGCACAGTTGTTAATGTTTTTTCACTTTAAGAGGAAAAAAAATCACATGAAAAAGACTTGCTTTATAAAGTTGTCTACTGTCAGCAGACATATCACTGAATTAGCACCTTAACAGCAGCATTGCTGTCAAGAAAATATAGCAATAAAAGGAAAAAAAGAAAAATATTATTTGAGTTATCTGAAGCTGGAAAAATGGATTTTAAACCTAAAAATGACATTAGTTAACTCACACTCACAATCCCTTGGTTCATTAGATGCATTGGGACTGAAACCTTGTGTGTGTGTGTGTGTGTGTGTGTGTGTGTGTGTGTGTGTGTGTGTGTGTGTGTGTGTCCAGAAGGCCCTCAGAAAGCTGGGATCGTCATGTTAAATGACTAAATTAGTGTCAAAACTCAACATGTTCAACACCTGGGGCTGTGCAGCGTTGTGTATTTGACATGTGCACTTTATTTCATCTGTTTCATCTGTGTGTGTGTGTTCGTGTTGGCCAAGTCCAGTTCACTTTATTTCTGAATCAATGCATCGTAGCAATTTGCTTCCCCGAACTTTAAAAACCAACAAGAAACCTTCTGATATTAAAACTTGACTGTGTGGAATTAGTTTTGCAAGTTGTGCGTGATCTTAAAGCCCTGAATGCTTTCTTCCTCATATAGTCTTTGTGATTCTTTTTTCATCTAAACATTGTCCAGCATGGTGGATGGATGCGTCGACGCAGGCAGGCACTTCATGTTGAATGAGTTAATAGAGTCTGTTGTGCAGTAGTACATTATGGTTTTCTTTTTACTTGCTTGAGCCACAGAAGCTACTCAAAAACATGTTAAGAAAACCACTGTGGTGATTTATTGAGTATTTTATCAACAGCAAAGAGCGAAAATGCTTCAAAAGCAGGTCCATTGATGAGCCATTGTGTTTGAGCTTGACAAGAAAAGCCACAGAGTATGTCGAAACATTTATGGTTTCATCCAGAAGTAGCTTTAAAATGATTAATGTATCAGACAAGCATGAAAGTAGACAGGGAAAATATCTTGTTAGAGTACTGCTTATGGCAAAAATATAAGACAGTATAATAAAAATCCACTTTATAATTTAAGTAAGCAAAAGACAATTTTATCACAAAAGCTCAAGTTGAATGCTAATGTTTCAGGACTAAAATGTTAGGGTCTTACTCACTTTTATGGTTAAGATTTGAGTTCAGTATTTAAATGAACCTTTATTTAATTTTACTCTGAAAAGCTGCTTCTTTTCTGCGACCATCAGCAATGAACCTTTGTATTCCTCACTACAGCTGTGTCTTTTTTTTTCTTTAGGGCCAGGACAGACATTATTGTGATAACATTATGTTTTTATGCTGATTCTTTTCCAAAATTGCATAAAATCTGTTTCATTTGCAAATTTTGTCCAATTTAGTCCAATTGGAAGGCTAATTTTTTAAATTTAATTTTCTTCTTGCCTACTTATGTTCTCCTGAGGTCTCAAATAAGGAAATTATGATGAATTTCCAAAAAGATTGTCTATTCACCGTATTCGCAGGGATGCTAAAAATAATTACCATAACTTCTGTAGTGATAATGGTAGAGATAACCAGCGGCTGGCAGACAAGTAATTCACCTTCAAAAACAGCAACATGTTTAACAAAAATTTTACTGAAGTAACAGTAAGTGGATCACAATGGAAATGAAATGAAAAACTTAAACTTTAAGACCAAAACAATATGAGTGCTCATTTCATTTTGAAAATAAGAGGCCAACACAGGAAAAATCCACATCCAAATTTGCCGTTGGCTATACCTAAATGTCATTACAAAACACACTGAAGTTGAAATTTAAAAGTTTTTAAAAGAACATTTTCATTTCCACAATGATGCAGCTACATGCAGCTTTTTCTTTCTTCCTCTTTTGGCTTTACCACACCAACTATCTGCATATCCTCTGTCGCCACAACCATAAATTTCCTCTTTGGTCTTCCTCTTTGCAGCCTGCCTGGTAACTCCATCTTGAGCATCCCTCTACAAATATATTCGCTCTCCCTCCTCTGCACATTTCCAAACCATCTCAATCTGGCCTCTCTTTTGTCTCCAAAGCATCCAATCTTTGCTGTCCCTCTGATGTGCTTGTTCCAAATCCTGTCCATCCTCATCACTCCCAAAGAGAATCTCAACATCTTTAACTCTACCACCTCCAGCTCTGTCTCTTAACTGTAGTCAGTGCCACTCTCTCCAAACCAAACAACTCTTTTTGTGACAGAGTACTCCTGATGCTTTTCTCCACCCACTTTACCCTGCCAGCACTCGCTTCTTCACTTCTTTACCACACTCCCTGCTGCACTGAACGGTTGACCTCAAGTACTTTAATACATGTACCTTTTTCACCTCCACTCTCTGTAACATCACCGTTCCACTTGCCTCCCTCTCATTCACATACTTATTCTGTCTTGCTGCGACTGACTTTCATTCCTCTTCTTTCCAGCGCATACTTCCACCTCTCCAGGTTTTCTTCCACCTGATCCCTGCTCCAACTACAGATCACAATGTCATCTGCAAACATCATAGTCCAAGGAGATTCCTGCCTGACCTCATCTGTTAGTCTGTCCATCACCATAGCAAACAACAAGAGGCTCAGGGCCGATTCTTGATGCAGTCCCACCTCAACCTTGAAGTCATCCGTTACTCCTACAGCGCTCCTCACCACTGTCATACTGCCCTCATACAGTATGTCTGCAGTATGTACATTATGTACAGTGTGTATCGTAACAGTCTAACATGATTCTTTGCCACACCAGACTCCCTCATACAGTACCACAATTCCTTCCTCTGCACTCTGTTATGGGTTTGTTTAGATCCATCCATCCATCCATCAATTTTCTACCGCTTATGTGACCCATCCGAGGATAAACAAATGAGGAAAATTAGTAAAATAAAATAAAAATGGGGGGAAGACACCCTGGGCAGATACTCTGCTCCATAATGTCGTGTTCTTTAACTTCCCCTGATTATCTTATCGCTTCTCCATAAAAAACTCCAATTACACATAGTCTGGCTCAGATTCCAATTCAGAGATTCTGAGGGTTGAGACCTATTCAAAATTGTGCTAACTCCAAAAACAGATATTGATTCGATTTGGGCATGATCTCATGCAAGTATTTGACTACTGAAGTTTCTGAATCAAGCAGGCTGGGTCCCATATTGTTTTTCATTATAGCAGAATGTATTTAAGAGAAAAGGGCTTTGGGATTGATCACATATCTTCAGGACTAACATTAAAGACAGATAGGTAACTAAGTACTGTATTTTTGGCATCATATTTGACCAGATATTACACAGATATGGCAATTGTTACTTCAGAAAAGTGTGGTTGTATGTATGCAGTATAAAAGTGTTAAATCAATCAATTTTACAGTAAGTCAAACCAGATTTAGTGGTCTTTTATGATTTTACCTGAGGGATGAGTTACCCTACCTAACTAAAAGAACCAGACTTTTCTGTCTTTCAAACATTTTCATGAGTAAATCTTGCCCATCTTATTGACAAGAGTGTCAATGTGTTGTGAGCAGGACAATTTGTTATCAAGGGTAATTCCTATTAGTTTAATTTACTTTACTTTCTGGATTCTTGTGCGAGTTTAAGCTCTTGTTCATGCCGTAGAGAATGTTTCAAACCAAATACTGTACTCTTTGGTTTAGATCATTTAAGGATCAATTTATTTTCTTGGATCAATTTGTTAAAGATATCCAGCTCTCCATTTAAGATGGTAGTCAAATTGACATACATAAGTGGGCCTAGGCAGCTCCGGTGAAGAAATCCACATTCTACAGACACACTTTCAGAGTAGCTTACATCAGAAGAAAAACTCTCTGTGATATATTTATCATATAGCTCTCATCCAGGCAACTTCAGACGGTTTGAAATATAATACTCAAGCCTTTCAAGAAGAAGTTTGTGGTTAATAACATAAAACACTGCTGCAAAGTCTAACTGGATCACTTTATTTTCCTGCTTTCTGTACCAGTCATGTATCATTTTCATTAGAGCTGTACATGTAAAGTGTCCCATTAAATAAGCATGCTGAAAGTCTGTTATCATATTATGTACTGAGAGTTATTCTATTTTTAATTGGAATTTGTCTTTTAAAAGATCTTACTTAATGCAGGTAACAAATGTATAGTACGACACTTAGGGCAAATAAATAATGTTCTCTTATCCTTGGGGCAACGGAATAACTTTTGCTTCTTTCAAAGCATGTAGAAAGATTAGTGTCTAAACCTGGTGTTTAGAATGTGGAAAGCTGGGCATGAATATATGATCAATAGCAATATGTATGAGTTTATTATCCATATTATAAGGTTCTGGTAGTTTGTCTGGACATATTAGCTTTATTAATCTATGAACATTCCACCTTTATTTCAGGAAACTCAAAATGGCAGGGTTTCTATACTTCATACTTTTTTTATATTAATGGTAATATTTTATTTTCTAATCCTGATAATCCTTTCCTTAATTTATTTACATCGCCTCTGAAAACAATGATTTGAATGATTTGTAATTTCTTTGGGTTTTGTGATAAAGGTACCTCCTCAATCAATAAAAGTTGGTTGTGGGGAGGTTTTTTGCCCATATTACTATTTGTTGTAGTCCAAAGCTTTTTCCCATCATTCTTTGTACTGCTTAGCTGTAGAATATAGTATTGTTTCTTTTTCCTCTGATTAAGTTTTTTGTTCCTGCATTGTGTTTTGTTTGTTATTAGTCCCATGTGTATATAAGCTGTATTCCCCAACCCTCATGTGCCAGATTTTCTTGTTCCACATTGACTTGTACTGACCCAGTTTCCAATTAAATGATTGACTTTTCCTCCAGTCTGCATCTCCTATTTGAGTCCAGCTTGATTCAGTACTTGATAAGTTTATAATCTTTTTGTTTGTCAATTATACAGCCACTTTTTGTACTGTTTCCTTGGTTTTCATTTCTTTGTAACATATAGCCCTTTAATTTCTCATCAAACCATGGCAAACCACTGTTTTCAACCAAGTCCCCACTATTAGCTTTTTGATGGGTGAATGTTCATCAATGACCAGTTGAAACTTTTTGAAAAACAGTTTTAATGATCCATCTGTATTGTTTTTATCGTAGATGTTTGATATACATATACTACTGACATCGTTCAAAAGAGTGACCTGAGAGGACCTTTGATACACAAGTTTGGCTTTGGGCACTTGTTTTTTTTCTTTCAATCGCTACTTCATTGAAATCACTGTAACCAATCAGGACTGATTCAGGTTTGGTGTAAAAATCTTCTCTCACATAAATATGATCAATATCAGATGTAGTTATACCCTTTTGTGTTAGTGCTTTATCTGGCTGTTTTCAGCCTCATTTGTTTCAAGCAACATGCTGCCACCATTGTAAACAGCTGGTGTTTTAAGGGACTATTATGCAATAGCCTGTCTATATCTAAATATCAAATATTTAAAGATAACTTCCAAATTCAGTTCAATACTGTATCCAACATCTCACCCATAGCTTCCAAATAACTCTAGTTTGAATTTGGTGGTCTGTAGCAGCAGCTCACTAAGAGGAAAGTCAACTTGAAGCCACAGTGCCTAAATTCATCATACATAATACCCTCCCTTGTATTCACAGGGATATGATTCTGTACATAAAAAGCTACACCACCCCCCATACATGATATGTAGAGATTATACCCTTGTATGCACAAAGATTCATCATTCATTGAAAAAGTATTGATTATATTTCACGACAAATCAGTAATTTCATGCACTTTGATTATCAAACTTTGGAAGTAAAGCAGCATTTGACATTAGACAAAATGCATATCATCACCTAATTTTACATATGCATTGTGTGTTCAGTTCCTTTTTCACTTAAATGCTGTTTGTGGACAAGCCTTGTCATACACGAGAAAAGCAATGGCTCCTCTCTGTCTTGCAGCTTTCATCTTAGAGAGCACCTCTTTTCTTCTTGCCAAACTGCTTCAGGAAAGTCCTTATGTAAGAAAATGTCTGTTCCTCTCAGGGATTTTTTCTTCAGAGCATTCATTGGGGGAGGCATCAAAAATATCAACGAGGTGTATCACAATTTCTGCTGCAACAGAAAAAAACATTAATTATAGTTTTAAAATATATAGCAATTGAGTCAAATGAAAAAACATAGCTATACATATTTACCTATTTTAGAGAACCATACATTCACAAATGTGACACTTTTATCATATGTGTGACACAAAATGACAAATGACGTAAAATCAGAATTCTATGTTTAACTTGTGCCAGCTATGTAGGCCTACAGGAAGAACAAACGCTGGTTGCTGAGATTATTGACATGATACAAGAGTTGTTTTATGTTCTTGGTGTTTTATATGTTTATACATACTTAAATAGCCTACATATTTATCTGCTTAATTTAAAAAGCTAAAATTTTTTCTGTATTGTTTACTGAAAAATGCCTCTCAAGTTTTTAAATATGAAACCTGAAATTCTTTTTCTCTGTCCACCTGTCTTCATGATGCTGCTCTCCACTGATCTTTCTACACCTTTTGTCCAAAAACAACAATTGTATTAGTCCTTTGTCCACTTTCTGTGAACAACTAGTATTCGTAATATAACAGGACTCTTACTATATACACAGAGGTGTTTTAAGCCTGAAAAAAAGATCTGATGTCTGCCTTTTCTCTGTTTCTCTGCGATTGTATCAGTGTAATTCCCCTGTGTCCCCACTGGGATGTACGCCCCTAGCCACGTGTGTTTGTGAACCCCTCCCCATCCTATTGACTGTTGGCCTCTCCCCTGCCTTTAAAACCAAGTGCTTGGGGCGTGACCTTTTCAACATCTCTTCAACCAAAGAAGATGCGTTCTTTGGCTAAAAAGGCTTCAGACAAATAGCAGTAGAAGACTAGAGTCAACATTGGTGTAGTGTTTTCCAGGATGGAGGGCCCTACAAGATGCTAAAGGACTCCAATTTGACTAAGAGTTGGCTCCTTTTCTACTTGATGCAGGTAGCGGGTCTCTTTTTAGTAGTGACTAGTGAGAATTGTGTACTTCCCAAGTAGTTAGGTCATTTCAGCATAAAGGGTGAATTTCCAAGCTGTGTTTATTGAGTGCCCAAAGGCTAATTT
This sequence comes from Mola mola, assembly GCA_001698575.1. NCBI lineage: Eukaryota > Metazoa > Chordata > Actinopteri > Tetraodontiformes > Molidae > Mola > Mola mola. Next base: position 1,317,440 of record KV751325.1, read on the forward strand.
TCCCCTCAGCAAGAGGCCTAGATGACTGAACATGCAAACCCAGGCCTAGCTGCTGCTGTGGGGAAAAAGGCCCAAGTCATAGCGCCGTGGCTTTGCCCCTAGCAATGAAATGATTCAAATCCAAGGTGGGATGCAAGTTTTTGCAGGGATTCATGCTGGATTAATTTAGGCATGTTACCAAACAACCACTGTTCTTACTGGTAAAATGAAATTGTTCCGCAAATCAACCGGGTAAACGTGTCTTTGAGGATTATGATGGTGCCTGCAGCCTAACCCCTGCTGAGGGCCATGGTCCAAAACAAACTGAGCTTGAAGCAGACTGCTAACCATTGTCCACTCTTTGTTCCATTATAACTGTATCTTTACAGCGGAATGAGCCATGGTAAAAAGTAATATTAGGTAAGAATAGCTGGTGGCAAGCATAATAGAGTTATGTTCAAAGAATTGGGAATAGTTACTAGAGGCCTTAACAAAGGCTGTAAGTTTTTTTTGGTTTATGTCCCCATGCTCTCAGTATGTTATAACAGGAAATGGCTGTGGTATGATTACATTTTATTTGGGTATGAGATATAGGCTCTGCCTAAGAAATAGACAAAATATGTCCCTTTTCAAGCTAAGTGAATGTAAACCTTTTTTTCAGCCATGAACACGTCCCTCCAGACTCAACACCACTGAAAGTGACTCATTTGGGAATTAGGTCTCCAGGATGCCAAAGAGTAGGGCCCTGTGTCCCGATGACCCCACTGAAAGCTTGCTGAAAAAAACTCAAGAGGTTTTAGTATGGAATTCATAACATGTTTTACATGTTGTGTAAATGGGGTTTGTAACACATTACATCATGTAAAATGTAAATCATTAAAATAATGAATGGCTTTCATTGTCTGATATTCTTGATGGAAAAGAGGGGAAGACGTTGCATTATATACAGATTTTGCAATCTTGCCACAAATTCTGCATAATAGTGACATTCAGGAGATGTTAGACAGTAAGTAAGAAATTGTTGTACTTCTGTCAATATAGTATTTTTCGAGATGGCTCCCACTTCAATGAAAAACAATTTTTTTCTGGAGAAGAGTTAAGACTGTCATTTCTGCTCTTCTCTGATGATTTGAAATATGTAATCCTTTAGGAACATCTCCTAAGAAGCACAAGGTAGCAGGTGTGTGCTGGGTGTTAGGTGAAAATCCATCTACATTAAGGTGTATGCTATCATTCATTTACTCGGCTGTTTTGTGCAAGGCATATGATGTCAGGATTTTGGGTAAGTACTAGAACCATCTTTAAGTGATTTGAAGAGCTTTGAAGATGATAGTCTTTTTGTACCATGTTTGGGGAAAATCATAAAGGGCACTGTATAGTCTGTGATTGCCGATAACCTTGGTGCCTATTCAGTCGGTGGGTTTGTGGAAAATTTCAGTGGGTCATACACATTTGAACATTTGTCATACACACCTAAAGTCAGGACAGGAGCATTTCCTGAGAGATCAAAAACTGCAATACCAGTCAGACATTTAGCCAGCATTGGCTAATAACACGCCTTGCCCTAGTGTTACAAGGCATTGTGCAAAGATTGATTCATTTTCATCTAATAAGCAGTGATGCAACTGATGTAATGCATGATTTACTTGAAGGTATTGTACTTCTAGAACTGACACTGTGTTTGGATATCTTGATAAAGAAAAAATTCATCACTTGTAGATACTTTGACATTGACTTGCAAAGTGCAAGTTACTGTGAGCATTTTAGCTGTTTCAAGCTGGAGAGCATAGTTAGAGTAATTGAGCAGTCAGAACTCACTCACACATACCACCTTATGCTTACTCATACAGCTCAAATTGTTACATGTGATAACGTCAGAGTTCTTGATCTTTTCACTTAAATCACGTCTCCTTTCAAGTGTATGGTCTTTTCTCCTCACAAGAACGTTATTATGTATCAATAATCGTTTGGAATTTACACTATCAATTTGTTTACAGTACCAAAGCAGGGAGATGAGACCTGATGCCGTTATCCGGAGTCCCATACTATACATTGGCGAGAAAGGAAAGGACCTTTTTGAAGATTGCCAGGTAAACCATTATCTCTTTGAGTCATTTTCTTAGTGACACAGTTTAAAGTGTTAACGCGTCATCATCTAAATGTAGGTTAATCCTCAATTAAGAGAAGAAAATAGGAGATGGAAATATTACGCGTAACAATGGCCCAAATGATAATAGAATGAAACATTGTCCCTAATCATCTGGAAGAATAAACTAAATGAATATTTTTTTAATGATTTTGATTAAGTACAGTCAAAAAAATAAATGTGTTCTTGGTAGGGATGACATTACACAAAAATAACTACTATTGAAAATGCTGGGTCACTTTGGATTTGACTTGACTTAACTATATTTAATAATTTTTCAGCATATACTGTTTATAATTACTCTGTTTTCAATTGACTTAGTGTTATTATTCTATTTGCCGTAGTACAACTGTAGTGATGCAGCTCAACACATCCTAAAGATCCTGGTTGTCCATGGTGGATGGGGAGTTTCCAGTGGATGCATCAATCCTTATTGAAGACAAGGGAATTTTTACAGGATGCAGCAGCACTGCTGAGGCTTGCGCATTGCTTATGGGACTCCTATATCCCCTCAACCTAGCATACCCCCCAACTCTGTGCTATATATTTGAGGTGTTTCAGAAACTGATCCTTGAACTGGATGGGTTGAAGCTGTGACCAAAAGTTCATGCTTTAAAAAGCTAAACTTACTCGCTTAAATATTGTTGCTATTGGAAGCAATGCACTGTCTCTCTTTATCTTAAAAATGACTGTAACCGTGACTGTAATGACTTTGCAAACAGCAATTTGTGCTGCCTTCTTCAGTTTTAAACTCCAAAAGTCTGTGTTGAATGTGATCAAATATGGCCAGGACTTTACTTATAAAAAAATATATTGCTGTGTTTTGGATGGTTGGTTTAATACTCAAACAGTCGCACTGGAATAATATTCTGTGCGAGGGTGAACTGTCATTATAAACACTTGACCTCAGTAGTATGTTAGGCACTTGTCAAAATGTGATAGTGTGATGTCCTAGTGATGTTCTGCTCACACACTTGGGGACAATTGACATGTTTCCTGTTGGTTTAACCTGGAAAACTAGTTATGGGAAATTGTTTACAGTGATTTATATTTTTATGTCAACTAAGATATGTTTTGTTACAGAACATGAGTTAAGAAAAAGGTTGTATTTTGCCCTTATAATATTTTTATCTCGTTAACATCTTTAGATGTTGATCTTGTTGTTTTACTCGAAATGTTTAAATGGAGGATTTGAAAATCGTAACCCCCGTGTTCCCTTCCTCCTATGCCAGATTGTCTTATTCCCCCATGAGCAGTCCAGCGGTTTCCCTCGTGAGTTCTTTGTGTTTCGATCCCGTTTGTTTCTTGAGGAGTTTGCCTTATCCTTACCTGTACCTTCGCATCTTTTGAATTCCCGGTCTCGACTATTATAAATAAAACCGCTATTGAATTAGAACGCTCCCTGTGGACTCTGCATTTTTGGATCCTCCTGACTTGGTTCGTGACATTATCTTGTTAGTGTGGTCTTGCTAAAACTGAGTTAAGTAAGCTGTAACTCAAATTACAGACACAGCACATGTGAGATAAAACAGCAATGTTGTTTTGACTGGTTGTCAGAGATACAGCACTGTGACCAATTCTTTGTATTATTGATACTTTGAGTGAGAAATTGCCTTTTCTCACAACACTTGACACTTATCAAAATTTTCTATACATTGCTAAGTGAGTTGCATTGTTTATTTTATGTGTCTGAATGTATACAACCTAGGATTTAGAAAGGGTGAAATACTTGCTTTTACTTGCCCCTTAACTTGCTTCAGCAAGTGGCCTTAAGTGTCACTTTATTGTAGATAGGTTATATCACTCCAGTTTTAAACATAACACACACGAAAAATGTAACTTTTAAATATTTTGAGGACATATACATAAACACACAGATTCACACTGAGGTTGTTTTGGCAGACAGCCTCTCTTAAAGCCATGATCGATAGTGATTGAACTGTGACATTCCAGTTAAATCTTTAGATGACAATGCTGGGTTCTGTCTCTCATTTAAGTGCCATTCATAAATTAGCTTTTTCGACCTCTGACAACAAAAAGACGGGAGAGGATTTCCAGACATGCGGTTCTATCTTTTAACTGTTAGAAAATAACGACAAGATTGTGAATACATGATATCTCTCAATGATGGAAGAATGAAATCTCCTTGCTCTCTACCCTGATTGTCTAAGCTGAAGCAATTGTTTAATACCCAATAAACGCACACCCGTGACAGTATAATTAGTCATTTAAATGTTAATGCAACAAACGAAGAGGATACTGCTAAGATAATGGATAATGGATAAAGGATAATGCTAGTAAAATTAATTGATGGAAGGGTTTCATGTACAACAGAGGGATGAGAAAAGAGCATTTCTTGGATACAGCCTGTGTTTTTCATTGAATAAAATGCTGGCATACTGTGGGGCTTCACAACTTCAGCTCAGTGTCATAAGCTTTAAATGCTTCAAGCATCATCACTATGAAAAGACCACGTTTGTTAACAGGTCGTAACAGGCGACCCCTAACAGGATAAGCTGTAGAAATAGATTTCAGAATAAAGGTCTCTTTTAAAATTCTTTTATTCTTTTTAGCCGATTTACCATGGGACTAAAACTGTCCAGTGGTTTATTGCTTCTTTTATAGCATTTGGAAAATAGTTTTTCATCGGTGTAGTTAAAAAAAAAAAAAGACTATAAACGATACAGTTAAAATCTGCATTTTTAATGTACAAGTGCCATTTTTGCTATTGTTTATTAACATAACAATACTAATACATGGAGGTGTGGAAGTGCAGCATTATGTCAGATGTATAAAAGATGAGAGAAATATGTTTTCCCCCAACATGAAAAGGATACATGAAGCAGAATATACAAGTCTGACAAAATTGAAAAGCGCAATTGAGTTGGTGGATCAAAGTGTGTATTTATGTTCAGTTCCTGGCCTGAGTTAAATCAAAACGTCCACTTTGACTGTTTCAGGAAAATTTTCGTTGCCAATCAAAGGTTAAACTTGTATGACTCTGTCAAGTCTCTTTCCTCCTCTTCGAACACACTGAGATATCTAACTTGAAAAAAATTTAACTTGTGTGGGGTATAAATTCTACCAGGGACAACGTTTGAGAAATTGATAATATCTCGTCTTGCACCTAATATAACTTCACTCACATTTGCAACTGCACAGTGCTGGGCAGACAAAACACAATCTGAAGCATTTGTACCTTCCATTTCACCCAGATTTGCAGTCACATTTGGTGAGTTGTTGACAAATCTCTGCATTCTTCACCAACCGTCTTCCATCCCCAGTCACCAGGAGTCTCTGATTCTGGCTGACGCTGGGTCAACTGACCCCATTTGCAGCCTGCCTGATATGCAGCGCTTTTAGTAAACCAGAGCTGCTCTTGTTCGAGGAATGGCTTCGTAGGTCAAGTTACTCATATGTGTGAGATGGAGGACAGATGGACCATCAGAGCTGAGACTGGTTTCTACAATGTAGTTGACCAGCTCTGACAGAACCAAGGGAAAGTTATCTTGTTAAAACTAATAATTGTAATCTAAAACCCCCCAAAAAACCTATGTATACACCAGAAAAGTGTGTTTCTAAATTTTATAGATTATGAAATATAATTGCAACTTGTACAGCCAACCTTTTGCACGCCATCTTTGCTACAACATTGCACATAGCAGTTATGGAAAAAACAACACTTAAAATGATAAAATGTGAGACCCATGAATAGTTTAGACCAAAACTATTTTATTTTTATAATTACATGCTTATATAGGACATATTGATACAACTCCCGAAAGCCATCTTGAAAAATGGTGGCCATTTTGAATTTTTTGGGTGGCCAGTGGACTTCTTCAAAAGAGTGGACCTTAAAGAGTATTTGTGCCAAATTTCATGCTTGCATCACAATTTGAATGATTCTGAATGAAATATGCAATTATCTGCTCTATTATATAGCAATAATAATAATAAATATTCTGTATATATAATTATATACTGTATATT